>JBBPDE010000107.1:23486043-23502869 GCA_037974605.1 Nannopetersius ansorgii
TGCATCCAAAAAAGGGACAGAGTGTGAAGCACAGAAGAGGCAGATTATAGCTAGATTATAGATAAAAGATTCCCATTCCCCTGCCATTCTGTGATCGGCAGTGATTGGCAATCAGCAGATCATGATCTTGGTAATCGGTGATCTGCCCCAAAAATGCTGATCGGAGCACCTCTAATAAAACCATGACAGAGTGTGTTGTGTGTTATACAGAATGTGTAATATAAAGAGTATATTATCTGGGGGCAGGGGGCAAACACAAAGGGGGATTGTATTGCACAGTACACTTAAAAACATTTAACACCAAATGATGGCAAGGCCACCAAACTGCGCAGATGACAGGCAGTATAGAATTAAATGTATTTTATAAATTCTAATAGCTGGAAGAATGCTGCTATTATTTTTGCTCTCTTTAGATGTTCAGAGCCAGGAAAAGTAACAAATTAGTGGCTCTCTTTCTAACCATCTAACTCGTGTGTACATACACTATATAGACAAATGTATTCAGATGCCTGACTGTTAAACCAACAAGAACAAGTTCTTTCGCAATGACCTCCTCCACCGTATTTGTATTTGACCTTGCTTTGTGCACTGGGGGTTCAGTTATGTTGGAATAGAAAAGGTTCTTCCCCAAACTGTATACACAAAGCTGGAAGCTTTGCTTTGTCCAAAATGTCTTGGTTTGCTGAAGCATTAAGATTGTCCTTCACTGGAAGTAAAGGGCCGAGCCCGAACCCTGAAAAACAGGTGCGTCCCAATACTTCTGTCTGTGTAGTGTTTGCTAATCTTAAAGGCACAGTATAAAAACAGGTTGTTTATTAGAAGAGATAAACAGAAGTTTGAAAATCATGTTAGCATTTGGAAAATTAAACCACACAGTTATCATGGATGAGGTTTGGGAGACACAAAATACCAGAATTTGTGGTGGGTCCTTCAGCTTTATTCTGGTTGGTTTTTAGAAACTTTGTTCTAAATCAAAAATGTTGCCTGTTCCAAGAAATAATGTTTGAAACAAGCAAAATTCTATGCAAATGAAAATGACAGTTTTACTAGATAAAACAAGTAAAACAAGGTACATGTTAAATATTGTAATATCCTTATATCATAATGAAAAATATGGACTAAGGCGTGTTAATATAGTTTTGTCATTACATTCCCTCAAATGGTGATCTAGTTATACCTGTGTTCTGCATTTGCCGTCATTATTTTATCACTGTTCTACAAATGTTGATCATAACTGTGTGG
Source organism: Nannopetersius ansorgii (assembly GCA_037974605.1). NCBI lineage: Eukaryota > Metazoa > Chordata > Actinopteri > Characiformes > Alestidae > Nannopetersius > Nannopetersius ansorgii. The sequence goes on from JBBPDE010000107.1 coordinate 23,487,286, forward strand.
TAGAAATTACATAAAAATGTTTGTTTTTCAAATAGATGAGGGGGTGGGTTAAATGGAAAAATTACAATATTTCATACAGTGTCAACCATGAGTCTTTTTGTGACTATCTAACCATTTAATGCAATTCTAGGCCATTGTAAAGATTTACACATGCTATGCTAGTTGCCGTAAATGAGCTTTCTTTGCTTGTTAGTTACATTTAACCTTGTGGCTGTAGTTCAAGAAAACTATGTTCCAAGAATGGCTGATCATCTACATTTGGGGCGAGAGGGATATATATATTTTTTTTGTCAGCCTCTTGCTTTAAATCAATAAAAACCTTATTTTATCCAATGTTATTATGCATAATTTTTTGTCTGCCTGACATCTATGCTCAAGAGAAAATTATGTGAACTTGATTTTTCGCTATTCCTTTGATGGAATTGCCATTCAATTATGCTTTCCAGTCTTGAAATGCTGAAGGCATTGCACATGGTGTGTGTTTGCCCTTCTGTATCACACCTCATTCAGCCCATTACTTGCCAGTTACACAGTGATGTCTCCTCGATGTCTGGCTGTGTTCTGGAATATTGCTTTATTTAGCTTTTCACACTGCAATTTCACAGACTGGTGTTGGAACTACAGTGTGAGAGTGCTGTTGAACAAATTAAAGGAAAAAACAACATAAACAACATATGGTTGAGCCACCATAAGCTGGTAGAACATGCATGTTAACACACATTCTGAATTTGTGAAAACTGTTCCTTCGGTCTTCCAGAAGGTGATTCTTCAAGAGATGTGTTTCTTCAGACATTTCAGTCCAGAATCTCCTACAGGTGTTCAGTATGGTTGAAATGTGGTGACCAGTGACTCCTCATGCCCTATGGACTCTTCCTGGACTCTTTGATTGAAATGTTGATTAAGTTAAAGTTGATCAAATTAGAAAATAATGATCTTAGAGTGAGGGGTGTGTACAGTGATCACCCTCCTAATATAGATCTACTTTCTTGCAGAGTTTGGTTGTAAATGTGTCAGAGCTGTTTTAGTGGTGCAAGTGGGACCTGTATAATAATAAGCTGGTGGTTTTAATTACTTTCTGCACAGTTTGATAGCTTTTCCGACTGAATATCTGCCTTCGTAGTAGTTATGGTGTCCTTGAGCTTCACCCTCAGCTGCTCCAGAGTGACTGTAGTGGGTTTGTTTTAATGCATTGTTATAGCCAAGTCCCTCCAACTAGTTAATTAGCCTTCTTTTCACTTCATGTCATTTGATATATATATTTTGGTCGGAAAACGTGTTATGTCCAGACAACATAGAGTTGCAACCATTTTTTTACCGCTGTAATTTAAACATTATCCACTGGCTCTACTTTGGAATTATTCATAATCATTAGAAACAAAGTTTGTATTTGTAGCTAAAATGTGTTGCTGATTTAGAGAGTTCAAATGAATGTTCAAATGATTACTTTACAGAGTGCAGTACTTGCATTGGATTCTCGTCAGTCAGGCTACGACAAACACAAAAAAAGCAGAATTTATGAAGCAATTATAAAAGTCTTGAAGTCCCTTAATCCCTCAAGCCTTCTATAGGGGGCGCCGCTGGATGAAATGTCAGGTGTGTATTGCTAATGAATGGAGAAGTGAATGATGCTGGTGTATTTCCTGCTTCATTATACACAATGACTCTCCATGGGGTCAAAGAAATGGTGTGTGTTCTGCATGCAATCTCAGTTGTGGAAGAAGGCAAGAGGGAGAAATTTAATTAAGGGCAGTGAGACAGAGGTGTGTGTAGACACACCTGAAGGGTCCCTCCATCCCTCTCGTAAAGTTTCTCCTCAGTGAGACAGAGATGACAAATGTGTGGATGGACAGGGAGTTCATTATATGGCCCTGAAGAAACAGAGGGAGAGAGAGAAAAGGAGGGAGGAGGTATTTTCCTTGTCAAGGATAGGGCTGTATTCTTGTTTATTTTTACTCGTTATTTTAAGAGTGCATGTAAAAAAAGCATTTTAAACTGACACAGTTTAAGCCAGCTGGGTGATGTTGGCTTGCTGTTTGGATGATGCTAAATGGAGGGGGATAAAGCTTCATTTGCTTAATCACTTTAGAATCATAGCACCAATGCAGAATTTAAGCTTTGGACAACAACTTGCTTTGGTTGATTGACTAAGAAAGAATTACTCGTCTGAATGAACTATGCTAATCAGCCTTAACACTCACAGGTGAAATGAGCAACATTGATTACAAGCCCAGCAAGTTATGTAGTATGAACAGCACTGCGATCTGACTTTGCCAGTTATGTAAATTTCTCAGATCAGAATTTGAACAATACAGGCTTACTTTTAGTCCAAATACACTCCACATTATTCACATACATTTGAACCACTGGCAGATAAAAAGATAAACAGACTGTGTCTAAACAGTGAGACCTTGCAAGGGGTGGGATATGTTGGGCAGCAAGTGAATGGTCGGCTCTTGAACTTGTGTTGCAATCATTAAAAAATGCGGAATTGTTGTTTAGTGAGTGGCTTTGACAGTTGGGTCCAATTGCAATGGCTAGACAAAGGGGTCAGTTGCAGTGGTCAGTTGCAAAGGTGTCAACCACTGCTGCAGTGGTTAGTACCTACCAAATATGGTCCATGGAAGTACAACTGGTGAACCAGGGGATAGGGTCATGGGTGCCCAGAGCCCATTAATGCATGTGGTGAGTAAAGGCTAGCCCAGTTGCTCCAATCCCAGAAGAGCTGCTGTAGCACAGGTTATTGAAAGAAATAATGCTGGTTGTGATGCAAAGATGTCAGAACACACAATGCATTGCATGTTGCAGCGTTGCCACAAGGTAGTTATAGTGTCTCTGACCCCTGTCTGCTGTCAGACCATGGAGCAGTGTAAAATGGTGAATCATGCTTCCCCCATCCATGTGCACGGTTGGGTTTATAAACATCACTCCCTGGGCAGAGATGACAAAGGGGTACACCATAGGAAGAAAGCAAGCTGACAGAGGCAGTGTGATGCTCTAGAGTGTTAAGGAATGGTTTGAGGAACATAACAAGTAGTTTATGTTATTATGGCTTGCAGATCTCAGTCAATCCAGCATCTGTGGGATGTGCTGCACAAACTAGACCCCACCTTGCAAGGCCCCACCTTGCAGCTTGCTGATAATGTCTCGGTACCACATACAAAAATAGACTCTTCAAAACTTCACAAGATGTCTACAGTGTGAGCTGTGGTGTCACTAGAGGGACCTACACAGCATTAGGCAGGTGATTTTAATGTTATAAATAATTGGTGTATAACGATATCACTGCTTTTTTTAAATTTTGTTTTATCCTCAATGCAGTCTTGTCCTGTGTGTGTGCGTGTTAGCTGATGTAAAAGATGTGGCTGCTCTTTTGTTCTGTTCTGAAAAGATTTATAAATTGAAACACCCAGACTTAATCCTCACACTGTTGGTGGTATCACATGGTTTCCTCCAAATAGATCACAATATTCAATGTACGCTCGGAGAGTGAAGTCTACTTTTAGTCACATGAAGGGCTGCTGCATATCTTTAAACTGCAGGCAACGCAGAATTGTTGAACAGCTCATCTTACCTGAAAGAGAACATGTAGTGCCAAGTCTGTTACATCAGCTAAAAGATGACTGGGCTGATAAATTGTGCTGTATGATGGAGAGGGAGGAACCCCCCCAGGGAGAGTGAGGCCAATTATGCTCTATTGAACTTCCAGCTCTATCTAACTGTGCCATCACTGGGGATTGTTAGAACAGCTCTATCGCTTTTTGTTGAATATACATTTAAATGCTGGAGTCATCTAACGGCAACACTTTTCAATGCCTTTACGCTTGATGCCAATTAAACAGTGTATACCATATTCACAGTGACTCACTTGAATGTGTTTTGATTACAGGTATCAAAAGCTGTGGAAGAGTTACGTGAAGTTGCGGCACTTGCTGGCCAACAGTCCGAAGGTAAAGCAGATTGACAAGCAGAAACTAACGCAAAGAGAGGTACGTACACTTGTAAAAAGTCGCAAACGCACACAACATACAAAACAAAATAGCTGATCCACTCAATTAGTCTGTTCCAAAGCCACTGGAAACTTCAGTTCATGATGACCTGATGAAATTCTCGCTCTCAGGCACAGACAAGCTAGGACTTTTAATTAGTACACACTCACACTGACACTTTGTTTGTATCTCAGTTTTATTATTGACTGTTGCTCAGGGCGTCAGAACGTTGGTTACACAAATCGAACTGTAACAACCATTGTTATATAAAAAGGCACAAATGATGGCCTATAATCTTATTATACATAGAAAAGTAAGAATCCATTATAAAGAGTATAGACCAGGATAAATACTAGTTGATTAATGATGGAGATGAGTAATAGATCAATTTGTAGTAGTCGGTGACTCAAAAGTAAACTAAAGTAAAGTTAGAATGCAAAAATGTAGGTGCCCCTGACCAAATGAAATGTGTAGTTGCATGAAATAAGTATAGCCTCTGTAGAGAACACACTTCTGCCCATTTTGGTTTTGTTCACCCTGTGAGTTTCCTCCAAAGGTTTCTTCTTCCTCCTGCTTTGGAGGAAATTTAGTTGGCACAGTGATGCAGTGAGTAGTGCTGTCGCATCGTTGCCTAGGGTTTTTTTTCTGTGTGAAGCTTGCATGTTCTGCCAGTGTCTGCATGTGTTTGATGTCTTCCCACAGTCGAGAGACACGCACATCAGGCGTACAGGAGATGCTCGATTGCTCAGAAGTAGGAGTTTGTGCATGAGTGTGTGTATCTGTGCGTCTGCCCTGGGATAGACTGGCCACCTGTTCAGGGTGTTTCTCTTGTGCTCTATGACGACTGGGATAAGCTCCAGCAATCCCTGCAGCCCTGGTTAAGGATAGGTGGCTCAGAAAAAGAATTAATTGAATTTAACAAAAAAAAAGGTGGCACCATATGTAATATTTAGGTCGCTATTGCTAACTATCAATATTCAGTTCAGTTCATGTTTATATAGTGCTTTTTAAAACCATGAATATGGTTGTTTTGAAGCAGCTTTACAGAATCCAGTTTCGAGCCCCAAGAAAGCAGGCCAAAGGCCACAGAAGTGACCAAAACTAAAGCTGGAGGAAGAAACATCGGAAGGAACCAAGACTCAAAAAGGGGAACCAATCTGGTTAACCTGGAGAAAGAGAGTCTCTATTTGAAAAACTAACAATAGAAGGTCTTAGAGTATAGTTTTATCACTGTTAGTTATTTATGGCTAATGGAGTTACAGTAAAGAGTCAGTAGGAGTATTTTTAAAAAGAGTAGCTTGAGAGTCTCGACTTCACAATAATAGGAACAACAATTTCAATCAGAGCATTTGAACAGCAAATGTACTTGGATGGGGGAGGAACATGTGGGGAGGTGAGGGGGAAGCTTGTTTATAGCTTATATTTACTATTAACACATCTTATGTTCCAGATTTCACTGTTACTTAGCTGACTGGATGGTTCAGACAAAAAGTGACCTATTACATGTTCTATAGACATCAAGCAAATTAGCAGGTGATATATCAAGTCGGCAAAGGCACTCAACGGCAGTCTGCAGCTGTGGCCATCGTTGTCTGTCAAAGCACTTTTTCTGACTGGCTAACATATTCATGATGGAAGGAGCCAGTTACTGCATCAGTGGAGCACAAAGCCAGTGGCTGCTAATGTTTGCAAGGACAGATGAGATGTTTACACTGAACCAAGCAGGCTATCCAATTCGTGTAGGCTGCCACCCATTCAGCAACTCTTTACATTTACGGCATTTATCAGCCGCTTTTATCCAAAGTGACTTCTATTCTCTAACTACAGGGGACAGTCACCCTGGAGCAACTTGGGGTTAAGGGTCTTGCTCAGGGACCCAGTGGGGGTGCTGAAGGTAGGAACCTGTGACCTCTTGGTCTGGAGGCAAGTATCCTACCCACTGAGCTACCTCCACCCCCCACGAGCTACCTCCACCCCCCACTAGAATATCACTCTGGTCAGCAAGAGTGAAACTCACAAGTAAGAGTTGCTCGTCCTATGCACGCATATCTTTCTAGCTTATAACTACATTTATAACTTATAACTTTTGTCATTTAAAAATGTCTGAAGTTCAGATTTATTGGATTGCAATTTTTGGTGCCTTTTTTATTTCTGGAAAGAAAATTAATTAATTAATTTAATAAATATATAGTAATATAAGTATATAAGGAAATGCAATCTACATTTGAGAGCATAGAAAGGCAATAAAAAGCAGGTACTGGCCTTGTGCATTTGCTTGTTTATTATATGATATAAAAAAATAGGTTTGTTTGCTTCTAAAGTGGTTTGATATGAGAAAAATGTCTTAATCAGAATCAGAAAACTTTATTTATCCCAGAGGAAATTGTTCAAATATATAGTTTTTGGGGAGGGGGGAGTTAAGGATGCTCCATTTTCTTTCGGTGATGTCATAATGAGACATATAATTTGTATAAACATTTGTGATAATGCCGGTAAAAGTACTGTGCTGGGATTAATGCCAAAAGTGTTGTTTTCTTTGTTGTGATGTTAGCTATGGCCTTTTAGACAGTTCAACCACCTTTGGCTTGAAAAAGGTCCAATATGTGGTTTCAACAACTACCTGTGAAAATAAAACTGATGAGCTAAAAGAATAATGGCAAACTAACATCTGTTCAGTTCAAGATTTTACAGTCTAGATTTAAGAAAAACTTAACTAAAGCTGATTGAGTGTACATTTGTTTTTGAGCTTGGATTGATTCCTTCATGCTGTGTATTGAGGGTTCTCAGTAAAAAGCTTTTTCTGAAGCAGTGCACTACTGGGGTAGGAGTGGATACCCTTGTGGCTAGCCACTTTAATGACTCCACTGCTATACTGGAGCTCCAGCGGCTGTAGAGAGCCGTGGGTGTGTACACCAGTCCCACTGCAGCCTGGAGGATTTGATAGTTATCAAACACACTGATTACTCATCAATGTTCATCCACACGCAGAGATCAACACAGGCTGGTAGAACTAGAGAGAGAGAGAACAATGTAGAGTGAGGAATGATCAGCACGAAACTTTGACTAAAGCTTTGTTTTCATGTGGTCTTTAAAAACCTATTATCTTTAGTTTATCTTATCACATAATGTGTGTGCTGGTCGACCACAGATATTTTGAACACAGGGTCGTGAAAAGGCTGAATTACGCTGTTTCCACATTTTTTTTTCTTTTCTGTGTGGAACAAGTAACTGTCCCCTTAGTTACACAGTCAGCCAAAATAGCCAAATTAATTGTGATTTTGGATCAGTTAGACTAGATGCACTCAGTTTTAATTACTGCCAGTCCTGTTGAATCATAACATCCCTTAAATTAAGCAAGGTGAAATAGGCTTTAAGATCAACACACTATGCCAAGAACAGTACAGCAACAACGTATCTGGGAAGTCACAAAAGAACCCAGATGGATTTCTAAGTAACTGCAGGCCAAGAGCTACATTAAGATTCGTTACACATTGGCTGACTTCCATCCCCTAACTAGAGAAGACAGTCTCCCTAGTGCAACTTGGGGTTAAGGGCCCTGGAGTCTATGGCATAACTGGATATGCTAGAGTCAAATCTTGGTTGTGACTAATTATATTTTGTGACCTTTTACAGATGTTAACTCTGAGGACTGTCCATGTTTTATGGATTTGATGTTTTTAACCTAGGCTAGTGTAATGGTACAGTAGTGTACAGTAGTATTTTATTTAAGAATATCAATAAACTGGGTGGCAAGGGCAACTTAAATAACTTAAAGAACTTTCCACCGCTGTAGATGTCTACTCAGCAGCAGCATTTTTTTTCTTTTTTTCTCCCCCCAAATTTGCAAAAGTGAAGCATCCTTTTAAAAATGGCAGAGATTGAGAAGGTGCATGGGGAGGTTGAAGAGAATGCTTGATGTTGGGAAGCCTTGATATGGAGAGATGAAGGAATTATGATACATTTTGCTGCACTATATCATAATCGGCCCTAAAATGTAAAAAGTTTTCAGTTTCTGCTCACCTGAAGCCTTTGCTTTGTTTAAGTTTTATGCTTGGTACCCTGGGCTTTCTGGGTCAGAGACATGGTTTCCCCCCCAGTTTTCTCTGCAGTATAATCCAGTTTCATCTACTATCTAGCACTCTTCAGTACTTCACACAGTACTACTATGCTGAAAGGGTGATTGCTTCCTCCAAGTCTTGAAGCATCAACACAACTTTTCAAGTTGGTACGTATATCCTGTCCCTTTGCTGTCATCAGACAGCTCAGTATGGTTTGTTGAGGAAAAGTTGCTACCATTATATCAGCTAAATAGCTCCCATGTTGGCTAGCATTTTGGGGAGAAGGAAGACCTATCTAAGGAGAGTTTTGCTCTCTTGAACTCCAGGCCACTGGTGGCTGTAGCATCACCAGGTATCAGTCTTGCAATCTCCTGATGCTTGCACCCCCTATTCGGAAGCCCAAGAAACATCTTTCAGTTCATTAAATATTTATATTTTTTCTTTATGCAGTGCTTTTTACAACCGATGTTGTCACAAAACAGCTTTGCCGAATCTAGGTCTGAGCCTAGAGCCTAGTGAGGAACCCAGCGGTGACCGAAAAACTCCCTAAGCTGGAAGAAGGGAAGGGAACCCATCCTTCTCTGGTCAACTCAGTGTGTGAAAGAGATGTCTCTGTGGAGATAACTAACAATAGAAGTATTTTGTGTACATACTTAATCAATGCTGAACAGCTGGCAGTCTATGGCTAACAAAGGAATTACAGTAAGAGTGCTAGTTTATGTTTGACTCTGTGTGAGTAGTTTGGGAGTCTCTAGTCCACAGCACTAAGAAAAAACAATCTCCATCAGAGTTTTTGAACGTCAATCGCCCTTAGATGGGGGAGTATGAATGCACACTGCAGTCCAAAGCATCTGAACCGGTTAAGGACCTGGTGGCGATCATTCAGGCTTGACAGATGGACAGCTGTTCCCTTTGAAGAAGATGGTCCAAAGAAAGTGTTAGTTCTGTTGAATTGTACAGGATATCATTTGTAACTGTAAAGAGTGCAAGTTGCAGCTTGTAGCTCCTGCATTCTGGACTAATTGAAGCTTGCTCCTATTAGTTGGGTTCGAAAAAAAATGACTGAATTTGAAACACTTTAATTTCATTTTAAATTCAGCTTAATACATTACCCTAAATGAAAATGTTGAGAGATTTTGTCAAAAACCATACAATACAATATTTGGCACTAAAATACATGAATTATATATTGCCACAAATCAGTTATTAAATACAATACAACACGCCGCCAGATGAACAGTAAGTTATTGAACTGTAAAATGATTGGTGATTACTCCATTTTACTGTATTTTTTATACATTAAATTATTACTGTATTTACCCTACTTATACAAAAGAAAATGACAGGCGTACCAAAGAAAACGCCCGTATATGAATTACAGTGCAGTCTGTACAACTGTAATATTGGTATTTACATTCTAGTGCTGCAGGAATTCAGTGTAAACTGTACGGATACGGATATATCTTTAAATTTTCATTAAGGGTAATGTATTCAAATGAAATTGTTCTGGGAGCATATTTGGGTGGCATATTTAGGGTTTACACTATTAAAATAGGCATTTTAACTGTTGGACCACAATTTTCTCTCAAGATCTTGGATAAAAATGGAAATTTACAAATAGGCCAGTAATTTAAGAGCATGCAAGGATCATAATTTTATATCTTTAACAGAGGCTAAATAACTGCTAGTTTAAATGCTTTCGATAAGTAACTAAAGAGTTTATTGCTAATAGAGGCCCAATGATTTCTGGTGATTGAGCTTGTAGGAACAGAATCAAGTGTACAGGTAGAGGATTTTGCTGAGAGTTCTGCCTGTTGAACTGGATTATAAGATGCCAGCCTCACTACTTACAGCCGATATACCATTCAACATTTAACTGTATCAGGCAACGGACGTGAGGAGTAAAACCTCTAGTTTGAATTTCTCTTCTAATGACTTTGATTTTATTGTTAAAAAGTGCGTAAAATCATCACTACAGATTGCAGGAACTTGAGATTCTGTAACCCCCCCAAGTAAGATAAGAACTGATACTGAATAGAAACCTGAGATTATTTTTTTAGGATACAATGAGAAATGGTAGATAGGTTAAGAGTGTCATAGTAAAAGTGGAAGGATACCAGCTTGGTTAAGCACCATTTATGCTCAGTGTTTTGCTTTACACACGTTTGATCATTATACCAGGGAGCACACTTTTCTATATGATTGTTTAACATATTTTTATCTAATGTGAATTGAAGTGTTCTCTAAGCATTCAGTTATATTACCCAAGTCTTTTGGACCAGATAGAGGGCTAAAAGGTGTTGATAAATCAGGGAGGTTTTCAGTAAAGCTATGAGGTGTGGTGGACAAAGACAAGCGGATTAAAGTTTTGATGTGCACCTCTAACTCATCTCCATCATAGACTAAACTAACTGACAACTGTTACAAATAAAATGTTACAAATAAAATAAAAAAGAGGATGTGAAAGAGGATGAACTAAACATGCAGTTTATGAAGTTAAACTAAACATATCAGTCTCATACGTTGGGTTAACTCACTAGAATTTCACATTTTAGTGTCTAAAACACAGAATAAAACATGCCAAAGAGTCCAGCGGTGGAAGCAGAGAGGTGACAGACTGACTTTTTTTTTTTTTTTGTAATGACATTTTCTGATGTAAATCCCCACATGCTCCTTTTCCTCCAAGTGTGTGCTCACCTAGTCAAAAGACAGCAAGGTGATAGGTGATGTGTGCCAGGCTGCACCTAGAGGAACTGGGCCTGGCAAGGCTGTATCTCTGTAGCCCACTGTTGCTTTAGGATCCCCTGTTATGAAAATTCCAATTACTATGCACTGCCTTCGGAAGGCCCGCAGTCATGAGACCATGCACAGGCAGGCATGACAGCCACCAGCATGTCTGTTTTAGCAGTAAGTTCCAAGATTAGTTGCAAAATCAGAATGCAATATGTTCTTGGTAGAGTGGTCCTGATTTATCATTACATTTTTACTATCCTGTATTCAAGATAACATTTTGAATGCAGATCATTTTCAGACGTTATAACCTTTTATAAACTTACTTTGCCGGTGTTTTGCTATACTTTCTTTATAGTTCCTCTAGGAGAAACTTTGTAGGCAGCTTAGTATTTTACGCACATTTACACAAATAAAAAAATCGCTATACATAATGCACATTACATATAATCCCGGTAATACACATGGCATTTCTAACATCATAGTCCCCCAGTTCCAGTCTGCCCATTCAGTTTGCTCAGGTTCAACAGGCTATGAAGACAAAGAACACCTTATTGCAATTAGCTCTTCCAGCAGATGTTCTAAACCACCTACCTGGTTAGGAGTTGTTCAGAGGCTGATAACAAGGGATGTTCTTGGTAGGACTAAACAGTTTTAGCTTTCCTACAAACTTATTTTTTAACATGTAAGAAAGCTGAACCATCTGTAATCCAGTTATTTTACCTGCTGCTTTATCTGGGCTGCTTTGTCCATTTTATTCATGCTGAAATTCCTAAACCAAGCCACAATACAATGCCATGTTGGGTCGCCATGTCCTTTCCCCACATCTTCCTGTAGACAAAAGAGAAAATCCCCCAAAAAACATTTGCCTCTGGGTATGTAAAATAAGTCATCCAGAGTTCAGCGCAAAGTCCCTATTCTACACACACACACAGATATGAGAGGCATTGTGGACGGTTATTGTTCAGTGATTATAAAGAGAAGGTTATACCTAAGGATGGTATTTAGGTGAAACTTAAAGCGAATAACAATTCTTACAACAGCCCTTAAATTATTGTGCAAATTATTCTTTTCTCTGCTTTTCCTAAATGGTCAATGCAAATGGACAGTCAGCATCATTTTCAAGTCATCAACATTTAGGGTATAATTCGAATGTTACTGAACAAACCTCCCAATAATAGTATTTTTTCCAAAAATAAAAAACAATTCATACCGTGTTCCAAATGATTACGCACAATGTAATTTCAAAACATTTTATAGCTTGTAAAGAACTGAAATGTCATTTGTTAAAATTGCATTATTATGAGCCCATACGTACTGAAATCAAAAGCTATTTTGATCAAAAGCAGGTCAAGTTACATTTTAACATAGGACCCCTTATTTGATTGCAGCTTCACAAATCTTACATCTGTTAAACTTGTGAGGTTTTGGAGAGATTCTGCTTGAATTCCTTTAAAGGATGTAAGAACAGCCTACCAGAGCTGCTGTTTGGATGTGATGTGCCTCCCACCCTCATAGATCTTTTGCTTGAGGATGCTCCAAAGGTTCTCAATAGGATTGAGGATGGGGGTCACACCATGAGTTTCTCTCCTTTTATGTCCATATCAGCCAATGATGCAGAGACATTCATTGCAGCATGAGATGCATTGTCATGCATGATTTTTGTTTCGGAAAACACGGTTAAAGGGGCCGATCAGCTCTCTCCCCATGATTCCGGCCCAAAACATGAATCCACCACCTCCGTGCTGACTTTTCAGCCTTGTTGGGACATAGTGGGCGTCCACCAACCATCCACCACTCCATCCATCTGGACCATCCAGGGTTGCACGGCACTCATCAGTGAACAAGACTGTTTGAAAAGTAGCCCTTTCTGCTTCTGAGCATTGGTTAGGGGTGGCTGAATAGAAGGTTTAGGCATAACTGCAAGCCTCTGGAGGATCCTTGACGTTCTAGGGACTCCAGAGGCACCAACAGCTTCAAATACCTGTATGCTGCTTTGTAATGGCATTTTAGCAGCTACTCTCTTAATCCGATGTATTTGTCTGGCAGAAACCTTCCTTATTGTGCCTTTATCTGCACAAACCCGTTTGTGCTGTAGTAACAGTATGATGATCACACTTAAATTTTTGTGTGAAATCGAAGGTTTTTATACCTTGTCCAAGGCATTCAACTATTTCATGCTTTTTGGTAGCAGAGAGATCCTTTTTTCCCATATTGCTTGAAAATAGTGATCTTCTTAATAATGTGAAATGTTCTTCAGTAGTTTTTCTTTTAATTGGGCTCACATGGCAAACTAATTACCACAGGTGTCCGAGATTGATATCAGTGATCCAAAGAGCCCGGAGACAGAATACCATCCATGACTTTAATTGAAAAACAAAATATTTGCTATTTATGACACTTAAATACAGTTTGCGTAATTTTCAATGTGGTGTAGTTGTCTGGTGCTCTGATCATTAGGAGTGGCTAATTAAGGCACAATTAAGGTAAATGCTTTTTTGCTGTTTTAACTATTTTAAAGAATAAAATGGACGTCATTTCAAAGACAATTTTTAAATAAAAATAACAAACACATTCTGCAGGCAGGTATAAGTTTGGGGTATCTAAATACCCATTGGCTTGTTGACCGCTAGGTTCATTATCTGCTGCAGCAATGGTATAGTACATGGTACAATATCAATATGTGCTAAGTGGGACAAATGCCACATTTGATTGTGGCTCCGCCTCCAGCCTGGAACTTGCATTACTGCACCAGGTGCATGCTGTGCATTTCATTTAAACCCCTTTGTTCCTCCCTCTGTGTCGCCCCCCTGCTTCCTACTGGGATTGAGCCCGGACTGGAGCTTGTACTTATTTCGTAGACTCCTGTTTGCTGAAGCTCTGCAGATGCGCACTGGTTGCAGGTTTGTCTCTGGAGCCCTCGCGCCTCTCTGTGATGGTTCTCTTTGATGCGCAGTTCAAAGTGGGACAGCGTTATTTATTCATGCCTTTGTTGTTCTTATTTCCTCACTGTGTCACAATCCTGCCGCTCGTGGGTAATTTAGACCCCCTGACTTTTCACACCAGCCTGAGACTGACACATCTCCTCCAAAGGGGAGAAAGAGATGATATTGGGTGGGGAGGTAAGGGAAGAGGAAGCACAGAAGGCTTCCGCAAAAAAAAAAAAAAAAAATGACTGCGAGTGCGTGGAGGGAGGAAGGCAAAACAGCATAAAGTAAAGAAGTATTGAGACAGAAGTATCTGGTGATGAAACGGCATAACTAGAAATGTTATGTAATCCTGAGATTTAATATTTAATCAGATATGCAAACATTCCTTTCAGTCACAGGCAGTCGTTCAAGGCATGTTTGGAGTCTATAAAGTTTTGTTTTTTTTGCACCCAGGTTATAAGGCTAATGTAGCAAACAAGTAACCAAAGCTTATATACACCAATTAACCCTTTCCTCAAACTGTGTGAAGTTGATAAAAGGGCATGCCAACCTAAAATTAGTGATTGAGTGTTGGACTAGTAAAACTTGTACAGTACTCTATTCTGTAATGTTCTCATTACTAGACCCAGCATGCATTAGACAAATATGTCATTAGAATCCCTGTGGTGTTAGCCCTGACTACTGGCCGAACCATTTAATAAAATGAAAACAACCAAGCCAATGTCGACGTAAGTATTACAAAGAGAAATGTAAATCAACAGCAATTCTGCCACTGTTGAACACAAAATGAACTCAGTAACAGTTGAAGTCAAGTAAGTTTGTCATTTCAGCCAGACACACAGTATGTAATGAAATGACCTCCAGGACCATGGTGCAAAACGAGATCAAAAACAGAACATCACAAGGCTGCATAAGTGCAGACAGGACAAAATACACAGAGAAATCCTTTCATGCAGAAAAGGCCAAACTGAAATAAGGCATCTAGGTAGCCAGATTGCTGCATTTAACGGTTCCTCCTTATTAAATGAATTATTTTTCACTTCAGGAATACATGCTCGTAATAATTAGTACTTATTTGAAGATGCCATAGGTATATAGCTGCAATGAAATATTAACATCTGAGCAGTCATATTCACTGTTTTTCGCCCACTTGCTCTAAAGCAGGGGACACCAACACCAACCTGTTATTTTCAAATTAATATAAATGCAAATGTGATAAAAGAAGAATAGCAGCAGGATAAATTAAATGTTAGATGCTGCTCACTGGTGAGTTGTGCTGTTTTTAGAACAGGTCCACAGGCTACTCATGTGGTCCTTGGGGGCACCACACTAGTGACCCCTGCTCTAGAGACTGCCTTGAATTAATTAAACAACTTAATGACTGAGAACCAAAAAAGACAAAAAAGAGGTGGCATACTACTACTTTTACTTGATTGATATCAGACAATGTTTTTTTTCCAATCTGTTGCAATATGGAAAAAAAAAATGTGCTATGAATTTTGCAAAGTTGTTCATGGGAATTTAAGTGTTGGGTCTTAAAGTCAGTTACAGGCTGGAACCGGTCAGGTCTTAATTCCTCAGTTCCAGTTCTGGTCACAGTTTGCTTCAGTTTCACACACATTCAAACATCTAATTCGGAACTACTTATTCTTTAAAAGGCTATTGAGCCAGCCCTACTAAATATTACATATATTACTGTCACCTAAAAGTGTGTGAAATGCAACCTACAGCATAACTACAGAAAGTTAAAAAGTGATGACAGGAGAACACAGAGGACAGAGTTTCACTTTTTAAAAGAACAACAAAAGTCATACACAAACGCGCACACACTTAGACGCACTTACCTCCTCATGGTCTGATGGTGACAGCATGTTTGTCTT
>JBBPDE010000107.1:23535947-23552942 GCA_037974605.1 Nannopetersius ansorgii
TCTCTCTCTCTCTCTCTCTCTCTCTCTCTCTCTCTCTCTCTCTCTCTCTCTCTCTTTCTCTTTCTCTTTCTCTCTCTTTATCTCTCTGTCTCTCTCTCTCTTTCTCTCTGTGTGTCTCTCTCTCAGCATTTTGTTTTTAACTGCATTTTGAAATCCACCAGTGTGGTTCATAAAGCTGGGTGTGTCTGCAGCTGTTTGTTTTTTGTTTGAACCTAAATTGGTTTCTCTGAATATGCATTTGCATGTGCTTGAGTGTAAGGTCTGCGTGCATCACTCAGCACGTCTGCGACAACAGCAGAAAATGTCATTCAGATGCATAATTAACCTCACTTCTATCAGTATGGAGATACAAGGAAACCTTGTATCTCTGAAATGAGAATATTATAGGAAAATTTAGACTGTTTCACTTGATCCATGAAATGCTCATGAAATGTTCACATAATTTTGATATGGAAACGAAAGAGCCTGTTTTCACTCACTGTTTTTGTGATGTCCCATAAACCAATGGGCCCAACACACATGCGCACACACACTTAACATTACTATTTTAATTGTTGCAGTTGTGATTGTGTTTCCATGGTACAATAAATTATTTATATGTATTTTTTTTTCTTTTCTCCAAACATTTTTTGTGGTTTGGAATTTTGAATCACGTGTTGTCAATATTGTATTGCGCATTTTACACAGGCACATTCCCACAAATTACAAAAACAATAACCACAAATTACAAAAACAATACATCAATATGTATTAATCTATATGTGCATTCACAGATTCAGATTCATATCTCAATCTTTTTAGAACTGTAGTTCATGCTGTGTGTCTTTCCTAATCAGTCATCCGTAGGACATTAAAATGACTTGATTTTATAAAACTGTGACAGGAGCTATACCTTTTTAAACTTGTATAAGTTTTTAAACTTTTAATATACTACATCTGCTTTAGTTTCCCATTTCCTTTAAACAACAAAACAAGATTATTTGTCATTATAGGGTTTGAAGTTTAAAAATGTAATATATGTATCCTAAAATGTATCTTGCACACTTCACAGTAATTCACAGTAATAAATACAGCTAGAGATTAGTAGTAAGGCAATCATTATTAAGAGATGGTTTTGTGAAATACTCTTTATAATGTCATTACTTAAAAGAATACTGTGACCAGTCTTTTATTAAAAAAGAACTTGGTCTAGTGTAAGGTTTTTGATAGCAGTTTTCATATGTCATACTTCCACATTCTCTCAAAAGTAGCCCAAAAGTCCTTATTTTTTATTTCCCTCTTAGTTTTAAGATGTTTAAAATGTTATTGTAGGTTCACAAAGGGGCATTAAGCCAGGAATGACCAGAATTATACAAATCAGTGCAGCTATATGCACAATTCTTATGTCATAAATATATATTAATAGATTGAAAAATACACTTAAATGTATTTTAGTGATGCGTCAAAGCCAGTACAGTCACTGTTGATAAAGATAACGTGAATATTTACTTAATAGAGGTTTTGTTGAGCTTCTCCTGTTTTTGGACAGCTTATTACATAGGTCATCAGGTCAAAATCATCAGAGAGAAGTTTATGTGGGTTTTGCAGTGTTTTTCATGCTGATTTCAAATCTGTGTTTAGTTTTTCCTAGCATGTACAGTTTTTTGTGATGAAGCTAGCTATTTATTGCATGGTAGTTGGTATAATGATCATATAATAATCATATGCTAAACATTTTTGAAGAAACAGCGGTAGCTGACTGACACTGATCATTATATCTATGCCACAGTGTGGCCTGTCTGACTTCGCACTGAAAGTATTGAAACAGTTACTTGATTGATGCCTGTGGTTTAATAAAAACTGCATATAAGTATAAAGTATCTATTATTACTCATAATCTAATATTACTCCCTTAAGGTTTGTGTGACTGAAAAAACTGAAAGCAGATCTAAAATCAGAATGAAAAACTGTTTTAGAAATGTGTGTTCTGGTTTCTGATGCTATCCATTGGTAACAGTGCTCAAATTGCTTTGATTATCATCCCAGTCTGCTTGCTATTTGTGGTCAGGCCACCTAATATATTCTAAGACCCACATATTGTACATTTACTGTATGTTTGTTCTACTTTGACATGACCACACTCATATCTTGAAGTCCAACTGAGAGGGAGAGCATGACATGCATGTAAGTTCTCTCACCTTTGTACTCCTCTGCCATGGGTTGTCCAAGTCTCCCTATTAGTCCGGTCCACCAGACCAGGTCTACTCACACCAGGACCAATTTATTGCCAGTAGCCTGCACGTCATTCTCTGCTAACCTTCACCACCATGCATAGACTGATTAGAAACAATATATGGTAACTGTAAAAAGCCCTTAGACAAGGATATGGTAGGGTTTGCACCCACTAGAGAAATATCATGCGACGCTCTGTTGTACACAACAGCCTTCTGCTGTATTTTTGGCCCTGCTCATTGCCATCCTTCCTGTTGTCCCTCTGGGACTCCTAGAGTTGTCACCGGTCCAGGTTTGGATTACAGGCCATCCATCTGGACACCATTGCACCACAGTGTGCTCGCAACCCTTTGGCATGTGACCGTCCCGATGCCTTGGCTAAATTAAAGCTCCTACTCTACAGCCTTGTGATTAGTGTGGGTCCTTATCACGGAGACGCGGTAATGACGGACATATCCCTCATAATCACTCGTGGCATGGGGACACTGCGGGGACATCAGTGACAGTTGGGCTCAGATGATGTCTTTGGTCCTGAATCTCAGTGCACCTTTGCCAACAAGTCTTGGCAAGTCTCAGCACCACCATGTGCTACTCCAGTTGGGTAACATGATGTCTGTTGCCTAGATGAATCAGAAGGCAGGCCAAGGTTTTGTCAGATGTCCTCACCTTTCCTCCTCTTTTGTTGGCATTCTCTTTTCTTAGATTCTTTCCACTGCTTTATAAGAGCTCATGTAGTCCTATCTGGCATAAGGAACATGTCCTATTTGTAGTAAATTAAACAGTGTCATGCAAAATTAAATAAACACTGTCAATTTTTTTTACAAGAACTCTGTTAAAATCAGTGAAACAGGAGCTTAATATTTTATCTGAAAACCAAATGTTTAATAACTATGTTAATATTAGCCTACAGCAGGTCTGAGTGTTTTAGTGTAATGTATTCGTTTTCAATGAATAACAAAGACTATTTAGTTCTAAGCAATGACGAAACAGCTGTTTTAATACACAAAACCACATTAATTTCCTAAGTAGGTATAAGTAAGTAAGCTCAAACAAAGGAATGAGAATTAAAAAAATTTGAAGTTATACAATAAAAGTCTCACTTTTATGGTATCAGTGCTTGTTGACTTAGTTTTAGATTTTTTTAAAAAACCTTCTTATGCTCGTTTGACATTCAACAATCTTAAATCCAGAAATCGTCCTTGGACAACTGCTCTCAACTTTTGAGTTCCAATTTGCATCTACTTGAGTGAATTGCTCTTATAAGCCTTTGGCTGCAGATGTCAAGACAACAGCCTCAAGTCAGAAAGAGCTTGACTAATTTGAACACTGCTCTTAAGCACTGCACCTCAGGTGTGCTGTGTAAAACATGTTGCTTCTAATCCTGGATTTTTTTTTTGTTTGAAGGTTTGAATTTCATTACCAGTTCTTCTTCTAAATGGAATATTACATGATGCAATGTCCACAATGTGCTTCAAGTTTTTTCACCTACCCCTTTTTTCAGTCTTGCAATCTCTACTTCAGGCAAGATTTTCTGTTGCGCATCACTTATATGAGAGAACCTTAGCGCTTCCATAGCCTCCGGATTCTAAAGCACAGTGGGTTATGAAGCACAAACATCTATCCAGAATGGAGTTTTAAAGGATATTAAAGGATTTATTTCAGATTAAGCAAACATTTGCATGCCCAGAGTGACAGTAAGACTCGGCTGACGTAGAAAGTGTGCTTTGGTTTTTTGTAAAGACAAAGTTAGTGTCATACCTGGGAATTTCCAGTATATTACAGTTATATACAATAGTATTTTTATTTAAGACTCATTTCATTCAATAATTATGAATAGGATTGACATACATCGCATCACTGCCTCTTGAGTGATGTTCGTTACTATTGCCTACAGTAAAATCAGGGGCAAGAGATCTACCAAACCTGTCCAAAAAAAACTGTTCGGGAGAGAATCACAAGGGAAGCCACATTAATTGCAAAGTTGGTGGGCAATCATAGGCCTACGCCAAACAGTGCTGCCCTGCAGGCTCCTAAAAATTGCTGTGAGATGCACTGATAAAACGGTTGGGAATCCTTTATATAGGTAATTAATCTGCTTTCTTTATTTATTTAATTTCTTCATTTTGCAACGATTATTAACACTTATCCACTTTGAGACTCCAATGCAAAGCAGTTTTCACACCAACTTAGACCAGTGGGTATCTCTGTGCTCCAATTTCTGTAATATTACACATTAGAAATGCATACACGTATTGGATTTGTGGCCCTACTGGGTGGTTTGCCCTATATTGCTTTCATTTAGACTGTCATAGTATGTCTTATCTGGGTTCTCTTGATCCGTTTCCAAGTCATTCCTTTTCTTACCTGTACATTTTGAAGTCATTACTCTGAAAGGAAAGTACATCACAGAGATCCATAGATAGAGGTTGTGTCAGAGATAGAAAGTGCAAAGTCAGCAAGTTTCTCATCACTAGTTAGCCAGAGGAAGTGTCTGTTGGGGAGATTAAAAAGTGCTGACAGTGCTGATGGTGCCTCGGGTAACACTACAAGTGACCGGCTCATTAAAGACAAGTAGCCTTGCTGTAGTGTTCCATCGCATAGCTGCCCTTTCATCATTCAGATCAATCTAGAATGTAGGGGAGAGGGTGGCTGTACTATGAGTCATTATGTGATGTTCTCTGCAAGTATTACAATTTGACATATTAATCCACCAGCTGGTGGCTTTTTGTAGGGCAGCCGATGTCCTTGAGTAAAGGGGTTGCCGTTTGAATCCCAGGACTGCCAGTGACACCACAGAGGTACTCGATTCCGTATCCACACACTGCCTCCCTGGTGCCATTAACTGCTGCCTAGGTGACTGCGTTAAAGCAATGTCTTCTGGGATCAATATAGTATTTAATTCTCCTCCAAAGGAATACATTTGATCTTAAAATACAATCAAAGCACTAAGAAGCACTTTAACTGGTTTTGATTCTCATTTTAACTGGGTCCCCATTCTGCAAAGTGTGAGGCGAACATGATGACAACTGTGCTACACCATCCTTATGAGTCACTGCACCTACCGTGGCCTTCAGCTCATCAGAAAGAAACAGGACTATCAATAGAGGAAATGCATTTGGGCTTATGCAATTTGAGTCTTTGTACTTGTGTTCATTTGAAACCTGAAAATCGCACCATTTTACACCTTTTACATTTCTCCCTTCCCTGCTAAAATGCTCCGTATCATCCATGACATTCAGAATATTGTCATCTTTCTAGTTAGACCTAATTGTATCAGGTGCAGCGTGACTAAAACGGTTAGTCCCCTCTAATGCTTTACAATATCAATATCAATAATGTATATCCTGGATATGGATATTGTATTTGAATTTCCTACATTTACTGTATGACACATTGCTTGATTTGTGAAAACCCATACATAAACTTGTCTGGAACTGTAATCGAAGCAAGCAAAGTCTTCATTTACAGAATCCTGTGGCATCATTACTTATATTGTGCCAATATTGTGATGACAGATAACAAACAAGTTGTTCACTCTGTTACTTTTGAAAGCAATACCAAATAAGCTTTATAGATAATAATACACTCATGCTTGTTTTCCTTTGTCCCTTTAGCATCAAACCAAACATTGTAAACAGATGTCGCAAAGTAACAACTGATTGGGCATCTTTTATGATGTATATTTAGTAAAAAATGTAGATAATATAATATGCTGATATTTGTTCTGACTGGTCTCATTAGTTTTAACTGTCTTGTTTAATCCGTTTTGTGATTTTCTGTAGCAAAAAGCCATTTTGCGCGATGTGAAATCCCTGTCTTGCAGGTTTAACAACACTTGGAACATTAATAAATCATTTAATAGTTTATGCAGTAAAATGTGCGTATATTATTATATAATGATTTTGAATCCCCTTTTTGAATTTTGAATTTCTCCATTTGGCGTGTTCAGACCTCAGATGAAGTTTATTTGAAGGCAAACCAAACAGGCCCGCTTGGTGATCTCAGTTAAGTTGAAGCAGACAAGTCTGTAAGTTTACATTCAGTTGGGGACATATTTTGATCTAAAACTTGTCTAAAGGCATCCCTTGGTTTAAAAGTTTTCTGACCCCTAAGGAAGAGTCTACAATGACAGCTGGGAGCGCCTACTCTTCTAATTGTTTTCCTTTTTCATAAAAAAAAAAGACATTTGTCCTTTTTATTCCTTTCTCCATCACTGTGGAACACAATTGTCTTCCATCTTATGAACCTCTTGTCTCTTTTCTGGCATCCGTTGCCCACTTCTCTTCTTTGACTTTTTGGTTGTCAGGCTGAGAGTGGCAGAGGAAAAGGAGAGCGCGAGCGAGTGAGCAAGCGCAAGAGTAGGAGAGACTGTACCTCTGTCATCTGAAAAGACAGCATGTCTCTGTACACTTGTCAGCAATTTTTGGCAAGATGAGTACTCATGCAGGATCTTAATCTGTGCCTGCTCTGCATCAGGCATGACCTCGCTTGCTGTCAAAACCTTGTCCCGCTTCTATTCTGCTAAAACAAGACGTCACACTCCACCCACCCCTGCCACTGCGTCACCCATGAAGAAAACAATCTGCTCTCTGTTAGTGAGCACTTCTAGTCATGCTGTCTGTTAGTGAGCCGTATTAGTCATATTATTTTTCCCCTCCAGCCTGACACTTTTACACATCCGTACAGTCCTTGTTAAGTAGCCAAAGAACTTTGAGAAGGTGCCTGTAAACATTGTAACAAGCCTCAGCCATGCATGTGCCGAGTGTTTGTACACACAAGCCGAAGCGGATAGGAAACCTCTGTGGCCAGTTTGACCTTTTAAACTTCTCTTTTATTTGGGAGATGTTTCCAACCATAGAGCATTCCTCTTTCAGTACACTTTGACCCTGCAGCCTGTATGAAAAATATATAGTGTCTACATTCATTAACCTGAAGGCAGTGGAAGCGAACAGAACGCGAGTGATAGAGCAGTGTGTGGAGCTTTGGGGTGGGTGGGGTGTCTGGGGTAAGGCCAATCTGCATTGCAAATGAACGCCTACAACCCTGAATTATTCAAAGTGTTGAATGGAAATACGAAACTTTCTCGCTTTTTTTTTCTCTTCTTTTTAAATCTTTATTCATAAGTCTTTGGGCCTATGATGGTCCAAGGCTTGCCTTTACCTACAGCCTGAAGTGCCATAATTGTGAAGACCATGCTTGCCATTACCTTCTCGTTTCTTGTATAGACTTAATTTTTTTCCATTTTTTTTTTTAATTATGAAGGGACTCAACAAAGGACAAGTGAAACGGTAAGAGAAAAAGAAAAAAATTAGCCAGCAAGATGCGTGAGTGGGAGAGAGGGCTTGTTTTATGGCCCTAATTTCCACGTGCTGTCGATATGTGTATTAGCACAGCCAGAGGCAGACAGATGGGGAGGCTTGTGAAGTTGCTTAAAGCCAAGGAGAGAAAGGATTATCTTTGATTCATTGAACATCTCAGCCTTTTCACAATGTGCTTACTGTGGTTATTGTGCGAAAGCAAGGCTCTTTTGTTAATTGCTGCCACCCAGATAGAAGGAAAAGAAGGATTCTTCTTCGCTCACCCCACGCCCCACTTTAGATTTGTCTCTCAACAGTAAGACGCTTAAAGTTGGAATTTAATCACGCATAGTTGAATACTTTATCCGTTTTTGTTTGTTTTTGTTTTGTTTTTTTGTATTTTTTTGTTCCTTGCCATATGCCCAGGCTTGGATTTTGATTTGATATATGCTTAAAAGCATCAAATGGATTAAAGGCTAATCAGTTTGAAAGGATTCTTTTTTGTGTATTTATGAAAGTGTCAAAACACAGAATATTAAAATGTCAAACACCTTTTCTTTTGCCGATTTATCTGAATGCTGTGCAGCTCGTAAATGTGCTGTGGTGGTGGACACTTTAAGAGATTGCGTTTCACATGACAAAATCATCTCTGAATACCACCTAAGCTCTTTGTCTCAAAGCTTTTTACCCCCCTCCAAAGTCAGGTTTGAGTCCATGGTTAGCATTTTTGCCTGTAATGGATTTGATGCAAGTTGATGTTTATAGGTCTCTCAGCCTCACCAGCAAGCTCTAATCTGACTCAAATAAGAAAACACAGTGCGCTAACAGGAATTTTCTGCTGACTCATGACGCTAAAGTGAGCGTGGAGGTAATTGAATGTGATGGTTCATTGAGACCCTCTATATTGATCTAACTATACTGTTTTACAGTCACATCAAGTATTTGCTAGCACTGTGCTAATTAATCGCGTCTGTCCCCAAATTTATAAGCCAGCATGTTTTAAGCCGTCTTGATACCCCTCTGCATTTCAAAAAGTGCTTCCACATCAGAATCTCATTTTTATTATTATATTTTCAACTTTTTAGGTGATTTGAACACAGTATGTGACCCTTAATCTATTTGATGCTGGGATATCTGAGAGCCAGGGGGTTAGAGAGCTTCCCTTTTTATTGGAATTCCTTGGGATTGAATCCCAGGGCTGCCAGTGGCACAAGTAAGGTATCCTTGAACAAGATACCATCCTCACACACTGCTCCCTGGGAGCTGTATCCTGGGACACCCACTGCTTCACTTGGTGAATAGGTTAAATGCAGAGGATAATTTCACACGGACACTGTTTTCTGTGCTGTGTTCACTGTTTGCTGTGCTGCGTGATGATCTGGCCAATAAAAAATGTCAAAATACACGGTTAAAAGGGTTTTTGCATTAACTTCCTTTTAAAAATTCTTGGCTTATTTGCCCCTTTGCAGGAGTCATATGATTCTACCCGCTCCTAGGATTTGCTGCTCAATGCTCATTAAAGGACTTGTATCATGAATCTTAAAATGAATCTTAATGAATAAATAAAAGTTTTTTGTGGTACGTATATGATGTTTAAGTACACACTAAGGTTAGTAATGTTTCTGTCTGAACAGCTTTTGACAACACAGGGCAGCCAGTCAAATCACAGCTCATTTACATACAGCAATCTTAATAGCACAGTAAGGCAGTTTAATGCTAAAGGGATGTAAAATGGTTGTGCAAAAATGGATTATAACTATTTTTGGCACATACAACCACAGGCTCATAAATAAATAAACGGATGGATGGATGGATGGATGGATTGAAGGAAGGAAATCCCTTAAGCAGTCATCTGAAGCCTCCCAATTGCCCAGCTCTTCACACACACTTATTGTTTCAGCTACAGTTTCATGTCTCATTCCAAATTTTAAATAAACAGGCTCTCGGGGGGATGGTTGGACCACATTCTGCCCTCAAAACACTTTGAGCATATTGAGCTTCGGCTGCTCATCAATCCATCACCATTTTGCCCCTTTCACAGTCACTCAGATCCGTTTACTTTCCCATTTTTCCTGCTTCCAACACATCAACTTCAAGAACTGCCTGTTCACTTGCTAATATATCCCACTCTTGGTGGGTGCCAGTGTAACCAGATAATCAATGTTATTCACTTTACCTCTCATTGGGTTTAATGTTGTGATTGACTAGTATATTGTATCTCAGTTTTGGTGCCAGTGATTGACACTTTACATTTTGTACCTTTTCCAAAAGATGCAATAAAATGTAAATGCAGCTCCATTCTGTCTGAGTGTTGAGCATGTGCGGTGGTAATATCTCCAAATTATTTTTATGAGCTTTTGAGCAAACTCTTGCCTTTGAGGGAAAAGGGGCCATACTCTTCCCTCTGCCCAGTGAAAGCACACCCAGCTGTATCTTTAGGCATAGAGCACACATGGGCCAGCTGGAATCCAGCAGGAGACTGTAGGGCGCACCTGTGTACTGCCAAAAAATGGGTGCTCTCTTGGGGTGTAATGACCTCTTTTATAGTCAAGTAGAGTCACGTTATGCCAAGTAGGTTTATTGTCATTTCAGCCATATACAGAATATTCGGTGAAATTAAATAATGTTTCTTCATGACACTAGAACAAAATCCAAAACCACAAGACAGCATAAGAGTACAGTGTGCAAGAAAAAGCCAATACCAATAAAACAACTGGACTAGACAACAGTTAGTGTAATTGCTTCCAGTTTGTACTCCAAAACTGCTTTTGTTAATGTATGATTATGACATACTGTATTGTAGCCTCAGGGTCGTTTAGTGTGCAAATATACAAATACAGAGGAAGATGGCAATAAATAATAGTTTTGCAAATGTCGGCAGTTCATATTAAACCATCATAGAAATACAGACTGAAATAGTCTGGAATAGAAATATTAGCATACATTGGGGAAAAAAAGCAATATTTCATTGTAGTGTCTTCATTGACTGATTGACCTGCTTTTCTGAGTACCTACTGCTGGTAAATTGGCTGATTTATGTCATCCCAGTGAGAGTGGATGCCTCTGTGGTAAACAAGCTGCCAGTAAAATGATTTTATAATTCTTTCTGGGCTTCTCTTTTTCTTAACTCCAACAAATATTTTGCTCTCAAAAATCTAGTAACCAAGACCCATGGATAAGAAACCTTTCCTGATTTCAGCTACTTTTTCACTTCACCATGGAGTGTCCTTGATCAACTTCTCAACACCAGTGATCCCAAAACCAGTCCTCTGGGATCTCTATCTATCTTTGTATTGTAATTTTGACTCAATAAAAAATGTGAACTGTCTTAGGAAGAGCCTTGGAACCGATTGAGTCGGTAAACAAAAATAGTTCTGCCTTCATAAATTCCTTGTAGACGATCCTTGCCCAAGTATTCATTTTTCTCTTCAGAATCGTACTCTACTCCCCCATCTGTTCAAATGTAAAGGAAGTCCACTCTTCACCACCTGCTCGAATTTTAACAGCACATGTGTGCAAAGTGCTAAATGTATCTAATAAAGGTCCATTAAAGGCAATAATAAATACATATACTTTTAGGTTACTATTGTAGAGCACCAGGAGGTCATGTTCTCCCTTTTGGGATCTTTTGCTCAAGTAGGTCACTGTGGTCTTTGCAGGCTATGTTAAGTCAATCAGAGAGTACCCTTCTCTGCTGGCCTAAAATCACTGATACATCCGAGAGTGTTTTTGTCAATAAAATCCTTGCTTCACCTCGCGTTCACACAAGCCAGTGTTGGTGCGCCCCAGAGCGAAACGGCCCATTAGCAGAAATAAAAGGTCCGTATGCGACAGTGCGCTCAATTTCCCCGCCGCTTATTGATTTCAGAATGAAATAGACAGGCACAAGTTCTCATGGCCAAACTGTCGCAAATCGTTTCTGTATTTGAGCTAATAAAACAAACAGGCCTTGAAGAAAACAAGACATGATGTGCTGGGGGTGGGCAGTTGTCGCCTCATGTTTGATTTTTACAGTTGGAAGATTAATCTAGATTAAAATGGCTCATTTGAATTCTGCTGAAGGTCTGAAGCCCCCCCCCGAAATGATCCCAATGCCTATTTTTATAGTGTAAACCATAAATATGCTTCCAAATGTTCTCCCAGATCACTTTAATTTCATTTGAAACTCAGTTTAATACATTACCCTTAAAGAAAATGTAAATATAAACCTGAGGTTTAAATACGGAAAAGTCAGGAACAAGAGAGAGACAGAGAGAGCGAGAGAGAGACGATCCGCACGCTCCGGAAAAGTCACGTGAGAGAGAGACAGAGCAGCAGAGAGAAACTGAGAGCGAAACAGGTTTAAAACGGGCGCGATCCAGAAAAGTCACAAACCAGAGAGAGAGAAAATCCGCACTAAAATATCAAGGTGAAAATCATAATAGCTTGCATAGTATAGACCCAGCTCCCAACCCAACTTTGTGAATAGATTAACGGCGATTTTTTTTTTATCGCGCGATATGAGTCTCACGTTAATGCCGATAATGGCCCACCACTAATATATATATATATATATATATATATATATATATATGTGTGTGTGTGTGTATATAACTTACGTTCTGAACAAAATTCGGGGCACCAAATATGTCTTGACTGATTAAATCTGGGGCAAGTAGAACATTTTCTTTTCTTTAAAAGAGAAACAGTATACTGATCATGCGTTTAAACCAAGGTTTCATTTGACTTTGAGATTTCACACTCAGTTCTCATCTGTGTTGCTGGTTTTAAGGGGCCAGGGCATTTTCCTCCGCAGCAAACCCTAGGGTCACTTCATCAGGATGCAATTTTAAAAAATGTACTTTTGGATACTAACGAAGCAATTATGGCTAATTTAGGGTGCAAATCAATTTCTGCAAGTTTCCTGCCAGAAGGGGCGTGCAATCACAAGAGCTGTAATGCAGTGTTTGTTATGCTAAATTTGATTCCCCTGTGAGTGCGAGAGTGTGTCTCTGCTGTCTTCATGTAAATTAATTCATTAATGTAAATTCACCTCAGGAGAGGATTAATATTCATGTTTTACGCTGAACGTCATCTTTTACATAATCCTGGTGTCTGTATGTGTGTGTCCCGGGAACACGTCTGTAGTATTTTCAGTCTTACAAGAGGATTAATGCCGATCTGATTGAAGCTGAACACTGTTGTTAATTTAAACTTTTGTTTTTTAAATGATCTCTACTTTTTCCCCCCAATCCTCCTCTCTTTTTCTGTCTCTCTCTCTCTTCTCATTCACTTGTTCCAGGGGCAGTTTACTTGGAAGGTGGGTTAGAGGAAGCCAAGCAGCTCTTTGGGAGATTGCTGTTCAACAGTGAGGTATAGTTTGTGTGTGTGTGTGTGTCTGTGTGTGTGTGTGAGAGAGCCAGAGATTAAACCCTTGTTTTCTACCACTGACCTGCAGCACTGAACCCTCCATGCAGAGTTCATTGAGTTAAAAGCAGACAAGTGTTGTTTCTTCTTTGCTTTAGGGAAGAAGAACAGTTGGGTTTCCATGTGTGCTTGTTGTGTTTTTTGTTTTGTTTTGTTTTGTTGTTTTTTTAAACACATCTTAACCTTTTAAAGGTGCTGTCAATAAGAGTGCTATAGAATTATATAGCCTTGCTTTTGGGCATTAGACACACGCCTGGAATAAAGCGACCATGCACAGCAACAATCTACAGTCTTCCTTAGTAGAGGACAGAGTAGACATGGGCCACAAACACATCAGCAAACTCTGCAGTGAATTCCTGGTAATAATCTTAGGGTGAGGAAAAGAGTCTTTAAGGGGTTTTCCGTGATTGGAGTACTGTTTAGCCCTAAATTGGCCAAAATCTTGGTTGGTGGGTGGATGGGAGAGAGATGGCGCTTGAAGATGGAGAAACTGCAACAGAGGTGCACCATGCCATCTGAAAAAGTGGTGCATCAATAAATGAGAACACCCAGTTTTTTTTTACTTCTCAGCTTGACAATACGCTGACATTAGGTGCACGTGTGTCTACAAACCAATCAATGTCAAATATGAGTGACGCAGCCCACATAGGTGTGTCATTCTTTAGTGTGCTCACAAAATTGTGAAATCAAAACCAACGGGATCAAATGTGTATAATACAACAAAAACACAAACCTTGGTTCGGTTCGGACCTTGGCCCAGAATTTCTGGCCAGAAAACAGCTTTACAATGAACTGTTTATAATACATAAAATTATGTGAATATTAAAAGCTAGAACTGCATTTACAGTAATTTTTTTTTATACCCATTTCCTCATTTCATTTAGTTGATCCGTTTCATTTGTGAAGTACAAGGTACAGGAAATCTCACTGTAAAATTGTTACTCCAGTCATTCTTTTCCCGAACTCCTTCATACATATGTCTGGGGGGAAAAAAACACATTCTAAACCTCTTTCATTCAGGATTAACAAAAACTAAACTTACTCTAGAATTAGTGACGAGAAGCCGTGATGAATTTTTCAGTGTCAATGGAATTTTATCTAAGCTTTGAGTAGCGGTCTGGATCACTGTTTTATGCTCACTGTGATGCCAAGTTCTGCATAAAAACACAGAGCATGGTTACGGAGAGTAGAGCAATAACAGGATAAAGTATAGAATTTCAGAATTTTGAAGCATTTAGATATTCTAGGGGTTTACTGAAAATGAAATTGCCTCTCTATTGTGGGCAGAGTTATTTACATTTTAATTAAATCACTAGACTGTCTATAGAAATGCTGGTTCAAAACCTTCCTGACTGAACATGCAGTAGATATTCTGGTGATATGCTTCAAATGTGATTCACTATTTGCCTACAGTAGATCTTTTTCTCCTCTTCTTGTGATTCTTAATGCAAATTCATATTCCTCTACAACCCAAATCTCTCAAAGGGCTGAACATGTTTAGGTAAAAAGTTTGAATGAATGTTGAGGGGCCAAAATTTTTTCATTACCTCTAATGGATAATTCATGAAACAGGATGTTTCAGTCATAAGATGTGAAATGGATTCACGCATTAATGCAAAATAATATGAAACATTTTTTCAGACAAAAATGCTGCTTTTGAAGTATTGTAGATAGGTTTTATTAAAATTTTATGATGCTCATGTACTGTGTAAAACACTTGACTTTGTCTATATATTAGCAACTGTAATATCAGTCGGCCACAAAAAGCACTCCAATTGTGAAGTCACTCATAAAATAATGCGTCTCTACTCCGTGTCTCCATGCTAATTTCTTACTGTCCGACCATTAGGGGTATGAGGGTCAACTTAAGTCCACAAGTAACAGTGTGAATGAATCCTAAAGGATATAAAATGGTCTTTAAAGTCAAGTTGTGTTCTGGGCTCTACATTCACTTGCATGCAGGAATATTTTTATGCTGAAAAATAAAACAATAAACCTGAAATATATTTTTTATATATATACATACATGCATACATACAGGATTTTCCCTTTAAGATCAACATGATAAAGAGCAGAGGCTCTATTCTGGGTCTAAGGATGCCAATACTTTCTCCATATAAGGCATCTGTATATCGACTTACACTCTTTAGCCGTGGAATAATGTTTACGTTCTCAGATGCTAAGGTCTGAGATAAGAGCAGTGTTCTCTGCGCTAGTATTGGCAGTGGGTGATTGATGTTGCCATGGTCACCTCGCTTGCAGCAGGAGAGTGTATAGATGGATGTGTGCCACCCAAGAGCAGAGCCGTGCTCTGTGATGGAGCCCCGTGCCAGCCTGTCTGACAGCAGGAATACATAACCCACTATCAGGGTAATTACAGTGTGGGGCAGGCAGAGAAGGGACGCGGCAAGAGATGAGGGCAGTGCCACCCGGCACAAGAGAAAAAACATAAATACACATGCTCCCTGGCCCTGCCCAGCTCCAAATTCTGAGTAAATACAGAACAGTATATTGGTCAGGGTTTTAAAAGATATGGAAAAGTAAGGTAAGTGTAGTAAAAAATACAAAATGCATACAATTAAATAGTCAAATAACAGTCACAAAAACAGTTCAGTTTCTGTTAGATGCATTTTCGTAAGAAAGTGTTAACTTGTGTGTTTGCTATAAAACCAGTATTTAGTTTTATTGGTCAAGTTTTTGTATATATTTGTGTAAGTTTATATATATGTTGGGGCTGAGCATGTTTTGAATTAATTATTTAATCTTCCGCTTAATAATGTGATTAATTGCTATTAAAACTTTTAATTGTTGCCCAGCGTTAAAAAAAACATATAAAACATTTATATACTTGCACAAACGCTTTTGATTCTCTTCATTCAGTGCACTGCAGCTTACTGCTGAATCACCAAGGGGTTGGTAGCTGCCTTTTCGTCTCTTACCAAGCCATTTATGCTTACATACGGCTGAACTTAGATAAAGTTGGACGTAATTAGTTAAAACACCAGCTGTTGTTCTCTTCATTCTAATTTAAATTTGCAATGTGTATTGATTGGGAGGACAGTGTATTTAAACATCAGGGTTTAGCTGATCCAGCATTAGCAAAAAGAATTTCTCTGTCACTGTTTTATTCCCTTTCTAACTTGCTCTTGCTGTCTTATTCTTTTTCTCTCTCACACACACACTCTCTTCCCCCAATCCTTCTTTCCAATCCTGTCTTTTATCCGTCTCTTTTGTTTTTTTTCCTTCTCTCTCACTTTCTCTCTTTCTCTCTCTCTAGTCCCACAATCATTCTTGTCTGTCTTTCACTCATCTCCCTTCTTCTCCATCTGTCTCTCCTTTTGTTTCTCTTTCTCCAACTGTCTCTCTCTGTTCTCTGTATATATTATCTCTCCCTCCCTCTCTCTCTCTCTCTCTCTCTCTCCCTCTCTCTCTCTCTCTCTCTCTCTCTCTCTCTCTCTCTTCACTTTTTCAATTCAGTTCAATCCAAAGTTGGCAGGAACAATGTTGCTAAAGCAGTAATATAATGTTAAAAAACAACAAACTTCATGTGAAAGCAACAGTAATTAGTTATAGAAAGTGATGGTGATAATCAGAAAAAAGTCAGTAATAAAGAAAATTTTAAATGTTAAATTTAAAATCAAGTAGATACGTAAATAATAATGGTGACATTGAAGATCAAAAAAGATAGTAGTAGTAATTATGTGCTCAGTACATGTCTGGAGGGAAGAAAGTTACTCACTGTGTGAGATTAGTGTTATAATAGTGTTATATTCTGGAAAGCCTCAGCAACAATATGTGAATGTAATTTTAATATATTTTTTAATTTTGTTTAAACATGACATGACAAAAAAAAACTCTTTTCAGAGGTCTTCAAAGTAAAAAAAACAAACAAAAAAAACGCGCCTTAAATTTGTCTGAGCAAGACTTTTGAAGTTTGAACCTTGTAAAAATGTTAACTACACTAAGGAGAGGATTCAGAAATGTTATGCAATTTGTAAAAGAATGAGAGTAGGTTTCTCTGCTTTTTCACACGCATATTCCTTCATATTCATTAGATGGGTGTTCCACACCAACTTCCACC
>JBBPDE010000107.1:23568049-23583924 GCA_037974605.1 Nannopetersius ansorgii
AAAGTCATCATAGCTTGTGTAGTACAGACCCAGCTCCCAACCCAACTGTGTGAATAGATTAACAGCGATATTTTTTTATCGCGCGATAAGAGTGTCCTGTTAACGGCCCAGCACTATTTTTTTACAGATTAACAGTAAAGAAGAGTAGCTCTTTCACAGCACTACCTGTAATGTAATATTTACCCCCTGCCCTGCCTTCTTCTCTTCCCTCTCTTTCCTCAGCCTTTGTTTTGAGCTGCGCCTTCCCCCAGACCCCGGCTAATGGTGAGGTATCGGTCAGCAGTCTCCATGCAGGAGGAGAAGCCTATTTCTTCTGCTTAACCGGCTACCAGCTCCAGGGGCCCTCCTCCCTCACCTGCCGCAACGCCACCATGCCCTACTGGAGCGGCAAGGAGCCCAAATGTGCGGGTAAGGTGCAGCCTTACATACGTTGCATATATGTGTACGCGTGTGTGTGTGTGTGTGTGTGTGTGTGTGTGTGTGTGTGTGTGTGTGTGTGTGTGTGTGGGTGTGTGTGTGTGTGTGTGTGTGTGTGGTTAAAGCCTTGCTGCCTGTTAACATCCTTTTGCGACTCCCCATCCATCCTAGAGAGATTTTTTTTTTCAATCATCAGAAGTACCTTTGCATTTGTATGAATCCAATATTTAGTAGTGTAGTGTAGCAGAGAGGATGCATTTTGCTAAAACATTTAGCATGGCCTCTTAAGTCCTTCCATCTCAAAGTCCTTTTTTATACCCTTTTATACCTTTTTTTTTGTTTCTCTGTGTGTTTGCAAATGTTTTTTTTATTTATGTATCTTTATCCCACCCTGAATGATCAGAGTGAGTTTGTTGGTTCATGGCAGAAGAGCCATCAAACTAGTATAATGCACAAAAATGTGTGAAAAAGTTAGCACTTAAATAGGTCACTGCAACTGTCATGATCAGAGGTGAGAACAAGAGATGCAGACTCACAAGTAACAAGTAAGTCTTGACTCAAGAACCGAGTTGAGTCCCAAGCCACTGCAGGCATGTCTCAAGTCAAGTCATGAGTCAATACAGGGCTCTCTGTGTTTTTACTTGGCCATCAGAACAGCCACAATAAGCAAAGTTTAAAGAAAAGAGTTCAACATGATGATTGTTTGAACTGCAGCATTGAGTACAGCTCACTTTTGTCACCTGCATGAGGAATTCATGTGCTAAGCAAAAGCGTATTGATGATAATTGGAATTTTGCCCTGCTTTGAGCTTATGGGGTAAACTTGTGTACTCTGGCTTGTCTCAATTGAAATTAATCATTTGGACCTAAAGTTCAGTTCATTGGGAAAAAAAACAGTTCAAAAGAACCTCTGCAGTAAAAGGAATCGAGCATCCCATCATTATTGCTTGTGCTTCACAACTCAGATGATTGCTGTTCAAGTCAAAGTTTCCTAACATTTGTGACTCAGGTCCATGTCATGTGACTGGAGCCCACATGTTTTGTAAATAATTTGCTGTTACATGTATAATAATTTAAGAGCCATTCTATTTTGAATAGCAATTTGAGATAAAAGGTGAATATAGTGCAATGGACGTTATGGATGTTAAAATTTTTAGTTATCATGATGTCACAAGAAAACATTTACATAAATCCCTTGCAGCAGTTTGAGAAGTTATGAGAAGTGTTTCAGCCTAGTCTGCTTTTTAAAACAGCACAATGGATGGCAGCCTATCAAAACTGTTCTGACACATATATGTGTATGACTGTTCAAAACACAGCCTGTTCAAATTTAAAGGATGAAGAGAGATGAAAAATGGTCTTCCAGAAATGAATGAGTGTTCGTTTCCTAAGATTGCTAAGCATCTCTGAGGTACCCTTGGGCAAGGTACCGTCCCCACACACTGCTCCCCGGACGCTGTGTTCCTGGCTGCTCACTGCTTCACTTGGTGAATGGATTAAATGCAGAGGAAGAATTACGTGCTGCTCACACTGTGAGCTGTGGTGTGTTCACGTATGACAGAATGGTCACTTGCACTTTCAATAAGGTTTCCTGGATATTAATTTTTTGAGTTCATGCTCTAATTCTTGCATAGTTGAAATCATATATCACAGTAAAAAAAATATTTTACAGCATTTTGCTTGAAATATGTAGAATATTAATGGATTAGGATATTTTTATACATTCAGATATAAGTCTTACGTCTGAATGCTAGTGTAGAAAGTCTCAAGTAAGAATATCTACCCTTATTGTAACTGAACATGTTTGTGTGTTCCACAGCTGCTGCGGAGCTCCTTGGTGAACAACAGGACGCAGGCTAAAGTGGCAGAAGAACTGGGCATGCAGGAGTTTGCCATCACCAATGACAAAACCAAACGGCCTGTAGCCCTGAGGACCAAAACACTCGCTGATCTGCTGGAGTGTAAGCTCATATTTTTGTGCTTTGTGGTCAATATTCTTAATGATGTACAATATCATTTCACAATGACATTCAATAGACAGCCTCTGTTTTGGCAGTTTGAAGGTCAGATCTAGCTTTCAATGTTGACTTAAATGGATGAAAAAAAAACACAAATTTTGTCAGTCAAGATATACTTAGTGTTTATGTTTTAGTTTAGAACTGGAGCTTCAAAGCTAACAAACACCAGAAATTAATCATCATCCAAATCATTTCCTTACGGGTACAAATCTTGTCACAGCTCACTCAAAACAGGTTTAGGTCTTTTTAAGGTGGCACATTTGTCTTCATCTGTTATTAGTGGAAAATAGTGTGCAATTGATATGTTGCTCAACTCTTCATGTGTTATGGCCACTTTACCAGAAACCTTCACTTTCTGTGTGTTTAAAGAAAATTACTGGTTTGAACACTTAACTCTTATCATTGCGGTCATGTTTTGACTTTGCAATGGCAAGAATGTGCAGTTCGCATTTTTGGTGTCAGTATGTGGAGGTTAACTGAAAAAAAACACCTAAAAGAATCTACAGCTCACTCAAAAATGACACTGTCTATGGTAGATTAAGATTAAAATCCCTGAATATGGCCGGGTTAATCTCAGCAATATATTATGCTGTTTGTAATTTTTAATGGTTTTTATTTTTTTAGTTTATTTTGTACCAAACACCTAGTTTAGTTTCTGTTAAAGGTCTCATGACATGCTGATTTTTTATGCTTTTGTATAGGTTTTAGTGGTCCCATAATACTGGATCTGAAGTCACCTTCCGAAATTCAGCTTTGGTACAGAATTCCAACCACTTGGAGACAGCCCCACAATGAGATTTCCAGAGGACATGCCGTTTCTGTGTCTATAGCTTTAAATGATGATTAGGAGGAGAGAGGCAGAGCAAGGTGGAGGGTGGGGAGGGGCCAGCTTGCGGCCACAGTACCTCTTGCTAATGTTTAGTGTATAGCAATGGCTACTCTTCACGTAGCTGGTAAAAGACTGCGATCATGTAGCTGGTAGTGAGATTTGGAACATTTCCTTGATAGCCAAGCAGTTGAGATCAGTGCCTGTAAGACTTCTCAAAATTCTCATCTGATCACCCTGGTTTGCAGAGATGCTCACTCATATTCCTTTCAATGAGGGGAAGGGCAGATTTCGTGCACACCATAACACTAACCGCAGCACGGCTGTCCAGATAACAAAGAAGCACAACACTAGTTAATGCGTGTATTCACACACATACTGGATGCTATCTAACTTAACATTTGCTACAGTAGCCTGCTAACTGGGCTGTTAGCTACAGAGTTAATGTTACAGCCACAATCTAAGGGTAAAAAGCTAGGTAACCACGTATAGAAAAGCAGCAAAATCATATAACGTTAATTTGACTTACTTGTCCGAGTTTTGTAGCTGAGCCAAGGCGAGTTGGAACTGATCCAGACTTAATTTTTTGTGTTGGCGCAATTCCAGAGAAAATAAAATTAACTCACTGGTTCATCAGAGGCTCACATGAAGAAAGTAAAAAAAAAAAAAAAAGGTCAACTATTTTTGTTAAAGGAAACCACGTAAGTGATTCTCAGAGAACAAGAAATGCGAGTATTGAAGCCCATTTAAATGTAAAACACACTAAAAGTAGTTATTTTGACAAAAACGACAGCCTTCTGTAAAGGTGGTCTAGCCTCATGACAAAAGCTATGAAAGAATGTTTTTGTGTGCAGCGCTTGGCCAGGTCAACTCCTAATTTGACTTTGAAATTGACACCCCTAATTTAAGAACATCAAATTGTGCAAGTCACAGAAGGAGATGAAGGTACGCATAGCCCTGCACACTTGTCCATGCCTTGAACTTCCAGCCATAAATAGAACACAAACGTTCAACACAAACTGCCCAATTGTTCCTGGGACGCAACAACTCTTTTCATCTCACATTACCCTTGAAAGGCCACAGACCACCACAGAAATGAGGCAGGGCCAGTGAAGTGTGTGAAATGTGTGAGTGTGAACGAAAGGGTGAGTGTATGAGTCCAGTAGAAGAGCTGTGACGCCCTGGAGCTACAGCGCTGTGAGAGAAATGATATCTCTCCCACTCAACCTGAATATTTCAGCAAGCGAACGCCTTTAAAAGGGAAAAAAAAGGAAAAAAGGGAAAGAAAGGGAATGAAAAAAGCACAATGGCTGACATATGGACATGACAAAAATGACAAATGTGTTTAGTCTCCTTTGAGCTGGGGTGTGCTCAGAGGCAGAAAGAGAGAGAGAGTCACAAAGAGACAAGAGCCTTCTGTTTTACAGACGCATATATGAAGTGCCCTCAAAGCCAAGATGTCCACAACTCTCAGAAGAATGAGATGCTTTACAAATACGTAGTTTACTGAACAAAAGGGAAGTGCGTTAAGTTGTCAGTTGGGCTGGGTATCAAAATTGTTTTGGAAAACTGATGCAGGTACCTTGAATTCATAACTAATGGTCTATAAAAGGATACAAAAAAAATTCCTTTTTGACACTTTTTGATGCTTTTTTTTATTGTCAAACCTGTAAGAAAACATAGTTAATTAACATTATTATTTACTGTTAATGATTATTATTTGCATACATGTAAAAGAATATTAACGAGTTTTAATGTTTTCAGTTAAAAAACAAATACTTTGCCGCTGCATTCAGTGTGTAACATGGAACAGTTTCCTTTCATGCTGGGGGGAAAAGCCCACGTCAAAACAAAAAAGGCTAACACTAACGCTGTCTGTACTTTCATGTCAGAGCTCATGACTGTTGGTGATTTGTTCACTCCTTTTTGTGCTCTCAGCTCTGAGATGAGCATCCAACTCCTCCACACTTGCTTCCCTGCAGCAGAATTTTAAGAATGTTGGGAAAATGTTAACTTCATTGCCATTATTAATCAATCCATCCATTTTTTTCGTCTTCACATTGGTGTGTGGTAAAAACACAGTTGTAGGTTTAGTGCAAAGCAAATTGCATCTGGTGTTTCCATCTGTAAAAAAACATCTAAACTATAAACTAATGTTCAAAAACTAAACGTACTGTTTGTAGGGAGTCATTAGGCCAAACCGCTGCTGTGTATGTGATATGCAAATCACATACACAGTGTATGCTAAAACTGGGCAAATAACTGACATGTTAAGTTAACCTGCCTGTGTGTGGAAGCTCATAATAGGGGTCTGTAATAGACAGGGAGTGTATAGACAATATTTGTTACATGCCTTGCCAAGTACAGGGGCTTGTTCATTTTTTCTTCTTCTTGTTTCCACAGCTTTCATTGCAGCTCTTTATATAGACAAGGATCTAGAGTTCGTCCACACTTTCATGAATGTGTGCTTCTTTCCACGGCTAAAGGTATGTTCTTTTACACCCAGAGAGAGAGATGGGGAGAATCATCTGTGTTTTTCAACACCTCATATAATGCCTAATATTGATTTAACACTTTAGTCTAATAGCTATCTGTTGTCTTTAACAGGCTCTTAAAGGGCCCGTATCCCACATTTTTATTCTTTAATTTTTCCCTGACATTTACTTAATCAGTCAAATTTATAATCTTTTTAAATCCATACTATTTTGCTGTCCCTTAAAAACTGAAGCTTACCACAAACATGTATACCTCTATGCAGGCCAGTCAAGTTCTTCCACACTGAACTAAAATGTCTTTGTAGAGCTTGCTTTGTGCACTGGGACACAGTCATGCTGGTATAGAAAAAGTTTCTTCAGGTACCCGCAGATAGGTCATGAAACAGCATTTTAATGTTCTGGAATTTTACGAGTGGGTATGTAGGCAGGTAATTAATTACAAACGGGCGAGTAGCAGGTCAATCGAAACAGTATTGTAGCCTGAAAAAGTAACAAAAGCAAAAATATGTATGTATTAGACTATCATGTACAAACGGTCATTATCACGGTGTGTTCAATGCGCTCCAGGGAGAGAGATTTTTCTTCCGCTGGATTTGTGATCCAAGAACGCAGGATGCAGCTCAAAACTGGGACTGTGGATGACATTGTGGCGAGCGTGAGAGAGAAAAATTCAATGACATAGTTATTCTCAGCCAACAGCTTCGAAACAGACTTTGTACTTTAGAGAGTACTACGCCCCCACTGGCATGCTCAGGTACTACTCTGCAACTCCAACAAAGGAGCTAAAACTCTGGAGGAGGGTGATTTGCGAGAAGAAAAAAAGAAGGGAAAAAAAACCTCAAAATGCCTATTTTTATAGTGTTCAGCTTGATCAACGTGGGGGGGGAGGTTTCAAACTCTAAATACGAAAACAAGACACGGAGCAGTCATGCTACAACATACAACAGCAGGCTTGCGGCTGCACTCTCTATAACGTTCTCGGATTGGTCTCGTGGGAGGCTCCCAATCAGCAGCCAGGAGAAATAAATAGCATTCTCGGATTGGCTACTTTCAAATCTCCCGCCTCTTCAGCCTATTTTACCATTTCAAGACGCACTTTCTATATTTATTCAGTTATATTTTTTATATGGAAATGTAGCTGAATTTACGTACATATAATTAGTAAATTATATTAATAATGAATTAGCTCTAAAAGCTTGTATACAAAAAGGCAGAGGATATTTGCAGTTTCTGCTTTATTGTGGGTATTTCCCCATACCATTTTCTGTTGGTTTCTCAGAAAAAAATCTGTTACACTGAATCTGCGACTGCTAATCTGCGTAAAAGTGAGGGGTTACTGTATTCATGGATGAAAGGGTGGGTGTGGTGTGGTGCTGTACTGTGCGGGTACAGGCAGGAGCAGATCTCCAAAAGTGGACCCATGCACACTCTGACTGGAAGTAAGGGCCGTTCTCCAAACCCAATACTTGTCTGCAGTTCATACACTATATGAAAAGTATTGGCATAGATTGTGTGAAATGATTGATAACTTCACATGAGCCCTTTATCTGATGCTTTATCTTTAAATGTAAATAAGCCTTCAAAAAAGCATCTATTTTCACACTTGGTTTATCTTCAGCCACTGCATTCAGTGCTGCAGTCAATAAAAAAAAAGTCTCCTGCCGGTCAATCAAGGACACGCTAGTTAGCTCCAACAGCAGGCCTATGCTATCTTTGACTAGGGAAGGGAGTGATGTCTTCGAGCTTTTCACTGCTTAAGTGACATTCGCTCATCCTCATTATATTTCTCTGTAAGCCTTTCAGTCCTGTGGCGGGAAACCATCAGAAAATGGAGAAAGTTCTTTAACGACTGGCACTGGCAACTAGCGAGCCGTCACTGAAGTTAGGGTGGCGTTTTGAAAGGAGGTGACAGTTAGAGAGGGGGATTTCTTTTCTTTCTTCTTTTAGTGTTGCCTGGATTTACGTTTGTTCTCTCTCACACACACGCACACACACTTCCAGCTGGCATGCTAATTGCTAGTGAGGCTAGCATCTCTGGAGGGAAAGAGAGACCAGAGGGACGGCACCTTGGCCCCGATTTCCATTTGTGAGAGGTCTAGAGATGCCACATGTCCACTGCTCTGGCTGGAAGATTTTTATCTTCTTTTTTCTTTTCTATTTTGTATTTTCCTCTAGCTCTTGTAGGTTTTTGTGGGGGTGTTTAAGAAAGGAGGTCAGCTCTTGCAAACTTCATCTTCCTCTCTCTCCACTCTACTCTTAGACAATAGGAGCACAGTGAGGGTTGGATGAAGAAAAATAGAACACACTAGCAGGGGGGCTTCGATGTTGTGGCTGGTCGTAAATTAGGAGAATTGAGGAGAAGCTAAAGGAGAAGAAAGACGGAGAGAGACCCTTGCTTTGGAATTCAAAATTAAACCGCTACAAAGGGGAGAAGTTGGGATATTGTAATGTAAAGAAAGACTTTTT
Source organism: Nannopetersius ansorgii (assembly GCA_037974605.1). Lineage (NCBI taxonomy): Eukaryota > Metazoa > Chordata > Actinopteri > Characiformes > Alestidae > Nannopetersius > Nannopetersius ansorgii. Next base: position 23,576,271 of record JBBPDE010000107.1, read on the forward strand.
CACAGTAAACCAAATGGAAGAGAAGAACCGCAAGCGTGTGTGTGAGACATACAAAACTGACCAAGGGTGTGTGTGTCATACAAAACTGGCAAATTACTCTGGTTCTTCTCTTCTATTTGGTTTACTGTGAAAAAGTCTTTCTTTACACGTACAAGGGGCTGACACTCAGGGACCATAAAACTGAAGAATTTGAAAATTTACAGGAATATTATTCCCGCACAAAACATACGTTAATGTGCTTCTACGTGTCTTTTTTTTTTTTTGCCCTGCTGTACCTTTCCTTACTTTATTTTTCCTTTAATTTCATATTTTAACCTTGTCTCATATTTGTGCACCTAGGTCTCCTAAATGGCAGGGGGGATAACCTTGCAAACTAGGAAAGTTTTTTGCAGGACGTGTATACTAAAAAAAAAATATCAAAGATGTGACTGACATCTTACTATATCAACAGCACACAGAGTTAGAACAGCACAGTGTGAAGACTTTATCCAAACTGAAAGGTTTGGCATTTAGTTTGAAAGAATTGTTTGGTGAATGAATTTGTTAAAGGAGAAATTGCACTTCATTTTAAACATCATACTATTTGTGTTTTTTATGTTTTACATTGTGTTTTTTTATTTTATTTTTTTTATCTAATGACATGTTATTACTGCAAAGTAACTGCCACTATCCTGTCAAGAGACGCATTTCAGGTGGGTTCTAACAGAAAATTCTTGCGCTGTATTTAAGTTCAGGCCAAAATTGAGCTCTTGAGGAAACAGTTTAAAATCACTTGACATAAAATGCTACATATCTTTACAAGTCAAGGATGTTTCTTCCTTCTCCCGCAAAGTGACCATTTTTGACCAGGTTACGTGGTCTGACAGTGACCTTATACAGAAGACATCAGGGGTTGATGTGGTGGGCAAACAGAAAGAAATAAAACCAAGATTCAGGCAAAGATGAAACCAAGAGGATGAGAGATGAAAGGATTTTCAGGGGGAAGGCATGAGGGAGAAGGGCAGCAGTCATGCTGCTGGCACTCTTCTTTTAGAAAATGAATTGGAACAGACGGTTCCATGTTCAAAGTCTCCATTTTGCTCTCCAGGCCGAGTGCATTTGTGTTAATGGAAGTGCTTTTAGAAGAAGTGTTCTCAGAGAGAGAGAAAGAGAGAGAGAGAGTGTGAGAGTGTATCAATGCTACACACCTTGGAGACTTATTTCAGGACCCAATTTTCCTTCTTTTTTTTTTTTTAGTTAGCATGACTTAAGTAGCATGTGATTTGTTCTGTGTGTGTGTGTGTGTGTGTGTGGGTGGGTGTGTGTGTGTGTGTGTGTGTGTGTGTCGGTGAGTGTGTGAGCGTGAGAGAGACCGACTCCTAGAAAGTAACAGAAGTGGGGTGTTCGTTTTTCAACAAATTATTTATTGTTTTTTATGTGATTTTGTGTTGCAGGAGTTCATTCTAAATCAGGACTGGAATGACCCCAAATCTCAGCTCCAGCAGTGCTGTCTCACACTGAGGACCGAGGGCAAAGAGCCAGACATCCCTCTATACAAGTACATACTTCTCTTCATTCTCCTTGCATCCCTCTTTACAAGTACACTCTTCTCTCTTGTCTCCCTCTTTTGTTCTATACAAGTCCACAGTTCTCTGAACCCACTGAATTCTCCAGACTCCCCATCTCTCATTCCCAGTCTTTCCTTCTCTCTGTCACTTTCTTTTCTTTGTAAATCCTTTGCATATGTTCCCTCCCTTCTGCATCCATCATTTCTTTCTGTCTTGTTTCCTGCATATTAATCGTTACCCCCATGCTTGGTGAGAGTTAGGGAGGCAAGGATTGAGGGGTCAGGATGTGAAGGAGTGAGCAGGTGAAAACTATTTATTGTGAGGGTAGATGAAGGAAACTGAATAAGTATAGGAATTGAGGATTCAAGGTGGCGATGAGGAAGCAATGAATGAATTAAGAAATGAATCGGTGAAAGGACAATGAAGTGAGACAGTGGGGCTGTGAAGGAGTGATGAGATGAGTGAGAAAAGGATTGCTGGAATAGGGTAGTGAAGAACTGAGGGCATAAGGGGAATGAAGACTGAGGGAGCAAAGGAGATTGGGAATGAAGTGAGGAACTGAAGAAATGAGTTAATATGGGGCATTAAGGGGGTGAATGTGAATTGAAATAGGAACATGTTGAACTGCTTTTCTAGATCTTACTATTATTATTTTTTCCTTTTCTCTGAACTTGACCACCACTTCCAAACTTAGACTTTTCCATACATTTAAACATTACAAATGCCCATTAATAAATATGCCAACAGGAACCCAGCTTTTGAGAGCCTTGCAAACTGAGAGTCTTTTGAAAAACTTTTCATCTGGTGTAAAAATTGTACACGGTCTCTTGGCAACTGGGACTAAAATAGGGAAAAATCAAAAAGTGCTTCCAGGGCTTATAGAGATATTAAACCTGTTTCAGAAATGCTTTATTCGAAGGTTCAGCAGGAGGTTTAAGTAGGGTTTTTTTATGTCGTATAGTTAGCATACAGACAGATACTTTTTATATTTGGTTTGAAAATGGGAACTGCCATAATAAAAAGAGGATTTTCTGAGCTTTCTTTATAAAGAGTTCACAATGATAATTGAAGACTGATTGATCAGCAAATAATGTTTGCATTATTTATTCCTTATTGCAGAAAGAACTGGAAACTCCTTTGGGATTATGTTTTTCATCAAATATACATCATATGTTCATATATTATTTAAAAATTTTAGGCGTGATTAATCTCATGGTTGCCCTCAAAGCATGGGGGGTGGAACAATTATCACTACAAACGTACTTCAAATGTGCTTAACCCGACATTAATGTACCCTTGAAAATACACCAAACCCCATAATTTGAATCAAGTGTCCGTTAGTTTGTGAAACCGACCCCTTAATGTTACCATCAAATTAGATTAATCTTAATCTTACATTTGAAAAATCTTTAAAAAAAAAAAAAAAGGTATTAGTTCAGGTGGTTCTATTATTTAAGAGGGTAAATTTAAAAAGTGGGAAAGTGGAAAATTCAGTTGTTTTACCCCTTAATCAGCTTTAATCTGTGTACCTTACTCCAATTTAAAAGTCTAAGTGTTATTAAAGTCTCTTTTGCTGTAATGGCCAGGTGTCCCATTACATTTGTCCTGGACCTTACATTACACTGTTGCTTGATGCAGGATAAGCTGTAGCCATTAAGGAATTATTTTTGTCAGCGATGAGGTTTCCATGAGCTACACCATGAAGGGGTGTCTCAGTGGGTATCAAGGGCCCTTTTAGTTTGATAGATGTTGTTGTTGTCAAATTCTAAATCTTCCATGATTATTCCACTTCATAAACTGTAGTCATGAAACGAAATGCAGAAGAAACATGCTGATGTTCTTTAGCTTGATTCAAGGGTCTTTTATTGCTCCATGACTGCAGTAGTTTGAGGTCCTCAGGGGTCCAGTTTTGATGCTCCTGTTGAAGATGCACTTGATTATTGTTAACTGATGCTACTGCCAACTGGCACTGGCTGTTGTAGCTGCTTCAAAATGAAGTCTAATTAGTAGTTCACACTGGGATGACATTCTGCATGCCAGTGTTGAATACGATTGCATGTTGAATACAGGTGCCGTTTTTCCTCGGCATAACCTATGTTTCTATGCGAGATTCTCTCTATTCTCCATTCACTACTCTGGCTCACAAGCTGTTTTCCTCCACAGAATGATAATGACTTGTAGCTTTTTTAACACCATTATCAGCAGTAGCATAGCAAAGTGCTTTGGCATTTGGGAGGTGCTGAACTGGTATACCTAGCTAACTGCAGAGTGACTTGCAGTCATTGGTTAAAAGTGAGTCTGAACCTGCAACTTTGTGATCATTGGGTTTACAGGCAAGTGTTTTGCCCAATAGGCTTAGTGACTCTGGTAAAGTCACTAAGGTCTGTTGTTTTTTCAGTCCTTAGTTCATCACTAATTGATCCTAACACTGGTATGCCTGATGAATATCCCCCACCACATCGCTTGACTTATCGTAAGGTCCTACCTGAGCACATGTTGGGCTTTTACCCAATTTACTGGTACATCAGTGTTTATGTAACCAGAAACCACATTGGAAATTTGTGTAGTGTTAAAACCACAAGTTGATGGTAACTGAATTACACATTAACAGCCATTAGTCCTAATGCTAATTGCGTTTGCTCACAGAGTTGCACTAGCTTATCACCTCTTGAGGCCCTTTCAATCTTTGACTCCTGTCAAAGAAATGTATGCAAATCTACTCATTACAGTGTAACTACCAAGATGTCAGAAATGCCCTGTTTTATATTCTTTCTGTCATAAACTTGTTTATTTTATTTTATTTTCTTTCTTTTTTTTTTTTTTTTACAAGTGCTTAACATGAATAAACATGTGCAGGTTTGAGTTCATTAAGAACATTTGTATCTCTATAAATTGAGATCTTAAAACAAATCAAAATGTAATAAATTTGTGGAAGTCTGACATAACTCTGACATAAGTCTGACATATGTCTTTTGAGATCTTAAAAATGTAAAAGTAATTTGTTTGTAAGAGTCCATTTAGCTAATCTCTAATTCTTTTAATTATCTGTGGCGTAATACTCTTGCTAGTGGTGGGTGTTTTTGTTTTTGTATCTTCTTAACGGTTCTAAAATATGCTGAAATTGTGGAAAAGTACTTTTCCAGCTTTTCAACAAACAAAGAGATGATGCTCCTTTGACTGCCATTTCCATTCTGGGAGCTTAACGATGAAGAATTCAGAACGCAGCAGAGCCCTGTGATGATTGGGTCAAAACTGTGGACTGTGTGTTCCTTTCCTGAAATACTTTAGAAGTTCTCTTTCAGCAGTGTCTATCACTGGCAGATATATTAGTGCTGCTACATAAGAATCTAAAACTTATTTACCTGTTTATGCCAACAAACTTCTTTCCCTTTTAGACAAAGTATATCAATTATAGCCTAAATACAATTTCAGTAACAAACAGTAACCCATGGCATAACAAATAAGTTAAGAAATTGTGGGCCATTCTCAGAACTCTAGGTGTCTATTAGCTTTCTCTTCTTGTCATATTCCAAGGTTTACCAGCATTACAATTATACCATGCAATCAGATGTGCGCAGAAATAGAAGTCAGAGGAGGATTGAGCCTCTGCCCTTTGGCCGTCACACTGTTGAAATTGTGTGTTATATATAGCCTTTGCTATTGTTTTAAGACCCTTTTCTGTAGGGCCTAGTTAACTCAGTCTTGCTCCGGGAATAGTGCTAGTGGGTCAACTTTGGTTCTGCAAGCTCCATTGCTACTGTAACGCCACCTGGAGTTTCCACCTCAGTCAGCTCTGACCTGTCCCACATGCCTTCATTACCACAGTATTGTGTACCATATTGTAATTATTTTTGAACAAAAACCAAACAAAGTAGACAGAAGTTGACTTTTTGGTAAAATTATACAGATTTTTTGGGAAAATTATACAGATCTTTTTTTGAGGCAATATGTGCCTCCAGTGGTTACGGTGTTTTCCCTGCAGTCAGAAGATCATGGGTTTGAATCCCAGGACTGTTGGGACATCACTGAGGTACCCTTGAGCAAGATACTGTCCTCATACACTGCTCCCTGGGCGAGTGTTCCTGGCTGCCCACTGCTTCATTTGGTGAAGGGTTAAATTTTGAACTGTTCACACTGTCTCCTGTGGTGTGTTCACATATGACACATGGACACCTTACTTTACACTTTACTCTTAACTTAATTGTGAATGGTCAAGTTTTGGAAACAGAAAAAAATGGTGTAAGGACCTAAGTAACTTTAATAAAATGGTTTGTGATGGTATATGGCTGGGTCACAGCATTTCCTCACATGTCTCCAAGATCATCTCCAAGATCTCCGTTTGATCTTGTGGGGTGTTTCTATTATGCAGTAGAACCTGGCAGCAACAACAAAATAGTTGAAAAGAATTATTAGGAAAATAATTTTTTGATCGATTCTTTGGGTGTTTGCTGTGGCACTTTGAGTCATGAAGCTGGCTTTTAACACTTTGACAGTCAAGGTGGAGGCAGAGAAAATAATTCAGCCAAACCCGTCTATACTTAGCTGTACATTTGTGTATCAGAGAGCATGAGCTGTGAGGACGAGCCTTAAATAGCGCCTACATGTATACAAAACAGAGAAACACACTACTTACTGCTGGCACCAGTCAAAACAAATTACTGTACTGTACGTTAGCAACATACTGTGTAAAACTGATTGTGCATGGCATGTAAGTACATGAAAACATGTTGCAGCTATAGATGAAAGGTGCTGATCAGCAGGGTGTAATATTACATAGTCTTCATTAATTAAATAAATTTGGATCTGTACCATGCTCTGCGTTTTGAAGTGAGGAATCGTTCGCTTCACAGTGCCTAATTCTTTTAACTGGTGTTTACTTGTAATTCAGCTTGTATGGTCTTTTGAGTCTGATTTGCTTCAATATTGCATGGCAAGTTTATTTATTTAGCTAGTTAACGTCAGCTATCGTTTGCTGTAAAACTGTGTGTGTGTGTCAGGGGTCATGGCCTCATGATCTTAATGTAGCAATGCTTCATTGTGTTCAATGCTTTCCTTAAAAATCAAAGTGTGACTGTGGTTGCTGTGATAACAGGTTGTTTCTAGGTGTTTGCTGTGCTGTAGCCAGCTGGTCACTTTGGTTTCTGTAGTGTTTGCTGTGGTTTTGCTAGGTGGTTTCTGTGATGTTCTAAGTGTTTGCTAAGGATTTGCTAGGTGGTTATTGTGGTTTTATGGGTGAGGGTTACTGTTAAAACATTGTTAAAAAAAATACATCCTAAAAAGAGTCAATGCCAATACTTGGAGTGTACCGAAACTTTTTCCCAGACATAGAGGGACCCAAATTGGTTTCTTATTTTTATGGTTAATGAAATAAAAATAAGGTTCTGGCTCAAACTCTGCTAAACTAACCTGTCAGCAGAGGTGTTCACAAGTCATTTTTGTCAAGTCTGAAGTCAATTTCCTCCGGGATGAATAAAGTTTTCTGATTCTGATTCTGATCCTGAAGTCTTTGTGCTCGAGCCCAAGTCAAGTCTCAAGTCTTTGAGTGAACATTTAGAAGATATGCTAATTGGCCACGCCCCACGATTACAATTGGCTGTTGCTTAGGTTTTTGGGTCGTTGGAAAAAGTGCGAGATATGAATAAATAATTCCATAAAATGAACATTGTTTACGAGTTATGACTCTCGAGTCACAGCACCCGAGTTCGAGTCAAGTCTCTAGTCATTGAGGGCAAGTCTAAAGTCAAGTCACTGTTTGTGCGACTTAAGTGCTCAGACTCGAATCCCCATCTCTGCGTGTAAGTCGACTTGGGAATAGCTTAGCTAGAAAAGACTTTGAAATGACATGCGTGTTCACTTGTACCATGACTCACACACACAAACACACGAGAATAGAAGACATTTGAAACTGAAACACACGGGCACATCTACGCTCTGCTCTTCCAGCATGTAGGTGGGTAGTAGATTGGCAAGAAAATTCTGCCTCTCAGTGTGACACAGCCTACCAACCACAAACATGCCTATCCGATATGAAAAAACAAGTGTGTGTGTGTGTGTGTGTGTGTGTGTGTGTGTGTGTGTGTGTGTGTGTGTGTGTGTGTGTGTGTGTG
>JBBPDE010000107.1:23591098-23612478 GCA_037974605.1 Nannopetersius ansorgii
GTTTGTGTGGGGGGGTGTGTGTGTGGGTGTGGGTGTGTGTTTGTGTGTGTGTGTGTGTGTGTGTGTGTGTGTGTGTGTGTGTGTGTGTGTATGGAATATAATGGGAAAAAATAAGGGACCACTTTTCCCTTTTTGTCTGTTCACTGTTTATATAATTTGCACCAATGTTTGTGTGTAAAATACACAGGTTGCTATTCTTTTCTGAATTATTGCAGTGTGATCTGTGTAAAAATAAGATTGCCTCCATTTGAGTGCAGTAAGGCTTGTATAGCAGCTATCCTATATGCTGTATTGCAGCAGCTTCACTTTCTGATGGGATGATAGTCACACATACATACATACACATTGTGCTCTTAACATCACTACTTTAATTTTTGCAATTGTGAAATAATGTAAGGGTGTTGTGTGGTTTAACCTTTCCACGGTATAATACATTATTGGTATGTATTCTAATATAATTTTTTTTATTTGGAATTTTGAATCAAGTGTGGTTAATAGTGAGTGGCACACGCACACAAAACAATAACCAGACAGAGATGTAGCCTAAATTTTGAAACACACCCTAGCCTAAGTTAATTACTTATCCTAACTTCATAATGAATATGAACTTGTACCCACTGCTGAAGCAGAACGGTTGACTTTTCTTCCAAATGTGTACAGTGTGAAAGTTTGCTTGACCCAGAAATGTGCTCCAGAAGTGTCTGTAATGTTCAAAATTCCAAGCCTGCATGCATGCAGAACTGAATGAAATGGACCCTACACATGCATGCACCACGCAAGCAGAATGTTTTTTCTCTGAAAACTTTTTCGAATGAAAACTATTCAACTCTAAAAATTTGAAATTCCTTCCCCTTCCGCTACATAGTCAAAATGGCATCAGTTTTTAGTGAGTAGTGTTCATCGTTTCTCACAGGGTTTTTTGGCTCTGAATACATAGTGTTCGAAGTGTGCAAGTGCGTGATTTGAGACACACCAAAAGACCCAAAGTATAATGGACCGTTGTTAAATATGGATTCCAACTGTGAAACAAGTAAATACGTCCTTAACAATTCACATGATTTGGTCTTAGTGAATGTTTTTTCTTTTTTCCTTTCCTGATGTTTAAGAATGGCACATATTGTGACCTGGTCATTACGTTTTAAAGCCTGTGGTGCTTTTTCCTGTCTTTGGATGGAATTGTTTACTCATTACTCACTTATGTGGGGAAATTGCTGCCGGTTTGGGATGGAATCAGTTTTTCTTTTTTCACATGATAATCAAGCCTGTTGTTTTTAGCTATACACAGAGCCCATGAACTTTCCAATGTGATTTATCACTCAACCATGCTCTCTCCATCTCCATTTTAGACACACAATGCCACCGTCCTTGAGCTTTCCAAGTTGCTTCTATGCCCATTTCAGTTGTTTTCATCGTCCTCTACCTTGAGCTTTCTTTCTCTCACCTTTCTTCACATCTCTCAGCTTACTGTTGGGCTTTTGTCCCTTTGTCTTTTTTTCCACCTTCCTTTCTCTCTCACTAACCTCTTGTAACCAATTTCAGCCTTGCACTGCTTCTTTCTCGATCCTTTTACAAACATTACTTTTTATGTTCATATTTTCATGTTTTATGTTCATGTTTTTTAGAACACTGCAGACAGTTGGACCATCCCACGCTCGGACCTACACTGTGGCTGTGTACTTTAAAGGGGAGAGGATAGGCTGCGGTAAAGGACCCAGGTACAAATACCCTCATGCTCACTCAGCGTGTTTGTGTGTGTGCGTGTGTGTGTGTATATTTACATTTTTTATTGTGATTTGCATGATTTTTCTGCGATTACTCATTGTTATTTGCAAAATTCAATTTTAATTTTAAAGTAGTGTATGGCACACTTTTATATTAAAAATACTCCTATACGAACAAATATTGTTTCAAACAAATATTCAAACGCACGCTTTATAACAGCATTCCCTTTAAATATTAAATCACAATATTAATGTGATCAAATATCAAACCAAAGCTATTTGCCCCTGAGAGGGCATTAACATTGTATCTAGTTAATCCTTGAAAAACACGTTACCCTCAGAGCCCAGAGCATGTGTGCCAGAACCATTATAGCAGGGATTTTTCCCTCCTGGACCAAAGAACCCTTCAAGAATTTTGTCAGGTTCCAAATCTTGTCTTTTTTTGTGTGCGTGTGTTCAGTCACATTCAGATTCAGCCAAACCTGTATCAGCATATAGATTCAGACAGAATTTTGTTTGGCTTCAGTCAAATTCAGGAAGAATTTGGACTGCAGTTGGAATATATGGCAAAGCATATTACTGAATTACAGCAGTCCCCCAGTTTTACGCGGATCCAGTCACACGCAGATTTTTTTTGAGAACGAAACTGATGGTTTTATGCGAAAATCCCCAAAACACAGCGGAACCTGCAAATATTCTCCGCATATTTTTTTTGCTTTTTTCATGGCAATATGTTTTTTTGTTTTTTTTTTTTTTACTAATTTTAGTTCTTAATGATTAAAAACATATTATTTACAACAAACATAAATAGTAATCCAAACATAAATTCAGCTAAATTTCCAGTTATTGGCTGATAATTAAGGTTTTTAAGGCATTTTTTGACCAAAACACAGGGGGATTACTGTTTTGTAAACATCTGTGGACGGGAAGCATATTAGTTCATCTACAGAGTGAAACTGGTTGATGGATCTAGGGAAGAGAAGATGAGAGGAAATAAGAGAACAACAGACCTGTTGGGCCATGGGGCAAACATGAAGGGTTTGCCAAATTGCTCATGGTGTGCTGAAAGGTAAAGAGTGATCCAGCAAAACACAGATGAAAGAAATCAAACCTTAAATCCTATCTATATCCTTTACACTCTTGAATTTCTTATATGAATCGCTTTCCTGCAGGCCCTCTCTTTCTCTAAGCTGGCAAGATTTATTTTCTCAGTCTCTGTGTCTCTGCCTCTTTCCTTCTTTCTTTCTTTCTTTCTCTCTGTCTTTCTCACTCACCCATCCTTAACAGTATTTACCCAACGCTAAGTCTCCACTGCATTTGTACTATGATCGCATAATACATAATAGATATGCACAGTAAGCTACTGGAGAGACTGCATAAACGGCGTTCGCAGGTTCAGTGGCCCCCACAGCTTTACCTTTTCATAGAGCATCTTCATTCAATAACACCACTCTCGCTATACACACACACACATGGAGAAAAACAGCTTCATCTAACATTTTTTTAAATCCCCACTATTCTCCCCTGTTTGCCTTATGGGCATCAGTGCAGTACCAAATATGTATCTTTCTCTCCCTCTCTTTCATTCTCTCTCCCTCTCTTATTCTATTTTGTTAATGTTTCTTTTTCCTTTTCTCCAAACAGCATCCAGCAAGCTGAGATGGGTGCCGCTATGGATGCTCTGGAAAAGTGTAAGTCAATTTTGCTCATCAAGAACAGTGCTGTCTACCTGGTAAATGAGAGCCTGCATAGAATGAGAAATTCAGGGTCACTAATAACTAGTATTTTTTATTATATTGAAAAATTTCCAAGTAGGGCTGGGCGATTTGGCCTAAAATCAAAATCTCAATTAATTGAACATTTTAAAGGGAAAGTAATCGAAATAATCAACCTGGAAAAATTTGATAAATTATAGGTTCTAAATGTCTATTTTGATTACTTTTCGATTAATCGCCCATCCCTATTTCCAAGATTACTCTGAATATAATAAGTTCAGTCATCCCTAGCAAAGCCTATTGTAGTCCAAGGCTGTACTTGGATACAATCTCTCAGCGCTACACATCAGGAAAATCAGACTGTGCATGTGCCCTCACTGCTATGCTAACACTCCACAAGCATTTCTCTTGCCACACTTCTTTGGCATAATGAAAGGACACATTGTGGAGCAGAGTTTTGTTGTTGAAGAACCCTCCAGTGCAAGAGCTCTCCAGAAACATCTCCTCAAGGCCTCTTCACAAATCTTCTATTCAGCATAATTACAATGCACTCAAAGAAAATTAGATATATGCGGTGTGGTTCAGACAATAGCATTTCTAGTGGCTGATAGCGTAAGCTTTTTTAGACAAAGGTGCAATGTTAACTAAGGTCATGCCATCGCCCATTTGCGCCATCATGCCACTAATTCATATTAATGCACATGAATTACATTGACTCCTGCAATATACAAATAAGCCTTCAAACCAATCACTTCCTTGGGATCTTTGAATTGGTTTCCCACAGTTTATCCAATTTCACCCACTAGATTCTTCGCCTCTTATCACATGATTCTAATAGAGGGGGAAAGTGGGGAATGGTCTGCTGTGGTTAACACACTTGCCTCTGGAGCAAGAGGTCATGGTTCAGATCCTAACATTAGCTCACCACCACTAGGTCTCTGAGCAAGGTGAGGCCAATTATCTTCTCTTGGACAATTGGCTGTGGCATCTCCACATAATAAATTTACAACCTTAAGCCCCGTAATCACTGTATGCTATATTGTGTGTTAGCATTCTGATCAATCACAGAGATTATTTGGACAGGCTTGTATCCGGTGACGGTTAACCAAGTTAACCCAGGGACAGCCTGGTCATTTAACACTAAATTAAAAATCCTTAGTTTATGGCTTGCATCATGTCTTGCAAACAATAACAACACACTAACAGACACAGTACGAAGCACAGTTACCTCATAAAATGTGTCTCACTGAGAGCACTAATAAATGCAGAGTTCAAGTTCATTTTTATGCCATGTTTGTATAAATGTAATAAGTCAAAACTTTGAACATATGAATTTGTTCTCATTTAACACATTTAGTTACAGGTCACAAACTCTTTGCAAACTCCCTCTTTTGAAGCTAAAAGATATTAGATGATAAAATAATGTAACTATAAACTAAAATTTATCACTAAGGCTGTGTTTAAGACCATGTTTGCAGAATCTAAAACTATGATTATTTGAGATCCAAATCAAGTCAAAAGGGGACCAAGACCAAGTCAAAATAAGAGCGAGAATGAGTCCAAGTCCAAATGAATGTAAGACCCAATCAAGTCAAAGACCAAGTTGAGATGGAGTCCAAATAAGGACGAGATCGAGTCAAGTCTCAGTCCAGCTGAGAATGAGACAAGGCAGCAAGACAACGGGAAGACGGAATTTAATAAAGGGTGAGAGTAGACCAACACCAAGTGCAAATATAAATAAATGATGCATCCGGCGTACAAACACAAATGTGGTTTAATGGAATCTTCACACTGGCAATGTGAGAATTAAAAGACTAAATTGGAGGTAAAATGACATCATGTATTACTAATGTAATCATGCAAAAATTAGCATGACAGACCATTCTGTCATACGTGAACACACCATAGCACACTCTGAACAGTGCGAAATTCTGCATTTAATCCATTGACTACGTGAAACAGCGGGCAGTCAGGATCACAGTGCACAGGGAGCAGTGTGTGATGACGGTACTTTCCCCAAGGGTACATCAGAGGTGCCACTTGCAGAAATAAATCATAGTTACACTTTCTCTCGTGTTCATTTTTAAAAGGGTTCATTTTTAGAAGGGGGAGTATACAGAAATATAGGGAGTTGAAGTTTCAGTGTTGCAAAAGAAAGGGAACCTGGTTTTGCCATACATCGAAATCGAATAAGATTCTATTACCAGCACAGGCCTAAGGTGAAGGGATGAGTCAAAGCATTCACATCGTTACATCATGCCACATCAAGGGTGTATTGCTGCACCAATGGAATTGCATTGGTATTTCATCCCCATCTTCTCATTGCTCTTGTGATAGTTCTGGGTATATACTGTAATTCAACATCAACATTTGTCATAATGTTCCTTTTCCAAAACATCATTCAATTCTAAAGTCAATTACGCTTAAGCTTATTATGGTTTCAGAAATGTTGAGCTCATTTGTTAGCTCACCAGCGTGGCTAGCGCATTAATCAAACGATGCATTATTAGAGTGAAAAAGTTTTGACTTTTCAGCTGGGGATAAACAAATCTCAGGTTTCCAGCTCAGGTTTGTGCCACTGTTGTTGAAGGGCGGTGGGGTCAGAGCTTTGATTTAATTCGGCCACAAATGAGGCCCCTAGCTGTCGGTGATTGATGCTGTTTATCTCAGTCTCCTCTCGGGTTTATAAAATATTAGCACACAACAGCAGGGCTCTGTAATAAGCTACCCAAGCTTTTACACTCAGATGTCTCTGTCGCTGCTCTAACACACTCTCCCGTCTCGCTTCTTTATCCTGGAGATGGCCACTTAAAGAAGTGGTTTTGGCCGAAATATAATAAAACGCGGTTTTCAACCAACCTTTGTTCAATGTCTGGCAGTTGCTTCTCTAGTTTTACACTGGAGCCACAAGTCACACACCATTGAAAACTACCTGCCTGAGGCATTAAACACCAGAATCAACTAGTGTTAAGTATTCTCATATAGACTTGATTAGTGCTGCATGGTACACTGTTATCTATACAAACAGACAAAAGTACGTTGTATAACAGAGGTTATAGAAGAGTTAAATAAGTCTTAAACCAAACTTACTCCCAGCTTCAGCCAAGTCGTAAGTCTGTCCTGCCCACCTGACAAGCAGTAAAACTGATAGTCGCCTTAAACTAAATTGTGGCATAATATACTGCAGGTTTTCAATTGTCACATGACAATGACACTAACTAGCAGCTGTGAGCGAAGCTTAAAAGCAACAAAAAATTGATGTCATAACATGCATTCTGACAAAAGGTTTGCACAGAAGCTGTTAATATTTTTCTAATTAAGAGAGCTCAGATTTTGTTTAAGGACAATGACAAATTAGCTGATACTGTGACATTATCACACTAAATCACTCCGAAATGCAATAAGCAAAACATAACCATGGCCACTGACAACATTGCCGTTACCAAAAATACTTTAGTTTAAGTTGTTAGATGTCTACAGCAGGGAGCAAAGCCATTTTTCTGAAAAAATTCTAAACAATTATTCCACTTTGTGTCTCAAGTCATAAACCTCCACGTCTTTGAGTTGAGTTGTGTCTCAAGCCATATTTGTGACTCACAAATGTCACTCAATTGAAGATGATAACAATAGCCACCTTGACACCTGAATCTTGCCTGCAGGATTCAGCCAGGATGCAATGCTTCTCTCGCTTTCTCGCTCTCTCTCACTCTCTCTCGCTCTCTCTCACTCTCTCTCGCTCTCTCTCTCGCTCTCTCTTTCACTCTCTATTCATTTAATTTGTCTAGTCTCTCTTTCTTTATCCCTCTTCCCTTATCACCTCGTCCTTTCTCGCTCATTTGCTCACTCCCTCACTCCCTGTGTTGCTTTCTTAATCTGCGCCCTCTTCCTTCCAGTAGATCCTTTCTCCCTTGCAAGCAGCTGTCAGATTGATGGATACTTGCTCATTGCTGCTAAATGAACATTTCCCCCTTCATAAATTGCTGTTTCGTGTGACTAGATTAGCGATGCCTCCTGAAAAGGTCAGTTCATTTAATATCATCTATCAGTCACGTTGGGGCCGATGCCACAGAACTGAGCCGTTTCAAAATTTTCTATGAATAAACCAGCCAAGGGGGACTCTGTCTCTCTAACTCTCTCTCTCCCTTGCTCGCTCTCTCTCTCTTTCTTTCTCTCTCTCTGTCTCTGTATCTCTCTCTCTCCCTCTCTCTCTCTCTGTTTTCTTTCAAGCCATGGAACTTTGGCTGAGGAAGTGCTATGTAGAGATTTGCAATGAAATCACATCAAGCATATGATGAAAGTGTTCTCTCAATTTCAGTTTGGCTTATACCCACTGATTCCTAGAAAGACAAATGAGGTTAAGCGGTCAAGCTGCTGTCCTATGTTTTAAAAATGTTATCTCAGGATGGGAACCTATTTTAGAGTGAGTGTATTCAGTGTGAAGAGTCACAGATCTGAACAGTTTTAATACACTTTACATATGTGAATAGGTGTAGTTTGGGTATATCAGGACTATGACCCAAAACATACTGTTAAAGCAACACTTGAGTGGTTTAAGGGGGAACATTTAAATGTGTTGGAATGGCCAAGTCAAAGTCCAGACCTCAATCTAATTGAGAATCTGAGGTCAGACTTAAAGATTGCTGTTCACAAGGGAAAACCATCCAACGTGAAGGAGCTGGAGCAGTTTTGCCTTGAGTAATGGACAAAGATCCCAATGGCAAGACGTAGCAAGCTCATAGAGACGTATCCAAAGCGACTTGCAGTTGTAATTGCTGCAAAAGGTGGCTCTACAAAATACTGGCTTTGGGCAGGTGAACAGTTATTTTTTCATATTTGTTTGTGTTACAATAAAAACATATCTTCAGTCAATGTTGTTGGCATGTTCTGTAAATGAAATTGCGCAAACAATCCATTTTAATTCCAGGTTGTGAGACAACAAAACATGAAAGTTGCCAAGGAGGGTGAATACTTTTGCACTGTATACATAAATAGTGAGAAAGGCCACAAGCTGAGCTCCAGTTTCATAAAGCTACTCTTGACAGTCAGCTGCCTGTTTGCACTGTAATCTGAAATAAATCTCTGAACATCTTGAATCTACCACCTATAGCATCAGCCATTAGTCATGTTCACGTTTCCCACTCTTAAGAGTAGATTCATTGTACACACACTCAGCATTTAGATCGCACACCTGTTCTGAAATGAAATGCATGAAAGTTTATAGCCTCCTTTCTCGGAAAGCTCAAGGGTTAGTTGAGATATCTTCCCTTCCAGTGATAAGTTACCCTTTTTTGTTTCCACCCTCATTCTTCACCTGTTAGCCCTTTTCTTTTCCCTGCGGATCTCTCCATCCACTTGGCCTCTTCATTCTAACCCCTCTTCCATCAGTAGCCCCCCCATTTCTCTTCTTCACATCTTCACCCCCGTTGGGAAGCGGTGTGATACTTCACGAAGGCGCAGGGCTATGATTCACTCCGATTAAAGATGAATTCCTCTTGATTGGCAGCTAGATTGCACTCAGAAGGAGGCCCTGAGAACAGATGGGAATTGTAGAAGATGGTGGAGCAGTGGTTTGGCGAGAAAAAGGAGTCAAATTGTACACGGTGAAGAGTCCTTGAGGCAGGTTGAAGATTTGCGATGTAGGAGAGCTGCTCTAATGGAGTATCAATGCAGGAGGCTTTGACGGTGGTTAAAAATAAAGGACAAATGCTCAGTACTGTAGGATAGGGTAGCAAAAGTCTTACTGAATGATGGGTAATTGGTTCAGGATGGTTGTGTACAGTAAACTGAGAATGTTTGAGTGAGTGAGGGGTTGTTTTTTTTCCCCCCACAGGCATGGGAAATGATTTGGTTTTCTTTTTTGTTGTTTTGTTAAGCAGTGAGGTTTTGTCATGGAAATACTTGCTGGATTGGACATGGATACATAAACAAAATTGGATATTAAATGAAAGATATTTTGTTCATTTATTGAATGGTAACTTGATTTAAATTAACTAACTGAAACTAACCACACATATCTAAAAGTATGTGTGTTCTTAAAGAAACAGTTTAGTGAATAATTTGAACAATTTTCTACTTTTCCTGCTGGGTTTTTTTGTCCAATCTTATTTATTTATTTATTTTATTCATTATTTTTCGTGCAACAAGTCAACACTTGAACACTAGAGCAACAACATACACAAAGTCAAAAGTCACCCAAATCTTTTGTGTAAATACATCCTCAAAACATCTCAATTCACTCAAACAGTTTCTAGTTCTTCATTTAGGCTTGATGTATTTTAGGGTGCATTGTGAGCTCTAAAAATAAACAAATCTTCTTTTAATAGGTATGTTTTCACCACCTCAGAAGTTGGTGTGCTGATGTTGAATCCGTTTTTGTGATGCATATGGAATAACCTGATACAGTATGAGTCTTGGTGTATAAAAGCCCTAGTCTTGACTGAAAGGGCTGCCAGTAGCAGTAATACTTAGTTTTAATAGCTGTTTTTTAATTTAGTTTTTTATATTTTTTTATAGCTTATAAAGTCATGCATGTCCGCATGTACAAGTCTGTGCCGTTCTAATGAAGAGCGAAGAGAAGTTAGGTGGATGCATTTCAAAATTATTTGGATCATTTTGGAGTTTAGTGTTTAGAAAAAGGGGTGTGTGCAGAAATCACATAGATTTGCCTCAAAGTCTCTTAAAAGGTCATCTAGGCATTTTTTTTTTTTTTTGGACCGAAATACACAAGTGGCTGAAAAGTGGCTAGCGGCAGTCACTAAGCAGGGATCAGAGTGTTAAGGATAATAAAACATCCCTTGAGATCTGTCTGACTGGCTCAGTTCCTGATGTTGGCAGTCTGGTCACACCCTTATCGTCCATTACAGCACACAGTTTTTGTGTCAGAACAGGCATTATATTACCATACTATGCAGCAGTATGCTGTATATACTGGTGCAATATACAGTACACAGTATTAGACAAAAAGTTTGTAAGACTTGTTTGCAGCTTCCTACACAAGATAATTCCATGCTTCCAAAAACCACTGTTTACTGTCTGGGTTGGCTATCCCATCAAAAGATAGCTGTGATAGCGTTATGATCTGATTGTGAACTGCCAAAAATCATAAAAGGAACAGCATATGAATGATTTTGCTGTGTATTTGGTCTACTGTCTGGAAGAAATGCTCCTATGCAATGAAAATGTTCCTCCAAATGGGTCCAGAATAATCCCCAGGTGCGGACTCACATATTCTGCACACAAGTGAAAACACACTGATTATAACTACTCAGCATTACAACTACTGATGCATGAAGTGAATAACATTGAATATATTATTACAATGGCACCTGTCAAGTGGAGGGATATATTAGAAAACATGTGAGCAGTCAGTTATTGAATAGCAGGAATAATGAGCAAGCATAAGGATTTGACTGCTGAAAACATTAACACTGATGAAAGGTCCAAACAAATACTGTATCACAGCTTGCTGCATATGTGCCTACATGGCCTCAGACTGTCAGAGTACCACAACTGAAAGCACCTGCAGTGGCCGCATGAGCGTTAGTACTGGCGCATGGAGAAATGGGAGGAGATGGCCTGGTCTGATGAATTACGTTTTCTTTGACATCATTGCTGGGTGTGCATGCATCCCTTACCACCATGCTGTACTCAGGAGAGTATGTTCAGCTGAGAAACTTTGGGTGTTCGCATTCAAATGAATGTTACTTTGACACACATTTTAAAATAACCACTACTTTAATATTGTTGCATATCAAGGACATTCATTTCATGGCTCATGGCAACGGCATTTTTTAATGGCAGCAGTCTCTTTCAGCATGATAATGTGCCCTGCCACACTGCAGAAATTGTTCAGAAATGGTTTAAGGAACATGACAAAGAGCTCAAGGTGTTCGCTTGGGCTCAAAATTCCATAAACATGTATCTGATTAAACATTTGTGGCACATGATGGACAAACTAATCTAAGCTGTTCCACCTCAGAAAACGCAGGACTTAAAGGATCTGGGCCACATGCACAAATTACTTATGATGCATATAACGGTTCAGAAACGGGCAGCATGTGATTTATGGGACATATGTACTTCATTATAATGATATGGGTGTAATGATAACAGTATAAAGTGGTGCTATATATATATATCCAGCCAACTAATAATTGTACTCCTGCACTCACATGGAAACTGCAGCATTTTCGCATTTTTTTTGTGACGTTCCAGGCCTCACACACCATGGCCCTCATCCTCGTGCTGGTTTGCTAAGCACCGCGTCCAAACATAAACGCAGCACAAGGACAAGGGAGCGCATACATTTACGTGCTAAATTAAGAAAAATACCATTTACAAATTTTGTAATAAATATTAACATAAATTCAGCCGCATTTCTGTGTAAAAAATAACTATAGATTTTTTGGTACTGTGGAGGGAAGCACAAAGTAAGCACGTCTTGGTATGGTGAAATTCTGCTATACTCAGAGGCGGGAGGTTTGAAAGTAGCCAGTCTGAGTACGCTATTTATTTCTTCTTGCTGCTGATCGGCTGCTGCCCTTTCAAGCCGCTGCAGTCCAGAATTTCCCCCATGGAGCATCTCGAGTGTTTTACGTTTTTTTTGGTTTTTTTTTTACAAATTTTACAAATTTTACGTTTTGTTCTTCTTAAAGCCCTGAATTTTAAATGAAATTAAAGTGTTTTGGGAGTTTGTTTAGGGGTTTACACTAAAAATATGCATTTTTAGGCATGTTTTTACATCAATGCAGTTTTTCACTAGGAATTGTTCTTGGAATTTTATTGTATCTTTTCATGGGACAACACTGAAGATATGACATTTGGATAGATACAATGTAAAGTAGTCAGTGTACAGCTTGTATAACATTGTAAATTTGCTGTGCCCTCAAAATAACTAAGCCACTGTCCTGTTAAACCACTGTATGGTCTTGGCCACCATGCTGCAGCTGAATTTCAGGGTGTTGGAAATCTTCTTATAGCCTTAGCCATCTTTATGTAGAGCTCCAATTCTTTTTTTCAGATCCTCAGTATGAGAGCGTGTGAGGGCAATAACACCTGCTTAGTTTAACACACCTGCTCCCTATTCACACATGAGACCTTGTAACACTAGCGAGTCACGTGACACTGGGGAGGGAAATTTCTAATTGGGTGTACTCACTTTTTTGCCCACTGATGGCTGTGTTTAGTTTTTTTGAGGGTTCAGCAAATTTACACTGTTATACAAGCTGTACACTAATGCCCTATTCCTTTGGTCATCAGTATATGACAAGTTTAGATTAAGACTGGATATCAGATGGATTTTCATGGCTAACTGAAACTTTCAGCTTCCCAGTGGTGTTTTGACCACTACCCAGTGAATCGAGATCTTTTTGCCATTTTTTACAGAGGTTGTTATACTTTAGGTCATCTTCAGTGTTTTTTCATTGTCATCCACTTTAACCTTCCTGTCACTTTCATGCACACTTTACTTTAGTCTCATAAATTGGCCAGGAATTGCTGACCTGTATTTAGAAAATTGTAGTCTTGTGTTTTTGGTTTTGGTACTGAGTCAATGGCTGCATCTCAGAGTTCCTCTTCTTCAGAAAAGAGTGCAACCACTAACCACACATGCAACACAAGACACAATATACCATGCCACAGCAACAGCAGAATTTCACAAAACTAGAAATTTTCTTTCCTGTTTTATTTAATAATGACTTTCAGACTCTTGCTCAAAACAGAAAACAAAGCCAAGGCTGCAGTGTGATTTTCTTGGTGCAATATCTTTCATTAAGGAAGCACCTGAGCAGTATTTTCATGGTGAGCATTGGCAAAGCAAGGCAAAGCTGATGTCATTTCTGTTTTTCATTTTTAGGTTTTGGAAAGTTTTGAGACTATCAGTCTTCTGATTATTTCTAGGCAGATGTTTATTCCTCTTGCACTCTTGTCCTCTTCCTCTTACATTTGTTCTGCTTTTTCATGTTATTCTTCTTGGTCTTCAAGTACTTCTATTCATTTGTCTGTTTTTCGGGTCTTACTGATCCTTTTTTACTTCTTGTTCTTCCTTTAGTTCTTTTTGAGGTCTGGCCTGAATAGTATTTTTAGGCTTCAAATAGTCATTGGTGGTCCTGAACAAGTTTGTTTGTTTTATTTTGTATTTTATAATTGTAATAATTTTACCCCTTTACACCCCTATTCATCCTTTTCTACAAAGGTGGTTAGATAATAAGCTACAAGTTAACTTTCAGTCAGATAAGATTGAATCTTGCTGGAATTTTGCTCACCTGGATAGCAACATTGGTACAGTTCAGGTCATAAATTCTGTAAAATCTATGTTTAACCTTATATTTCCTGTGAACTACTTGACCACACAAAGAGCCAAGTAATTAACGGAGTGCTCCAGGTTCATTGCCAGTATCATAAAACTTTGTCCTACCTTAAATGATGGAGCTGTCAAAATGTAATGTTGCGTCCTTTAAGGTAGAACCGAAAGTAAAATATATTTCAGCACCGGTGAAATATTTCATAGGCAAATAACTAGGCAAGGTATTTCAGTGTTTTATACTAGATTTCTATCGTTTAAATGTAATTGTCATGCTGAGCTGCTATTTCTGTTGATCTCTCTGCGGCGCCTAAATGAATGACTGCTTCAGTCACTCGCTCCACGTTTCACTGTCAAAACGAGAGCCAGGCCACTAATCTGAATTTGTCTAGGGTGGCATTGAGGTTCAGTGGTTAGCGCTGTCGCCTCACAACAAGAAAGTCTTAGATTGTGGGCTGGGGTGGCCAGGGCCTTGAATCATTAATTTGATTGATTCATTGAATCATTCATGGTTCATCATTTATTTAACTTGTCTTGCTTTAGCCTTTAAAAAAGGGTGAGTTATGAAATCGTAGGGGATAGTCAGGCTGTGTTCCGCCTTTAGCTAATGTTACCTGGGTATTCCAAACATCATGTACTTCAATTGAATCCAGTGTCCCCTGGCTGTCGAATCAAATATTTAGTTTAAAACAGTAATTAGTAAGCCTGTAACTCTAAAAAGTGTCTTGAAGAGTATTGTGGGATTCTGTTAGGGCTTGAAGGGTTGAAAAAGGTGAACTATCTGAATACCAAATACATACATAGTGAACAAATACTTAAATACTAAAATGATTTGGGCCTAGATTCCTTACATATCTTACCCTTGTTCTTGTAAATCTTTTTGTTCTCTTTCTCCTGTTCCTGCTCTCGTTATTTTTTTTGTCCTCTTGCTCTTACTTTTGTTCTTTTTTTGTTCATGTTCCTTTTTTTGGTCTTCACATTCTTCTAATTGTTGTATTTTGTCATCTTATAGTTTCTCTTCTTCCTATTTGCTCTTCAGATAAGTGAAGTTTGTTTTAATGAGATTAACCGATAAAGAATCTTAACTAAGAGCATAACTTCCTCTTCCTCTCGGAGATAAGTGTCTCACTAATGAAGCAGAGTTGAATTACAGCCATGACGGTGCCGATGCTGCGAATATCGTCAGTATAAACGCTCTAGTTCCTCAGTCTAAGAAGTAAACTTGGAGTTTTGGACAGCAATGTGTTCCTGCTGGTACTGTTGTCAAGCACTGCAGCTCCAGAAACCCCACCCCCTCGCAAAACTCAAGTTTCGTCCTTGAAAGGAATTACTCTGTTGCCAATAAACAAAAGATGGCAGTTGAAGTGTGTCTGCTCCTGCATAATTGCAAGGTCATCTGTATGCAGAATGCGCTGCTCAAAAGGTGATTTTTCTCTCCAAAACGCCTGACTACCAGGAATCCACAAGATGCCCAGCATTATGCCTGTCTTTTCCCTCCCTATCAAGCACAAATGCATACAATTAACTTAAGCTTTTTTTCCTTTTTCTCCTTGTTTCCAAGTTTCCGTTCCTTCACTCATTTGCTAGACTCTCCTTCTATCTCTAACCCCCACTAAGTCTCTAACCGAATTCACACTTAGCCTTAGAAGCATGCTCTGCAGAACGGAAAATTAATACACATATTCAAGGCCGTTTCTGTGCTGCAGAAATGTTGTGTTCTTTCATACTCTGGTGCTGTGACCTGCTCTATTAAGTTGGAAGTTGATCAGGGATGTGTTAGGGTGTAATGTGCTAGATGTGAAAGAGCTCGTTATTCATATAGTGGCTATAATTTTAATGGTGCTCTTAAACATGGTGGCAAGTCATGAGGCTTTAATCTACAGCATCATTGAACTTCTAAGTTTAATTTTTTAATCTTTATCCAACTTACGTATAAACATGGGTGGTTGGTTTGTGTAGTGGATAACATTGTTGCCTTCGAAGCAGGACAGCGGGGTTTGATTTCTCAGTAGGGCAGCTCTCCACACTACACCAATAAGAGTCCTTGGGCAAGACTCCTAACACTACATTTGCCTACACTTGTGATGTGCAAAAACGGTGCCTATATGCGGTAAAAATAAATTAATTTGTTCATTTAAAAAACATGAATAGCAGTTAATGGAAGCTAGTAGTTAATTTTGTAGTTAATGGTTATTTAATATCTTTCTCAGAATAATACATGGTCCATATGTAATCAATCACCCAGGACCTGAAATCCAAATGTTTATTCTTTAGTTCTAGAGCTACAAAACTAATTACTAGAAGTCAGAAGTCAGTTTTTTCACCCTTTTGAGTCAAGGTTCTTGTCAGTGGTCCTTCCCAGTGCTTCTCCGTTTTTCTGACTGCCTCTGTGAAGCTCATTAGGAAAGTACACCCATGTTTCTGGCTGTAGAAAAAGCTATACACATGAAATGAAACTGTAAAATGGTCCTGAGTGAGCTGTAGTCATTGGTCAGCAGTGTGCGTATTGTGTGGGGGCAGGGCACTTCACTGTCCTTCACAATCTGTAAAGCAGGCAGTTTTTGCAAATCCCTGTTTCATCACATCCTCACCTATTTTGCACATAAATTTGCAGCGTAAATTGAGACATATGTTTCCAGACTTATCTTATTTCCCATTTTGCCTTGTTACTGATCATATTAAGATATGTACAATTTTAATTAGTTTATCAGATCTGATTGCTGTGGTAACAGATAAAGCTTGTCTAATTCCCCTCCTTTTTTTCAGTGATAGGTGAAATTATGGGGGTATAGCAGTTAATCCTTTGGTACGAGGTTGTCAGAATATGAGCACATTTCCATAAGAGTTTGTCATAGCAGCAGATTTCTCGATTCTTTGTGACATTAATGGAAAAAGTTTGAGGTTTATGTTCCACATCTGAAATATCTTGCTATATCGCTCTCTCACAGTGTTTCCGTCTCCTTCTCTCCTTGCAGATAACTTCCCTCAGATGGCTCATCAGAAACGCTTCATTGAGCGGAAGTACAGGCAGGAGCTGAAAGAGATGAGGAGGGAACGGGAGCGGCAGGAGCGAGAGAGCGACGAGGGGGAAGATGGACGGAAGTGAATTAGGAGAAAAAACAAAGAACAGCATCATATGTAGAAGTGAATCAGACCAAACTGTGTCCAGTCATAAAAGGAGATGGGCCGGACGCAGTTATGCACCCAAAACGCACATGGTCAAACTCATGTACCACAGTCTTTTCTGATAAGTTTTTACTAAGCAGTGTCTGACAGTTTTGCCGAAAATCACACGTACACAATTTCCTCTAGTGTAGGCTATTGGCCAACACCATTTTGGTGTCTAGTTATGTGTTGGAGTTTTGATGCTATCTAACAAGAAGTGGAGGCTCATACCCCACCGATTAAAGTCGGTGGAGGCAAGCATCAACATTAGACCTTTAGCTCGTGCCCTAAATATCAAAAAGAAAGAACTTGTGTCCGCCAGCACCTGTACGAGGTTCTAGTCATTTTTTGTGAAAAACTAAAAGCACTGCACATGAATTTTTTTTTTTTTATTCAAGCTTAAACACGGACATCTGAAGCTTGTCCAACATTTTATGTATTATTAAGACACATCAGCGTATTTTACCTTGTACGAAGCACTTCTAGAGAGATTTGGCATAAAGTCTGGGTAGTCTGTACCAGGCAGTACCCTCAGATCTCCTAGAGTGACATCAAAGCTTAATTTCTTGATTTCTCTCAGTTCCTATTATTTTGGCATTTAATTCATAATAATGTTCAAATTTTAATCAATAAAAGAGTCAGGACAAATAGCCCAAATACTACAGTACCAGCTTAAATATGAACAGGATTCTATCAAATAAAAACATGAACCTAAACTGTGTTTTTCACAGAAATTGCTTAGGCTTTGACGGTAGTCAGCAATTAACTACACTGAGTTGATACATCATTTGTAGTTTTTTGTCAGTGTCGGAACAATACATGATGGCTATCCTGGTCAGTAATCAAGCCATGTCCTAGACTGCATTTTCAACTTAGTCCAAGGCTACATTTCCACTTTTCCACTTCGATGTTTAGCTAAGGATGAGACATAGTACCTGTTCAGGAAACCAAAACTGAATGTGTATTGGTGTGTTTGCATATTTTCAGTTTAAGGATCATTTTTAATTCAACCTCTTTTTTTTATCATCACAAATGAGACAGTAAAATACACTGATAGCAGGGTGATGACCTATTGAAATAATTGAAAGTATTTAATACAATATAGTGAAGTTCTGTATTGAAAACTTTCAGATATATCATTTATATGTCATCCTGTCAGAAATCACATAGGCGTGTTTTTAACATGGTTTGGGTGGTCTGTGTGAGATCTGAACTCTGCTAATTGGTGGGGTATAAGCTTCCATTACTTGCTAGCTCCATTAACCTGGTGGAAATTCAACGCTCTGGTGGAAATTCAAAGAAGCAATTCTCAGATCCCCAGACACTAAATCTGTTTTGGTTGAGTGTCTACATTTGGGGAGAGGAGGAACAATGTTCACTGAACTTTCACTTCAACATCTGTTCAAGACTGGCTTTGTTTGTTTTGTTTTTATCACTTGTGAATGTAATAATAAAATGTGATTTATATAACCTCAAACTCTTGAGGACATCAGGCATACTAATAAAGAAATACACTGAACTGTCAAACTGAATCTGTGAAATTGCCTTTGATGATTTTATATATGCCACAGACGCTATTGGTTTCAGAAGTGAATGGCTCTAGATTGGTTAGATATTGGATGCTGGAGTTAGACTTGTGTAATAGATGGTGTCAGGACCTCCCACCCCTCCCAAGCCATATGTATTTTATTTTCTCTGTTAAGTTTAACCTTCTCTACTACTTTTTTCCTTCAGTTTCTCATGTTATAGAGTTGTGGCACAGGCTTCATAGAGGCTTCACACACCTTCTCTAAGGCATCTACGTCTATTGAATTTCTGGCAGCATTGCCAGGTCCTTAGTCATTTTTGGAGAAAACCATGGTCCCTCAGGTAATCCACTTGGCTGAAACCCCACCCTGTCTGAAAACAACCCCACTGTTAGCATAGCATGAGTCAGCTCTATGTCCATAAAGTTTCATTTTTAACATTTTCATTTGGAAACCAATATCATTTGGCAGGCATAGTAAAAAAAAAAAGCATGAACAGTGCATAGATTTTTTTTTCCAGCAGATATTCAATCAAAAGCATTCTGAAGCACAAGGAACTCTGTACTTCTCGAAAAGCTGCATCCAAACTGCAGTAAAGTTGGCCTGTGGTAAGGGTTGGTCATCAGGTGCCGGTGTGTAGTGCAGGTTATCAGTAAACTTCATAGAGAGAAAGTTTGTAACTAAATACTTCTCTGAAAACTACTGGAACGGCTTCACTGAACTTATTTAGGGATGAGCTTGGATTGAATTTACAGATGAATCAACAACTGCATGGGATTTTAGTTGAAATTCAAAGACCAAAGCAAAGGACGCAGTTAATGTAGCGGCGGAAGCCTTTTCAGCGGAGCTTTTAGATAAGCCAGCTTTTAAAAATGTCTGTGTGATGTTAATTCTGATTTGATATGCACTTTGTGCATTTGATTGTTTTTGTCTCTAGCAGACAGTTATGTATCTAAAGTCGTTGTTTACCGTGCTATCTGATTGCTGGCCCAGACATTACAACAGTAATTCGCACAGAGGAAATGATTATGAAAATGCAGTTATGACAAGACAGTGGTCTGATTTAGTGGAGCTGTATTTCCAAATGTGTTTTATTCAGTTTGTGCATACATGTTTACTGCATAATTCCAGAACTCTAATTAACCTTAAAGCTGCAAAATCAACAGAAACAAGAATTGCTTTCTGTCCCTTATTCTGCATTTATGATCACGGTGCATTTGTCTAGATGTTTCTTGTTTGATCTCTTCAGGAAGTAACAGATGCTGCTACATAAAACATTTGTAGTGGGGGATTGTCCTCCACTTGCTGCAGTAACAGCCTCTATTATGAAAAAGCTTTGCACTAAATGGTGGCGGTGTAAGGATTTAATTTATTCATCCACAAGAACAGTGTGCCTCACTAACTCACTAAATTCTCTTGAGTGATGCAGCTAACTCCTTGCCCACAATAGGAGCACTCAAATGACTTTTTTTTTTGTACTGTTGGGTTGTATTGTTTGTATTCTACTGGTTAACATGCTTGTTCTGTCCAATTTCCTGTGGTAAAAATGCAAATTTCCCAAATAAGGGTTATTTTAATTAATTAGAATAGATGCCTGGACTTGCATGAAGCCAGGTGAACCCCAGTGAAATATATTTATCTTTCAATGGAGAAGTGGCATTCTAGTTCTACCTAGTAGGTTAGCACATGGATTTGTCCCTGTTCTTGTGTGACTGTTTCATTTATTTTAGGAGGTGTAAATCTCCACCTTGACAAATGAAAATGTTTATCCCCTCACAACCATCTCCAATGTTAAAGCAGCTAAAACTGCTTTGTCCATCATTCAAAAACACTCGATTATAAAGAAGAAAACGCACCTGTTCTGTCCTTACAAATGCTAAATCTAGGCATTTAAACTGTGTATGCTACCTTCTGATCAATTTCTAAACAGTTTGAATGGGATTTTAGTCTGTGATATGTAAATAATAGTGATAGTAATGAATGTGACCCATGTGTGGGGCTGCTGCTGGCCTGGTGGTTAGGGAGTTGCCCCTGCAATAGGAAGGTTGTGGGTTTAAATCTGCCCATGGCACCACTGAGATAACCTTGAGCAAGGTACTGCCCCCACACTGAATCCCCGCGCAGCCCATCTGGTGAATGGGTTAAATGCAGAGAAGAATCATGGATAGTTCATTTTGACAGTGTTCATCACTGGTCTGTTTCTGACCACAGGACCACGTACTGATAGTGGACAGTTTAAACCACAGCAAAAACAATGCACTTGTTTGTGATTTTACATGTATATAATGTCATATAAATATTTCATACAAAATATCACATTGTACAAAGCATAGATAGGTGGTCATTGTGTCAAAGACATTAGTTCCCTCCTTCCGTCTGGAAACCAAAGATAATCTAACAGAGTGTCTGCAACATTACACAGAAACTGGCCAAAGTAGCCTCCAACATCTACATCACTCACAGTTCACTTTTCAAAGGGGAGCAGGATATTTGGGTGTGCAGTGATTTGTTTTTACCCGTCTATCTTTTAAACAAGTATGAAGCATGTCTCTTAAAGGAGGCGGTCTCAAGTATGTATTGATAACTCTCTGACCTTGGGATTAACAATGTACTTCTTGAGCCTTGACACTGTAAGTGATGGCCAAATCAGGAACAGAAAATTTCAGTAATGCCAGCATATTTTAACAATGTTTCAGGACTGTGAAATTGCTGTAGTTTTCAATATATAGACAAATATGCTTCATGCTTCATAGTCCAAAGATTTGAATCTCCATTTGTTCCAGATGGTTTAAAAAAACAGCTTTTACATTGTGTTAAAATCCAATGCGAATCGTAATGTAAAGTATTAGAAAAACTGCAAATCTACTTGGAGGAAAAATCTAGTTCCATTAACTCAATTCAATTTTGTTTGATAAGAATGCTTCTCCTTTAAAGTTACAACTTGAGATATATA
>JBBPDE010000107.1:23621055-23635759 GCA_037974605.1 Nannopetersius ansorgii
CGGGGAGCAGTGTGTGGGGATGGTACCTTGCTCAGGGTACCTCAGAGGTGCCTAGCAGTCTTGGGAATCGAACCTGGACTTTTTGATCACAGGGCGAACGCCCTATCCACTAGGCTATCAACTGCCCAAAATGGCGTGGGTAAGCACTCAAATTTAATAGTCCAAAATGGTGTAGATAAGCACTCATATGGCACATTACTGCATATTCTGTGTATACTGCGTATTCTTCCTTCCTGTGCAACCAAACTGGTTATGGGAGTTAGTGTCATAAACTCAAAAAATCGCATGTCGAGACCGAGGACCCCCTGTACCCAGTACACAATGAAATGAAACAATGTTCCACCAGGATCATGGTGTAACGCAAGAACAATAACTACAAGTGCAGACAGGACAGTGAAAAGCCAATACCATATTCTAGCTGTCCTCACTATCCTCTTAATGGTCTTGCTATCCAAAATGGAACAACTCCCATACCAAGATATGATGCAACTACGGAGAATGCTCTCTATAGCACCTCTGCAGAATGTGGTAAGGACTGGAGGGGTTCGCAACCTTCAGTCTCCACAGAAAGAAGAGATGCTGCGAGGTGTTGAGGGTCCATGTGAGGTTCTCCATGATCTTGGTGCTCTGGACCATTTATGTTCAACAGAGTGTGATCACCTTGTGAAGTCAACAACCATCTCTTTTGTTTTATCCATTTTCAGGGACAGGTTGCTGGTTCTGCACCAGTCTCTTAGCTGTCAGACCTCCTTTCTCCTTTCGTCATTCCTGCTGATCAAACCCACCACAGTTGTGTCATCAGCAAACTTGATGTGATTTGAGCTGGCCATTTCTGCACAGTCTTGGGTCAGCAAGGTGAACAGCAGGGGACTGAGCACACAGCTCTGCAGGGCCCTGTGCTCAGCGTGGTGGTGCTGAAGATTTTACTCTTGATCTTGATGGACAGAGATCTCAGTCAGGAAATTCCAGATCCAGTTGCACAGGGAGGTGTTAAGGCCCTGCAGTCTCAGCTTCCCAATCAGATGCTGAATAATGATGAAGTTGAATGCTGCACTGAAGTCTATGAACAGCATTCTCATGCAAGTCTCCTTTTTGTCCAGGTGTGTAAGGGCCAGATGAAGGGTGAGGCTGAGGGCATCACCCGTAAAGTGGTTGGGACTGCAGGGGGTCCAGTGAAGGGGTCAGCTGTGATTTTATATGCCTCATGATGAGCCTCTCGAAGCACCTCAAGATGGGAGTGAATATGACAGTATGATAGTTACTGAGGCAGGACACTTCTTTGGTATGTGGATAATGGTGGTGAGCTTCAATGGCCCTCATAATTAGACCTCAGGGGAAAAAAGGTAGGACCATTTAAAATGCTCTAGCCACTCATGTGGGCTGTCTTTAACTTTTCCCTTTATATTCTAGAAGTTTTCTCATGCTGGCCTTTACAATAAGGTACACATTTTCAGATGAAACAGTCACATCTGGCTTGAAAGCAGCAATAACATCAAATAAGGCTGATAACATTAGATTTCTACTGAACACTGTAGAATAAGCGAGGAGCAAGTGGCCAAAAAGCCATTAAATGCAAAGGTTTAGCACCTTAAAACAAGTGTCTAGGAAAACGACCACAAAATTATGTCATAAATTCAATCTAAACAAACCTCTACATTTAATACATTTATATAAATGAAAATCAATTACTTTACTCTCTGAATAATGTTCATCCATGGATAAAAATGAATATATGCTACCTTATATGAGAAAACTGCTGGGAGAAGTGAGCCGAAGAGCATGTTTCTTTCAGTGAAAATCTATACATTGCTGAATTTGTAAATTTTCTGCGGTTGGTAAATTGGTAGTATTGTAGCTGTATTGTTATTTCATAAATCATTTGTGTATAAAATGCCCAGTAAGGGTAAAAATGCCCCCTATGAAAATATGATTTCTAGCCTTTCTCCTGGAGATCCATCATCTTGCAACGATTGTTTCCAAACCTAATACAACACTGACACACACACACACCTCTATCAAAAATATGCGTAGTATATTTTTAATGGGAAAATGGCCTCTCGTGTAACTAAAGTGAATCACACCTGCAAAGTTATGTGTCAGTTGTAATTTTAAGATCACCCAGAAGCACTCGCCATATGAGGTTTTGTAAAGGCCATTTATTAATCATACAAGTTAAACACTCAATTGTTTTCTCTCCTGATAAATGAGCCAGTGGACTGGAACGAAAAAACCCTTCGAGGGTGTAAAGGATGAGAATCTGTGCCCTGTGTGGCTACATGTATTCACATACACACCGCACTCTTTCAATAGCTGCATCAGGGCCTTCTCTTTTATGTATGCCTGTTTTGCATGACCAGTAAATCCAATACTCTATCCAGGACAGTCGCTTGTAGTCCGTAAACAACTTTTCTGTAAACTAGAGTAAGTGCTGCAAGCACATAAACATCAATGCACAACACAATAGAAGCCACTTGTTCATAAATACCTTCAATAAATACTCCTGCACACCAGAATGGAAGCTGTCACTCCATACAAAACATCAATAAACACTGCAGTACACTAAAATAGGGGCTGCTAGTCCATAAACATCATCAATAAACACCCCTGTACACTAGAATGGGAACTATCAGCCCATAAACACGTTCAATGAATATGCCAGAATAGAAGCTGTTAGTCCATAAACAACATTAGTAAACACCCCATACACTGAAACAAAGCTATTAGTTAATTTATAACATGAATAAACAATCATATACACTAGAATTTACAATATAATACATACAGATACACTACAATCATATCTGGGGACATTACGCTGTCTTGTGAATTTTTAAGCAATGTTTGTTTCACTGCAATTTAGTAAGAAAAATACTTTTAATAATACTTTGGTTATATTTAGTGTCAGTACTCTTAAAAAGCAACGTTTTAAAGAACGATTCATATTTTCTTTTCTAACCTAATTTTAATCCATGTCCTTTGGCTTTATTCCCAATGCAGGTCTTTTGTCAGGTTTTCTTCCATGTTATTATGAAACATGGCAAGATTTAAAGAATTTTCTATTTAATATGTTATATTATTAGAACATTTTCATAAATGAAAACATTTTGAAAAGCTTTGTGTCACTAAACTGCATTCCTTTTCTGTGCACATTTTTTCATAACATTCTTGTCATAAGTACACCTATCTGCACTAATTGGGTGCATAGATCTTATGACTACAGATCATCTTTCCTCTATAGCAATAAATACAGTTTGTGTAAATACACATTCACGGCTCTTTTCTGGCCTTTTTTGTTGTATAGATAAGCATTTTCTCACCATATCAAATAATATGATTCCCCAGTATGAGAGATTTTCACTGGCTTGGGGAATGAACAGGGTGTACAAAATAATTAACACATCTGACAGCTCCAGTGAGATGATTCCTTTGCAGAACAATAACAGAAGACATTTCAGCACCAGCCCACTGTGATAAAGACTAGAGTTCCCTATTCAAGTCTTTGCACAATCTCTCTAATTAAGGGTTAATTCAGGGTCAGACATGGCTAATATCAGCTATCAAGTGTTCATGAAGAACCTGCTTAAATGTGATTACAGGGTGACTGGCTCTCGCTGAGTCTGCAGGTGTGAGCCCTGGGAGCCCTGTTCTGTGCGTCAGCCACAACATAAAATTCAGCTCTGTTTTATATTTGATGATAAGGATACCAAATTTTAGGTGCTAAAATTGCAACAACTGCTAACATACAGGGCTGGGACAAACAATTCAAATATTTGAGTAGAGTTTTATTTTGGTATTTTGGTCTGTATTTATTTTTTGAAAACTTAACCCTTTTATCACAAGCCAGACAATTTGTAGCCTATACTACAACATATTTCAACAAAAGGACAGTGATATTACTACATGGTAAAATGTAAAAAAAAAAATCTGGCATCTAAATCTTCTTGAGTCAATAGCCCTCGCTACAGCAAACAAATAGCAAAAAAACAGCAAACCTGTCTGAATGTGGGATTCCTAGACAACAAGAAAAATCCTCAGAGCAAGTTTTTAGTATAAGGAGTTCTCACAGTGAATGAAAGGGGGAAACACTAACAGCTGCTTTAGCTTAATGTTACACTTTTAATATCCACATGACTCATGAAAGCTGCAACAACATATGGAAACTGTTACAGTGTGTTATAGTGTTATGTGACATCATATTATGACATGGATATAATTAAAATAAAAAAGTAAACATCAGACATGAAAATACTTCAGATTTGGATTAAATTATGTTTACCAATAATTATGCGATTTGGAGCTTTTGAGTGGATAATATATCCGTTAAGCCTTGCGTTTTTGTCATATGGTACCTTCAATAACAGTAGCTGATTTCAGTGCTTTACAGTTCTTTTAATTATGTCTGGACTGATGGAGGTGTAGGACTAAAAGCACTATTTGAGCTTCTAAGCTATTCATTTCCTGAGGCATTCAGGTTTTTCACCACCCCACACTAAAACCTTAAGCTTCGAAGATCTTCCTCCCTGGAATTTCACTCTGTATCTTTCTCTCTGCAACTGGGTACTTTTTCTGAAAATTATGATCTGCAGGCCACTCCATCCTGTCGATTTGTTACATAACTGTGCTAAAATGCATAACTTCCCGCTAAGATCAAAAAGTAATTGTTTTATTTTGTACTCCATTTGAGATTGCCTGCTATTTTTTACATTGTGTGAACATTCCATAAATAACTGACTAATATAAATGCTACAATGGAATAAAACATTCAAAGGAAAAAGGATTTTTATTCTCCTATAAAATGACAATTTCTAAGATATGAAGGTTTGTTGCATCAGTAATGAATACTGATCAAATTGAACATTAATGAAGTGTAAAGTACACAAATTTTCCTGAGATATTCTTGTCAGATTTAGAGTTTATTGACATCTGCACTGGGATGGCAGCAGCAGCTGGTATCCCCTTGCTTAAACTGATGAACTGTCCTTGACTGAGGACATATTTTGGTTTTCCAGAATATACTTTCCAAAATATGAAGACTTATTTCCAGGGCCTGGCTGATACATCAGTTGCCCAATACACCTGGCAATATTAAGCATTTGTCACATCTAGATCCGATCATAACATTCACCGCAGACTCCAAACCTCAAACCTCTTCCCCACAATGGCTTGTAATGCCAGGATCTATATCATCTGGATCTAGTTCTAATCACATGGCTGTGATTAATGGACATAAATGCCTTCAGCATTCACATTTGTGAAGTGGACTATCCTATGGAATCAGATTTGTGCCAAAATGTTCAAACAAATCTTCCCTAATATCAAACAAAATTCATTCAATATTAATTTTCGCCTGTGAGACTTACAATTTCACCGCTAGTTTTTCAGTTTCGCTGTTGGCTTTTCAGTCACTCCGCCCCGATTTACATTTTCGCTGCTTAAGGATTCGTTTGCAGTTCTGGCACAGATCTCTCGTGTGGGCGGGGCTTTGACTCATTTGCCAGCAGGTATTTGAGAACTCTGCGAGATACGTGGGCTTCTAAGACGGACAGCAGCAACTGCCACCAGTCAGGATCACGCACAGCATCTAGCACAGCATAATGAACATATTTGATCAATACTTACAATTGATTAATCGTGGAGTTGCTGCTCTCATACGTGATCCTGACTGGCGCTGCTGCCCATCTTATAAGCCTGCGCATCCAAAAAAAGCCCGCGTATCTCGCAGAGTTCCGGGGCATGGAGCTGTCACTCAAATACCTGCTGGCAAATGAGTCAAAGCCCCGCCCACACAAGAGTCAAATGACTATAAAAATGTTTGGGTCCTTAAAATGACTACAGTTGATCCAATAAAATAGTTTGGCAAAGTGGACCTCAAAGTAAAAAAAATAATATAAAAAAAATGTAGGCTGTGGGTCAGGTTTGAATCGTTACCCCAAAGCCCCAATGATTGGGCTTACTTGACAATGTTTCGGTTAGCATCGGGGTCCACGGCGCTGACAGATCCAATGATGGTTCCTATCTCAGCATTTTCTCTGACCTCCATGATGTAAGCAGGCCGCTTGAAGACAGGTGGCTCATCTACGTCCTCCACCAAAACCTTCACTGTGGCAGTGTCTCGGAAGGAGTCTCGTGTGTGAAAGCGAGGGTCCAGATAGACGTTCTCTACCTGAGCCCTCAGAGTGAAAGTTTTCCTTCTCTCATAGTCCAGAGGCTAGGGGAAAGAGACAGAAAGGCTTACATTATAATCTTTCTTTTCCAGACAGTGTGTATGGATCATTCAGAAACTGCTGAATCACTCCCACAAGCTCAGAGTTTATTAAAACTTAATGCTGCTAAAGTCAATGGTAAAAGTTTTTATTTATTATTTGCATAGTAGGTTTATTACTAGAACTGCTGAGCGAGCCATTTGTCTCTCTGCCATATACAGCCTATTGAGCACTCTTCATTTAGAAGGGCTCTAGGCTTTCTGAATATCTTTCTGTAAGAACTGAAAAAGGCATGACTTCTTCTAAAAACACTCTCCTCCTAATGTACAGTAATCAACATTTAGTGTATTTACCATGTATCTACATGTATTAAGCTTAAGAGTAAGAAGTTTTTGTCCAACATTACCATTTTTGTTTCTATAGAGCAATAAGCTTTTTGAAGGTTCTGCATTTTGTCATGAATTTTATAATGAATGAACCAAAAGAAATGCTCAAAAATTACTTAGAATAAAAACTATTTATAATAACTTAGATTAGAAGCAAAATATACCCTTTCTATATATACTCCAGTACCCCGTGTCCCAAGTTAAGGATAAGCGTTTTGGAGAATGACTAAATGATTGAATGAATGAATGAATGAATGAATGAATGAATGAATGAATGAATGAATGAATGTAAAGTTACTATTTTTGGTCAGAGACACTGTAAAGAATAATCGGGATCAAAGTTGCTCAACAAATCATTTTATGTGTGTTCAGTATCCTACTGGACGTTGTATCTTCTTATTAACCTAATCTAATTAATATTTACGGCCAACACTATAAATTACACACATTTCTACTGAAAGTAGTACTATATAGTAAAGGATGTCACAGCAGTGTGTCGTACGCCATACCCTCAGTCGTCCCAGCCCCTGGAGTACAGTGACCCTTTTACTGTTGTTTGGTTTGTCAGTGCTCTCCACTTGAGCAGACGATTCATCACACCCTTCATGTTCAGGATTCACCCTCGCATTGCCTTTGAGTTTTAATTGCAAGCCAGTGAATAGTGGAGCCGGTTTGATTCTAACATTTCCTTTGTTTGTTTTCCCACCTGTTTCTGATTATGTTTATTACAAGTATCTCCTGCAAGTGCATCACCCTTATTGGCTCAGCCGGCAAACATGACAAAGGATCCAACTGTATTATATAGAGATGTCTGGCCCCACCCAGTTCTCTGACTCCCATGTTTTTATAACATTTTTTTGTTATTTTATTTGTCTATACTGAAGCTTTTTACATCAAAACAAATGGAAAACGATAAGAAACATAAAACTATGCAGTTACGAATAAAAAGTTACAACTCTGGACAAAAATAAGAGACCACTGCAAAATGTTCAGTTGTAAGTATTGAACGGAACAGCTTTGGTTTCATTTTTAAGAACTGCTGACAATATTTTTCCTAATTTCCAAATAAAAATATTGTTCTTTAAAGCACAATTTTAAAGGAAATGCCATCAAAATAAGAGAAATGATGCCACGTTTACAGAACATAAATAATACAAAAAAAACTTATCTTCACTCTTAAACAAAATGGCAATAATTACCTTTGATGTACTTCTAGTATTGTTTTGCCATCCAACTGGTCACATTGTGAGAGGAGAGTGTCGATTACAGCAGTGTTTTTATACTTTTCCTCATTAATAAGATTTGATTCAGGTGATCACTAATCAGTACCTCAGAAATCAGAATGAGATGCTTGTGTAGGAATTTAACTGGTATGGAATGGATGTCATACTCATAGAGATGCTGATTTAAAAATAAACTGCATTAGTCTCTTATTTTTTCCGGAGCTGTATTTACAAAATTGAAATGTAAATGTGACTCATTATGTGATCATTACAGTTAATGCAGTAATTATCTAGTTGTGTATAAATAGTTACAAGATGTCGGCTGAATGAATAGCATCCTGTTTTATCAGCCTGTTTCATCCTGTGATGATTCAGTATGGTGTAGTGGTGATGTAAGGTGGTGCTGTTGAGCTCTGACCTTTCTCAGAGTGATAACTCCCTCCTGGGTGATGGGGTTGGTGGAGATTTGGAACATGTCCTGGTCATCCATGATGGTGTACTCCATCTCTGCGTTTTTGCCCGTGTCAGCATCTGTTGCTTTCAGCACGCCGACTGTACTTCCCAGCTCTAACGATTCAGGAACGCTGAACTGATAAACACCTGGAGCACATGTCAACAGAAAGCGAAGTAGCTAAAAAAACACCCTTCCTGTTCATACATTTCATATACCATATGTGCAGTGGTCAGAAATAGCTTCACTTAATGTCTCTGCTCAGCTATTGGCATATTAGCATCACAGCTGCTCCAGAGCTTCCAGAATTCAAGACTTCAACTCTTATATTTTATATTTGAAATGTATCTTGATTCTAATAACCTCCAATTAAATACTGCATTAGTACATCAGTCAATCAGATAGGCTACAACCAGATGTTTAATTTCGTTTAGTTTGGTTACATTTAGTTTAGTTGCGTTTAGTTTAGTGATGGATGTTGTGGTGAAACTGCACTAAAATGACTGGATTCTTAGAGTGGCAGATAATCCAAAATCCTGCAAAGCCTTTAGGGTATTTTCCAGTAATCCCATAAATTAAAAGATACACACTGAACACTGTTTTTCACCAAGCAGCTATATAAGGAGACTCATAGCGTCTTACTTTTTCACATGTTCATTTAACACGACTTGTGCTTAAAAATACTTTTTCAGCAACCCAATGTCTAGAGTAAGAATAACTCATGTCTTGTGATATACTTTGCAGATAATCATAAAATAATGATGGGTCATAAGACAAACATATAACAACACTGCAATACTTTTTTTTTACATTTTATCCCTATAGTTCATCCCTATTACAGGTTTTGTTATTGCATGCAAAAGGGATAAAGTATGAAAAGTGATGAAGTGCAATCATTTTATTCACTAGTAAATCAACTGGAGAAAAAGGAAACACCAAACAGCAACATGAAGTGATTGAATAAAATAAAATAATGGTATAAAGCGTTGGCATACAGTCAGCTAGTGTGGCTTTTAAAGGGTCCATGTACAATGTTATATTTTGTCTCCAAAACTACTAAAGGTATTACACCTATATTATCTTTCAACCTGTTTTCATCCCTCGGAATTAAACAGGATGTTTATTTACTGCACCTCTGAGACTGATATATGTAAATTACTTCTGTTCTGACTGGCTGCCCTGTCTTGTTCAAGGCTACAACACCTTTAGATAAGTAAAAGTGTTTTCATGACTATGCAATAAGAGTATTTTAATTTACATATGCAGTGATGAGTGAGCAGTACTACATTAAACTCAAAAGTAAGAAAAATTATCTGAGCCATTCAGTTCTTACGAAAACAGTCAACTCCTATAAATTGCTTTTATGAAGTAATTCCGAAGGCAGCTTATTAAAAAGATATTAAAAGTCACATTTAACAAATATGGTAAGTAGAATGTTTATTATGTGGAATTTACAGATAATGTAAAATAAATGACACTGGAGCAGCAGCAGAAAGGCGTTTGAAGGAACATCTGGACCTGCTGAATTTTCATGCATGCATTAAAGCATTATCAGCACTACCTTTTAGCCAATACACGCATATGTGCTGCATCATCAGGATTGTGTGAAGCCATGGTGTCCACACAAGTGCAGTGTGTGTCTCACCCTGAGGGAAACGTGGCGGGTTATTGTTGATGTCCAGCAAAGTGATGTTAACAGTGGTGGTCCCTGAGAGACCCCCCATCTGTCCCGCCATGTCCTTGGCCTGAATCACCACATGATAGTGCTCACGGACCTCACGATTCATATTGGGCAGGGCTGTCCGGATTATTCCTGGGTTAAAAAAATACAATACATTCAGTTGCATGCAAATCTTCAAATTTACTCTTTTCTTTCTTGCAATATGGCAATACATAATGCATTGTGTATTGCATTTAATGCATTTTATTAAGCTGAGTTTAAAATTAAATTAAAGAGTTTTGGGGGCATATTTACTGTTTACACTATAAAAATAGGCATTTTTAATCATCACAAATTCATGTTGTTTCACAATTTAGGTGAGCTCTTGGAACGTAACCTACACAAATTTTCTACTGTCTTCTGGGGTCTACTGTACTATGCAATGATAGAAATTTGTCTTTTTCTACCATTTCTGGTTTTTGCTTTTTTTTTCTTATCTGCGGAACATGCTGCTACTCAAATATGTTCTGGCAACTCAGATCTTTACTGTATATGTATATTTGTATATATATTATGTATATAAGTATATTTATATAGCTTACCCATTTGCACATACCATAGATATATACTGACTGATTGCACTGTTTGTCTGTCTATAATATTTCTACATTTTTTAATTCTAAATCTTATTTCTTCTAAGTATTTGTATATACACTGCTAATCCAGAGCTCTCGCCATTTCGTTTCCCTGTATACTTGTATACGGTGAAATGACAATAAAGTTCACTTTGACTTTTGACTTTGACTTGTAGCAGCAGATAGCTAGATCATTCAGCATATGTAGTTGTGCTTTAACAGAATATAAAGATACATTTAGTGTAAAACAGAGAAATCCACTGAAGTTAGTGGTGAAGAAATAATGAATTCATGAATTCATTACAGAAACAATGTGTTTAAGAAATATAACTAATTAATCGTACCACGTGACCACATGACAGATGGAACGTTTCATAGGGGCATCATTCACTGCAATTCATGCATTAAGGAATTTCTGTATCATCAGAGTACATCACTTGACCAACACTACGTTACAACCCCATTCCAGGCCCAACAACAGTGGCCCCCGCACATTATAATGCTTCTGTAACCCGGGCTTGAATGAACATTGTCTTAAGCTACACCTTATAGACGGATTTAGTTCTATCATTGTTCTTGCTGAAGCATTTTTTTCCGCTCTGCATACTGCATACTAATATATATATATAGCCTACATTCACTGCAGGTGTGCACGTAAGTAACACAAATGCACACAAACACACACACAGACACAAACAAACACACCACATCCAGATTATTGTCATTATCCAGGGTAAACTGTGGAACGGGGCTCATCTGAGATAAAGCTTAATATCAATAAGCTGTCCCAGTAATCTGCTAATGTCTTTTTGTATTTAATTTCTCTTTTATAAGCACATATAGCAGATCTACTTCCAAAACGCAGTTTACACAATATTGTATTTACATTTGTCCAAGTCTCGTCTCTAATCTCTATCAGTGGGGAGAGAGCGGTGCAATAAAGTGGAGAGTGTGATGGAAGCAGCGTGTGTTGTACAGGAAATGTGCTGAACAGAATAGAAGAGTGTATAGTGCAGTGGTTTTGAAGCTGACCTGTCTCTGGTTCTACCGAGAAGTAAGGCTGTCCCTGCAGAATGCTGTACACCACCTTAGCACTGTTACCATATGTCGCATCATCAGCATCTGTGGCCGTCACCTGCACAACAAATGAACCTGGACAAAAGAATGAGGGAAAGAATTAACTTCAAATTTGAAAAAAAAAAAAAACCTCATCTCATCTTGCATGAAATTTAAAAAGTACAGCATATTTTATTGGAACAGTATAATCTATATTAATTTATGAGTACGGGACCTTGCTCATGGGTACATCAGTGGTGCAAACTGACAGTCCTGGGATTCAAACCCACAAAATGATGATAGCAGGGGCATCTCTGTAACCATCAGGCCACTAGCCACCTCAATAAAACTGCAACATTTGACTGCTACATTGCATATTTTTCACGAGGTAACCCAGTGAACCGTGCGCGACCAAAGACAAATTTCATGACAATACTGCTATATTACAGGTAGGCTTTATGTAAGGCTGGAAGTATGCTTTACTTATTATAGATAGTGGCTAAGCTGAGAAAAAGTAAACCCCATTACTTGCTTTTTTTGAGGTGTGGTGCCATCCCTGGCAAAAACTGAAAACATTTAAAATTGGCAATGCATGGACAATGATTTACTTATTTATTTTTGTCTATTTTTTCCCAATCTTAAGCCATTCAGTTTCATATACAATACATATACAAAACAAAAAAGGACCTTCATATCATTATGTGTTCATAAATGCAACTTTACAGCCCCTAGAAAGGCTCAGTCACAATAACAGTATATCATTTGTGCTGCTTTGAATGCACAGCCCACATGGACTGAAACTCCTTCACACCGCTGAACAGCAGCGTTCCCCAAAAGCCCTTTAAAAGTGCTACGTTTGCAGAGTGATCACTGATACATCAGCCGCTCTGAGTCATACGCCAGCTGCAGTAAGAGAGCAGGACAAACTCACTGTCCTTACACAGTGCATCCACCCACACATTTCACCCTATACCTATAACCAAAAGCACAAACCTCCATTCAGCGCTACCAAACCTCTGTACAGACAAATATGTCTAAAACAAAATTAATTTTAAAAAATCCCAAAATCTATTGTAAAAAAATACATTTTAATGGGCTGTTATGGAGCTTGCATGGCACCCTGAGCAGGGACCAGACAAATAGGATTGGCATGAACCTGTCATTTTTCTACAGATTTTATAGCACATTCTCTTTTTCCTTTTTTAAATATAAATTCAGAAAAAAAGTACAAATGTGCAGATGTGTGTTTTCTGTGTAATTTCACTTCAACAAAATGTGATTGCCATTAAGGTGATTATGTAGTAGTTGAGACATTAACATAAATGCTATAATAGCCAGATTAATAGCAACTATTTTGTTTTTAACTTTTTACAAGTAGAAATTGGTTCAGCAGACAATGCAGAATATAAAGCATGCAGTACTAGAAGGATTTACTGTAAAATAGCAATTTAGAAGATACAGAGGTATGCATGGTATGCATTTAACACTATATTACAACATTTTCATGACTATCACAATGGGCTACTGAGTTCTTTACCTCTTTCCACGACTTATCCCACAATTCACACCAAAACTGATTTTTACAGGTGGAATTTCAAAAAACTGAAAACCTACTAACGTGTTTCAAAAAGTAGAAACCCGATGGACTGCAACGTTGCATGGATGCATACAGAATTAAGTTGGTCCATCATTTCTCTGCTGTCAAGGCTGCAGGCCAAACATATGATGGGAGAACAGCTCCTCTTGCTCATGGCAGATCACAAACACGTAACCAAGCAAAAGTTAAAGAAATATCGGAAGAATCATAGCTGAAACGCCAGGAATGACAGTGAGTACCTCAGTACAACACACTGTCTGTTCATAGCCTTAGGCATATTGTAGTACGCTATAAGAACAAAAGTATTCGGACGCATGTCCATTACACCAACAGGGACTTTAATGAACTTGCATTCAAATTTACAGATTTCAACATGGAGTTGGTCTCCCCATTTCAGCTGTGACTGCTTCCACTCTTCTTGAAAGGCTTCCACAAGACTCTAAGGGAATTTGTGCTCATTCATTCTGTAGAGCATTTATGAGGTCAGGCACTGATATTGGAAGAGAAGGCCTGTCTCGCAATCTTCATTCCAGTTCATCCTAAAGGTGCTGGTTTGGAGAAAGGCCCATCCAAACTTGTCTTTATTGAACTTTCTTTGTGCAGTAAAGGTTCTTCCCCAAACTGTGTCCACAAAGTTGGTCTTCGTATGCTGAAATATTAAGATATATTAAGATAAAATATTAAGATTGCTTAACTGGCAGGAAGGGGCCAACTGAATTGAATTAAGAGGTGTGTCCCAATACTTTTGTTCTTATATTGTATGTCTTTTCATGTTAAAGATTGTACCCATCATTTCCTTCCTTCTCCATCTTCTGTCTGAGTTCCCAGAGTGTTAAAAACAAATACTCATAAAATTTGGATATTTGGATTGTTTTTATTTTTTCTTGTTCAAAGTAGTACCTGAATATCTGTTTATATATTAAATAAGCTGAGTGTTACATATAAACAC
This sequence comes from Nannopetersius ansorgii, assembly GCA_037974605.1. Taxonomy (NCBI): domain Eukaryota; kingdom Metazoa; phylum Chordata; class Actinopteri; order Characiformes; family Alestidae; genus Nannopetersius; species Nannopetersius ansorgii. The sequence goes on from JBBPDE010000107.1 coordinate 23,635,216, forward strand.
TGAAGGTGCTAAAGTGTGCTTATGGGCATGTGCTCTGAGTGTACTCCAATACAGGTTCAGTTGTGTGCAAGCCACCTGCAACTGGTGACAGTCAAGCCAAAAAAAATTAAATGCCTCGCTCTCCTGTGCCACCAGCACACAGCATGGTCCACAAATTGGAAAGCTATTGCTAAATTGCGAACTGTGAATCCTCTATGGGTCTTTTCAAGCTCGCAAGAGAAATCTACACAAATCTTTTTGCATAGAAACCTATATGATGACTACTGCAATTTTTAGTAGCTCTTGTCATAGTATATTGGACATGTCACTTTTTGTTCAAATGTAGATAAAAGCCGAGAAATATTTTTCTGCACAGTTTTGCCTCTTGTACATCTTATTGTCTTCTGGGAGATGCCTGTGTAATTTCCAATGAAGAAGAAATTTGCTGGTTGAATAAAAGTACCTAAGTCAAAATTTGCCAGAGGTATGAATAATTCCGGGCTTTACAATAAACCTATATATACCTCTGGCAAATTTTGACTTAGGTACTAATAATATGTGTATA
>JBBPDE010000107.1:23637278-23648741 GCA_037974605.1 Nannopetersius ansorgii
CACACATATAGGTTAATTGTAAAACATCCCCCCCAGAACATCTGTGTGGCTGTTCTGTTGTGTTCAATGTTGCAGGATAATTTCGACTCACTGTGTACTTAACGTATAAGACTGGAATGACAACAAAGCCCTACTTGACTTGACTTAACTACTATTCTTTTATTCAATTTGCCTGATTCTACAGCCGCTGGTCTAAGGGGTCTCTACCTTAGCGCCTGCAGCCATTCAAGGTCAATTTCCTTCAGTATCTGTCCAGAAATGCATGGAAACAAAAGGCCATGAGTTAGTCCCTCAAAATTACCACGAATCCATTGGGATTTAACAGACCAAGATGAAGCAGCCCAAATCTGGGGATTTCACTTAAAAGAAAAGAACACTACCGATTGAACAGCGTTACTACTACCATCAGGAGTGCTAATGTCGCTGAGCCGGTGATATTAGAAGTTAATCTCTCTTGTGCAGTTTAATTATTTTAATTGATAAAGCCGCACTGACCCTCTTTAGAATTTACCTCTGTGATAAGCTCTTTAATCCCTTTAAACTAGATAAGGGTGTGGCGGGTGTGGGGTGGTGTTGGGGGATTAGGGGTTGTATATATATATGTTATGAATACTCTGACTGCTTTCACCCTCAGCATACACTCCTACACACAACTCACTTGCTTTGTCATTGTGTAAAGATCAGCCAGTATCCACTCAACTGGACTTCACAGTAATACACTTAACTTATGAAATTTTCTTTCTGCAAAGCAAAAGAGGATATGAGCTATTTTGCATGATGCAGATGGAGCTACTCCCTAGACCTCCATGCAAATTCAAGGTTACAAGCTGTCATTCTGTAAATACAGGACCGTATGGAAGGGGATGAATCAGCTTACACACTTATCAAACATAATTTCTGCACCACCTCAAAAAGTAGATATTAATCAGCTGTTTTAGTTGGCAGTCGCAGGACTTCTAAATCGCAGGACCCCCAAGGTTGTGGGATCGAATCCCAAGAGTGCTAAGCACCTCTGAGGTACCCTTGAGTAAGGTACTGTCCCCACACACTGCTCCCTGGGAGCTGTGTTCCAGGCTGCCCACTGCTTCACTTGGTGAACGGGTTAAATGCAGAGTTTCCAAGTTTCATTTTTGGTCGATATCAAAATATAGATAAGCTCCTGGACAAACGGTGCTGCTATCAGTATTTATGCATTATTGTGACATAGCATTTTAAAATGTACAAACAGGTAAAGTGGTCCCTTTTAAAGTAAATTGGCCCTTATAGTCACATGTGATCACAGCACACAGTGTTAAGAATGTGAAAATCTTTCTCTTTATTTAACCCATTCACCAAGTGAAGCAGTGGGCTGCCACCAATGAGGGAGTAGTGTGTGGGGACAGACCTTGCTCAGTGATGACACTAGCAGTTGGGATTCGATCCCACAACCTTAGGATTGCAGGGGTGACTCCTTTGCATCAAATTATGGAGAGCAGTATCCATAAGATGGGTGTATGGGTGTATGGGTATAGGTGTTGATAAGCAGGATCAGTATTAATACCAGTGAACGGTACCCATCCTAATTTGTTATTGTCAAGTGCATTTAATTTTTTTACCTAAATGCTTAATAATTATCAATTACAATTATCAAGTACAATAATTAGCAGTACAATAATGGACTAATAATGATAATGACACCAACACATTTTACTGTTGCAAATTTTAGATGAATAGCCATTTGGAAATAACCCCGACCATCATTAAAATAAATATATGCTCGCTCACCTACATCGGCCATCTCTTGCACAGAAGCAATGTAGGGGTCTTTGGTGAATTTCGGCTCGTTGTCATTGATGTCATGGATTTTGATGGTGAACTGAGATGGGCCCTCCAGGTCACGGCCCGTTACTTTATCTACGGCTTTGGCGCTGAGCGTGTAGGAAGCTTTCTCCTCACGGTCCAACCTCCGGGTGGCATGCAGGTCGCCCGAGTTTTCATCAATGACAAAAACGCTTCCCGCTCCCTCTCCTGTAAGAACGTACCTTACAGTGCCATCTTCTCTGTCCTTATCAGAGTGCAGCTGTGGGAGGCAGAAATATCACGCTGTTAGAAAGACTCACTGATGCAATCACTCTGCTCCTGCAGTTTACTGATTAGATTGTTTTTTCCTCAGAAATACTTCATTTTTTTTATTTGCTGGACCACCAAGCAGGCCATCCAAGTGTTGAGAATGTCCACCGACTGACTCCCTGCTGTTAAAATATAGGAGTGAGAGTTTTAAAAGGGCTATTATACACCGCAGGTGGTGGCCGTCAATATCACCAGTACAGTCACAAAATGGACTAAAATGTACATTAAACACAATACCAAAGGACCTCTGTTCTCCCACTAATCACTTATTTATCCATAAATATATAGATGTATAACAGTAAAGAAAGTTGCCTGGCTAGCTTTGTTTCCTGACAAACATTCACAGCATGATGCTTGGATGCTTGGTATTTCTTTTTTAAAATACTGTATTCTTGCAGCAGTGTCATTAAGCGTGCCAATACTAAGATAGAGAACAATAAATAAATAATTGTGCAAACAATAGTAACAGCAGGATACAGAATGTGCGGTATATAATAAATAATGGGTATTTACAGCGGTAGTTTGGGTGTAATTGTTTTGTTTAAGGCAGAACAGTTCAATGTTCATAGGCATTGTGTGAGGAGGCGGAAGAAGTGTGGTTCAGGTATGTGTGTGTGGGGGGTTACAGTTTATGGTTCAGTGGATCTACACACATTACACTAATGAAAGGACTACTGAAAGGAAGTAAATTTGCAAACCTGGATACAATTTTTAACTCTGCATTTGTCGTTTGCAAGAACACATTTTTGTTCACTGATGTTCCCCAATTTTTTGCTCAGTTTAGTTGCCTGCAATTGTACCTAGGACCAGCACATGCTTTCTCCAAGCCATAGGACATCGCATCATCGTTGAACAGCTTAACACACTTGGAGGAGAACATAGCCCATTACGTCAGCTAACACAGACGCTTGTGCTGGCTGAGTGATGAGAGGGGGGGCATGCTTCCTACCAAAACAAAGCGAGGCCAATTGGGCTCTTGGAACCCCTGGTCACAGATGGCAGTGGTACCACCCGGGGATCGAACTCCTTATGATAGGGTCAATGCTTGTGGAGCCACTTGGGAGCCCTTATATAATAGAATTTATCACAGCTGACTTTTTAAAGCCATGTTTAAAATCAATTCAGTCACACTGTGCACTGAAAATGTACTTTTGATCAATTTTCATTGAAAATACAATTACATCATCTCAAGGAAAAGTGAAAAAATATGAGCTGTTTCCTGATTAAGAGAGAAGAAATGAAAACACCTATTCAGCAAGCTTCCTTTTATCTTTAGTCCAGAGGAGACGTCATATTTTCCTCATAAGAGGATAGACACTGATATTGTACACGGCAAGCAAAGATGGCACCTTATCACCTTCTTCCGATTCTAATTACCTTAAGTATCACAAGTCTGATGCTCTTTTTCTAACTAAGCTTTAACACTGGTTATTTTTAATGTAATTAATTGAATGTGAAATATTTTGTTGAAAATTAAGTATTTCAGTATTGCCAATGGAAGAAATAACTTCATAAATATTCATGAAATTAGACTACCTAAAATAAATGCCAGGTCCCAAGGTTTCCCAGCAGAACACAAAAAATCACACTCCTTCCCCCAGCTTGCCTTCGTCCCATAGTACATGCTGATTGCACCAGAAACCCACACGCACCCCATCTACATGATGCATCAGACCACCTTCTTCCATTGCTCCATGGTCCACTTGTGATGGTCACATGCCCATTGTTGGCACTTTCAGCAGCGGACAAAGGTAAGAATGGGCACTCTAACTGGTCAGAGGCTATGCAGCCACAATGTGATGGTCTAGCCTTTGGTTTCCACTTGCATAAGTTAGCCTTGGGCGTACATGACCATGTTGCCAGTTCCTATTTTATGCATTTTGACACCTGTCTGTCCAGTTCCACCTGCTAGGACCCCAAACCCCCAAACACAACAACGCTGAATAGGCGAGGGCTACTATGTGCTTAATCATCACACTCATGTGAGACAACACCACACATCTTCATATATTAACATAACAGCATCAGACAGCTCAACACGCGTGGAAGACAACTTTAACCGCCAATTCTGCTACATAAGCTAAATAACGCCAGTGCTAGTTAGCATCATGCTACGTGAGAGGGGAACTTGCTCACCTGTAGAAAATGAGACCAGTTACGTTCCCTAAGCCTTGGATGGTTGTGGCATCACCAGGGATTGAACATGTGATCTCCCAAAGAAAGGACCACTACTAAGGGTCAAATCTTCCATTTTAAGCTAAGTAACGCAAAGGGAAGGGACATTATTATTATTGTTGTTGTTGTGGTTGTCATTATTATGTAATATATTATATATACTATAACTCTCAAACAAACTCAAAATCTTCTTGTCATTTAATAAAAAATCAATTTCTAACAATTTACTCAAGCAAGTTCTCAAGCACAATTTACAGATTCATTAAGAAAATTTAGACGCATGATGAATGGCTTTGCTATAGTTAGAACTGAGGCAAAAAAAAAAAAGAATTAGGACAGGAAAAGCTGTTACGTTCCAGTCTGGTCAGAGTCTATTCACTCCCATCTGAGTACTGCCGACTAAGCCCATACAGACGCTTTGGCTGGTCTGCAGCACATCTATAAGAAAACAAGGTCTTTCGAGACATTTAGCCACTCAGATATGTAGGGCAAAATGTTGGCTGGAAGTTACACGCTGTTCTGAAATACTCTGGTGAATGTGGCTCTTTTCTTAAGAGTATCCATCAGTGCTGAAAAGGAAAGAGGAAATAGGAAAGTTTCATGTTGACAATGGTTAGGGTAATAAAGGACATCAGCAACAGCACTACCACAGGGTGAAATTGGCTAGTTCTATCCTTCTGCTGGAACTGGTTGTTACAGTCCCTGTGCACTTGACAGTTCTCTGTGGCCTATTCATTGCATTGTTTTTGTGTTTTGAGGGAGATTTTAATTTGCTTCTAAACATCTAAACGAAAATGAAACCTCATAGGTTACTTACCGATGGACCGATAGGCACAAAAAAAAAAAAGGCAAACATATTATATATTCATTTGTTGACACTAACAGGTGTTGAATGACTAACAGGTCATAAAGGTAGGCTAATATATTTTTTTACCAGCACTTCTCAGAAATCTGTCTTTTTTTTTTTTTACAGACTACACGTTCCTGCATCAGAAACCATTGCAACACATTTTACCTCCTTTAAAATTAGCTATACGAACAACAGGTTATATATGGTATATGGCCCTATACCATGAGATATCAGTAAAGGGCATGGTTTACTTTTAAACAGGAGTTTCTGAAGTATAGAGGCTCACTACAGCTCAAATCAAGACAATAAGTGCTGTACTCGTGTACAATGTTCTACTTCAGACACTGAACATCAAGGCTTAAAAAAACTGCCAATGCTGTCAAGTCACATATCACTTCTGTAAGAATACACTGTACCTCCAAAGCGCTTACTCTCTAGTAGAAGCATTCTTTTCCTGGTAATGTAGCTTGAAAAAATGTTTGATTTCCAAAACCTCTGTTGGTTCATTCATCATAAAATGTTCACATCATGTAAAGAGCAACTGGCATACAAATTGCCACTGGTAGGAGAAAAATAACACTGCATTAGAAGCTCTAAAACCTTTAAAAGCATTACACTAACTCAAGATTTGTAGCTATTCCGAGGTAGTGGAGAGCTCTGAAGCAGTTTTGAATTGTCAATGACTAGGGGAGAAGTTATCATTTTACCTGAGACTCACAGTGTGTGTGATACATGAACACATGAAAAACATTTCCCAGACAAGCGGTGGAATAACCAATCATATTTTCAGGAAATATGTAAATACTAATACATAGTAATTTCAGCTACATTTCAATTGGTCAGTGTGTTTACACATCTGAGCTATCTGACTTCCACCTCTCCTGCAGGACCACTTTCCTCTATTGGTCTGGTCTCTGAATGGTAGTGCTGGTTCAAAAAGCATCTTGCAGGCTTCTTATTAGAGGTCTGCACAGGTAAAAACACAGATAAAAATATCACTATACAACACCAGAGATGTTCACAAGTCATTTTTACCAAGTCAAGTCTCAAGTCTTCGTGCTCGAGTCCAAGTCAAGTCTCAAGTCTTTGAGTGAACGTTTAGAAGATATGCTAATTAGTCATGCCCCATGATTACAATTGGCTGTTGCTTAGCAGGGGGTGGGACTGCGTGCTATGATCTGCCCTCACCAACATGGAGGATTGCCTTAAATTATCTTAAATCTAAATATTAAATATGAAAAATATATCTCGAACTCTACATGTGAAACTCCACAGTTAGATGGGGCTCGGTGACACCTTTCCAACGACCGCTCGAAAACCGTTATTAGCTGAAAACTCAGACTAAAGTAATGCGACACTGGGGCAAAGTGGGTGGTTCTCAGGTCGTTGGAAAGAGTGTGGTGTATAAATAAATAATTCCATGAAATCAACATTGTTTACGAGTTATGACTAACGAGTCACAGCACCCGAGTGCGAGTCAAGTCACAAGTCATTGAGGGCAAGTCTAAAGTCAAGTCACAAGTCTTTGTTTGTGCGACTTAAGTATGACTCGAGTCGGAGTCTCAGACTCGAGTCACCATCTCTGTGTAACACTGATGTAAAGTTGACTCTTTTAGCTTCAATGACCACAGAAAAAGTTGTGCAGCTTCTTGAGGAAATTAGAATAACAAATGACCCATTCTAATATATTCCAGTGCTATGAAAATGTCAACTCCATGTAAGAAGAAAATAACATTTATCTCCCAGCCCCATCTCACCAGATCTTTATCTTACTCATTAAACAAGAAGTGAAGAAGTGAGACCAACATGTGGACAGCTGTTACATAAATCAACAAGGTGTGTTAAATAAAACATTAAAGAGTGTTAAAAGTTATATTATTCCAACAAATAAATATTCATGAGATTGTAAATAGCTTTATGCTACCACAGGCCACAGTTACAAATCCGCTTATGCACCAGACCCATATTGTACATTTCTTTTTTCCTGGGATTCGGGTTTGAGCAGACTGGCCACCATAGCAATGCGAGAAGAGATCTCTCTTTTCAGAGAATTAAGTCAGGTAACTGCTTAATTCATGGATCTGCTGCTCCACTGTTTCCAGTTCAGCTTGGTCTTTTGTAACTGTGGTCATCTGTTCTATTTCTGTGCTGTTTAAAAGACGTGCACACATTAAAACACCACCACCTCCAAGCAGCACTGGTGGCCTAGTGGTTAGGGCATTCACCCTGTGATCAGGAAGTCACAAGTTCGTTTCCCAAGACCGCTAGGCACCTCTGAGGTACCCTGAGCAAGGTACCGTCCCCACACACTGCTCCCCGGGCGCTGTGTTCATAGCTGCCCCCTGCTTCACTTGGTGAATGGGTTAAATGCAGAAGATGTATTGCGTGCTGTTCACACTGTGTGCTGTGGTGTGTTCATGTATGACCAGATTGTCACTTTCACTGAAATAAAAGAACAGGTAGATGATATTGTGAAAGAAAGCTGCACTACACAGTTTCCAAAATATTAAAGGATGTCAGTTTAAATATTAAAGGATCTCTTTTTTTGTTTGTTTTTAACCTGAGATCCAGATCCTGTTTGTGCTTTATATACCAAAAGCAGCCAGCAATATTTTAACATTTTTTCTAATCTCTCTTTAGCACCTAGATTTAGGAATTAGGTGAATATACATGTGTTGGTTCTGAGGGAAGTTAACAGTATGTGACCTGTACCTTTATCACATACTGTATTACATACCACTGTTATGTAAAAACTGAGAGAAAAAATAATATAATATGGGCACTTTTAAGGACCCATGGAGCCCTTGGTGATCTGCATGTTTTTTCCTTCCGTTTCTGTACAATACAATATCCAGTATCAGTATCAGACCAATACCAGCAGAAAAAAAGATGTATCAGATATTGGAGGGAAAAGAACAAATCCAATATCTTGTACTACATTTACAATATCTTCATTTGCTTTGTAATTATTATTTTTCATGATGCTGGCTATGTTTTCCTTTCTGTGAGGTAATAAGTACACTTCAGACAGAATTAGCTTCACCCAGGGAGGTAAAGTCACTTAGAGTTGTCTCTAAGAAACATTTTCTATTTTTTTGAAGTTGATTCATGCAGGAATGTTTTTTTCTGAGGGAGCTCCAGATTCTACAAATTATAGAAGGTAATTTGTTCCAGAATTATTACTTAAGGCTTATATAAACTATAATATAAACTACAAAATTTGTACAGAATTAAAAGATCTTGTCACTAATCACAGCTCTCAAGTAAAACCATTCCAACACTATTTTGGCTTAAAATGAAAGGAGCGGCCCCATGCAAAGCTGTAAAATCAAACAACAACATTTCAAAATCTTTTCAAAATCTTTTCTCAAAACTGGCAATCAGTGGAGAGATGCTAGCACGGGATAAAACTGGTTCCTTTTCCTAAAACTCATTAGGAATGTAGCTGCTCCATTTCGAACAGGCTGAAGGCAAAAAGCACAGACTGAGGTAAACCCACATATAAGGAGTCGCAATAATTAAGTTGTGAAGTGATAAAAGCAAGAACAACTGTTTTCTGGTCCTTCTAGAAAAACTTTGCAATTCACACAAGCTGATAAAAACTGGCCTTAACTACAGGGGGAATTTGTTTTTCAAAGCTCGCATACTGCTTGAGGATGATGTTATGATTCATGACACTTGAAAGAAAAGACGTTGATAGACAACCTTATTGGGTACCGGTTTGTGTTGTAAGGTTGGGAGAGACTTGACGGAAGTCTTTGGACACCCTGCATGTAGTATCACCAAGGCAATCAGCTTCCTTGCAGAAGAAACAGACTCAGATCTGGAGCGTACTGGGACATAAAGCTGGGTATTGTATAGCAATATGGTGGTACTCTCTGGGTCCAGTACATGTGTATCACAACAGGTGGTAAAAATATCTAGGATCACCAGACCTTGCTTCAGCTATTAACAAGACACCTAGAGGACAGACTACTGGAAAAGCTCCACAACATCGTTTGGCTGTGGGGACAAAGGTCTCACGCTGGGGTCCCATGCCACTGGCCAGGGACCAGACTTCACACATCAAAGGAAGTGAAAGTGCAGCAAGTGACCAGATAATAGGTATATAATTGTTTATCTGGGAAGTAACTACAGTTGAACAATAGCTTAGTCTAGACAACCATAAACTGTAGTCAGACCAAAACCACTCGAAGGAATAAGTCCCTATTTTATACTCAACCCAAAAAAAACCCACAAACCACTACACGTTAGCCAGTCGACTACAATAACACAAACGAACCAAAAAGAAAAATCACTCAGGATTGTTTCATCCACAAAATCAGCAAAGCGGCCAATAAAACTGAGAGAATGAAAAAACTTGCTTGCGGAATGCTAGGTCAGGTTGAGGTATCAGGGATTTAGGTGTAGGTTTCAGGGGTATCAGGGGTTTAGGTGATAGCAATCGAAGAAGGTAGTGAAAAACTAATAAAACTCCATAGATCTGTCTCCAATAAACAGGTAGAAGCTCCAGAGTGGGAGTCAGATATGAAAAGTCCAATGATAAAACTTCACCAAACAATAACAGATCAAATAGTAAAAACACTCAAAACATTCCAGTTCTAATGAACCAAACACACAAGCAGAAACTGGAAAAGCCAGTATTTCATTACAGCCACACAACGGTGGCTATCAAAAGCATTGGTAATAAAATCAATGCCCTGATAATACTTACACTACCCCATGTACAATCAATCTCACCTGATTAGTAGAGTGTTTGAGCAAGCTATTTTTTCATACAAGAGTATAAGACTAAGTATGCCATTCCAAGATTAGGGATAATATCTAGAACTGGTACTAAATTGGTACCAGACTGATCAAAACCAAAATATGGATAAACTCCTGGACAAATGTTGCTGCTACCAGTTTTTCTACAACATTAATAACATCTAACAAAGCTGCCATTTTCAAATGGTCGGTGCTAGATTGGATCACTAGAAGGGACAGGAGTGATGCTTTGTACACCACCCTTTTCTTCCAAGTGCTAATCCCTCCTTATAGATACAGGAAACTCAGGTAACAGTTTAGCTTGTTATTTCTCAAAAAAAGCAATAACTTACAATTTTTCAATTTTTTTCATGTGATGTTTTTATTTTTTGGACCAAATTAGGTGAATAGTATCAATAAGTGAATCGGTAAGCAGGATAAACAGTATTGATATATTTTAAAGTTTATATTACAGTATTAAAACATCAGTATCTGTGTCAGATATACAAGGTTTCAGTATCATTAAGAGTTTTATTTATATAGTGACTTGATCTCTTTACAAAAATATAATATTAGCTGCTCAGTATGGTATTGGTGCTTTATCATGCTATCACTTCTTTCCACATCTGAGATTTAACTGCCTCTAACACTGGATGGACATTTGTCCTCGAAGTGAACTGGAGGAATGTTAAATGTCCATCTCTGCTACTTCCTCTCGCAGGGAGTGAATAACGCTCTTTCTCTGTTTCTCTCTCTGTGCCATACACTGGATAAAGAATTCAGCCTGTATCACTGAAGCCAGGATTACAGAAATGACCTCTAACCCATGAGTTCCTGAATGGACTGCATTAGTGCAATCAGAGGGCTTCATTGTGCTCCTGCTTACTTCGTCTTGACAAGGCCTCATGTTTTCATTCTGCCAGAACCTAGCATGACCTCAGGGAGTGACACGCAACCTTAAATGCTTTATTGTAAATGACAAGGATAACCGGCAGCAGTGAGCTCGACAGCAGTCAGCACAAAACGTCTTTGACATCGCACTGATTCAATCAGACTAACGGAACGGAACATAATCCAACGTAGTGTACATTGCTATTCCTGAGCAAACTTCAAAGTCTGTTACCCTTACTCAGATTCATGCTTGGCTACTTCTTCTGAAGCTTCTTTGGCTGTCCACTGCTCTTAAACATCTGCATGAAGGAAACTGTAGAACTCATTCTTATTCTGGGTACTGGATATTCTTTTCTTGTTGCAACTTGTGTTCGGCGAGGTGTGGAAGTTGCAGCGATGGAAAAGGGCTCAGAATGTAATTCATTTAAAAATGCCCTAAAATGGCTCCTGTGTTTGACACAGTCATTCTCATATACTGTAATAAACTACATGAAGTTGTTTGTTCTTTGAAAGAGAGGGAGGGCTTCACCATACTAACATATTTATACCCCCTATCCCTGCCCCACATATAGATCAAGATATAGATACTGGATATATAATATAGGTTGTCCACATTATACAAACCGGATTCCAAAAAAGTTGGGACACTATACAAATCGTGAATAAAAACTGAATGCAATGATGTGGAGGTG
>JBBPDE010000107.1:23677349-23688892 GCA_037974605.1 Nannopetersius ansorgii
AGTTTCAGCTTTTCTTCATAAAAACAATGCGGGCCCCCTACAAGAGGGTCCCTTTCATTAGTTACCAATTATACTGTGCATTACATTCAATTAATGTTTGATAATAGCAAAAAAATTGTATCCTCCTGTGGTATCAGTATTTCAGACATGGCTGTATGCGAAAGAACACACTGATGCGCAAAATAAATTTTACTCTGCAAATTGGACAAAAATTACACAATTAGGGTCTTAGGCCTTTACCGAATTTAATTAGTTTTGTTTAATCAGTTTTGGGGTCAGCTTGCGGTCTGGTGGTTAGGGAGTTGCTCCTAACCTTGTGAACAAGGTTGTGAGTTTGAATCCCAGGACTGCCAGTGGCACAACAAGGGACCGTTCCCACACACTCCTCCACAGGTACGTTGCTGTTTGCCCACTGCTTCACTTGATGAATGTGTTAAATACAGAGAAAGAATTTCACACTATGTGCTGCAATGTGTTCAAACATGACAAAAATAGCCACTATAATTTTATGTTTTTTTCTTAAGCGAAGCTTTTCAAGCTTTCCGTTTCGAGTCTTCTTCAAGGTTTGAAACATGCATGGTGGATCAGGAAAAACACAAAAATGTGGAGTCTCCAAGGTTATAGGCCCATATATGGACACACAGAGGATGTGTGTATTTGAATATGAAAAATATGAATACAGCGCTGCTCTGGGTGTATGAGCACGGTCTGTATGTTCTGCAGTGGCCTTCCCTAACCCTTACCTTTAAGCAATGTGACATAGGTGAACACAACAGGAGCAGTGTTGCACTCTGCTGCACTCCTGACAAGCGGAGTGCAACGGATCATTATTCATCATCCGCACATCCTCCTCCCTGTTCAGAACCTGACCACAGCAAGCTGGAGACGAGGACAACCTGCAAAGCACTTTCTCTATAGCTTTTTGTGAAGATAAAACTGTTTCAAAGGCCCCGTCTCATTAAATAGAAATAAAAGGAGGACAATACCCTTTTCCCCCTTTATATAAGACATTTACTTGAGTAAACCGCATTGCTGATGGAGAGAGGAACTCCAGAAAAGTTCTGTTGCTTTCCATTGATATTCTTCTTTTGTCACTACCAACATTCATTCCAAACCTTAACTCAGTCAGAAGAAGGTTCTATTTCAGGACACTTAAGGGTTTCTGGGAAGACATGTCCAACAGTGGACGCATCTTCTGGACACAGGTATATTTGTGTCTCACCTACAGGTATATTTGTGTCCAGACGATGCGTCTCACTTACTGGTATATTTGCACAGTATATTAAAGGGCACATCTACTTTTTGCACTGTCCACTTATGTGTGGTTTCATTCACCGAAAGTATTATTAATCATAATTAATTTGTACAAGACAACATTTCAATTTCTCTTTTTCACTGTCTCTGTCCTTCTTTCAAAGCACTCTGGATTGAAACAGAACTTCATTTCTAACTTTATTGTGCATGGGTGGAGCTAAACTGCTGTAGTATAAAAAGATTAATATATGTACATGCTTTGTGACATCACAAGCTGCAACTAAAGCTGATTTGCATATGGGAGTAAATGGTGCATTCTGAAACTTCAGTGTATAACATCTTTTGTTAAAAAGTAACATTTGGCTTTACATTCGCTGTGGTTTGCCTTTGCAGGTACGCAATTTAATTAGAAAATCATCACCCCCATCGCATAGCCCTGCTTACAGATGCACTTAAAGGTCCCATGGCACAAAAATTTCACTTTATGAGATTTTGTAACTTTAATACGAGTTCCCCTAGCCTGCGATAGGTGTAGAGAGTAAGAGTGCTTTGGTCATCCTGCTCCGCCGTTGAGAGAACGACAGCTCAGGTGGCCCGTTCTGGAATTTGGCCCTATATGTCGTCATACAGGGAAAAGTTCCCTCCCCTTCTCGTGGTTTGCCTGCCCAGAGAATTTCACCCCCTCCCCTAAAAAAATTTGCTCCAATGCTATGTGTGAGAGACCACTTTTGCCTGTAGAGACATCATGGCTTACAAATGAGTGAAGCATGGCAGTTGCTCAGTGCTTAGATGTACAAATGAGCACAAATGTATTTTTTTTAGTTCCTTCAAGCGAGCCTCTGAAGAACCAGTGGGTTAAATTTATTTTCTCTGGAAATAAAATTTAACACTATATAATTGTGTTGCTTTGCTGTATATGATTATCTAGCTTTTTACCCTTAGAATGTGGCTAACAGCTAACAGCCCAGTTAGCAGCCTACTGTCGCAAATGTAAAGGTAGATAGCATCCGGTATGTCTGGCATCCGGTGTGTGAATGCACACATTAACACACATTAACTCGAGTGTTGTACTTCTTTGTTATTTGGACAACTGTGCTGCTGTTAGTGTTATGACGCACAAGATATCTGCCTTTCCCCTCATTGAAATGTCAATAAGTGAGCACCTCTGCAAACCAGGATGATCAGATGAGAATGGGCAAAATTTGAGGAGTTTTACAGCAACGGGGCTATAGGCACTAATCTCAACTGCTTGGTTATGAAGGAAATATCCTGAATCTCACTACAGATCTCACTACTCACTGTCCAGATTCCTCCAGATTCCTCCACTACAAATACAAGTGTCTTTCACCAGCTACGTGACCGCAGTAGCCATTGCTATATGCTGTAAACATTAGCGCATGGTACTGTGGTGGCAAGCTGGCCCCTCCCCCATCCTCCACCTTGCTCCACCTCTCTCCTCCTCATTATCATTTAAAGACCTCCTAGGGAAATCACATTGTTGGACTGGCTCTAAGTGGCTGTAATTCTGCACCAAGGCTGAATTTAGGAAAGAATCTTCAGATACAGTATTAGGGGACCACTAAGACATAAAAAATCATTAAAAATCAACATGCCATCACCTTTAAAAACTACCATATTTTGCTTCTGTGTCATTCATTGCTCCTAGTCACATGGCAACTATCCCTGTAACACACACCAGACAGGTATCATAAATAAGTGTGGGGTTTTAAACCGGCAGGCATTTAAGCAATTTCCTCTGGTATAAATAAAGTTTTCTGATTCTGGAAAATGGAAATACAGCAATTTTCTTTTGTTTATCAAACCATGTCCTACACAATTGATGATCAAGAACTGCCATTAGCCCTGTCACAGTGGGAATCGAGTTGGACAATTTAAATGCCAGACACAATGCTGTGCATGAATTTAAGAATAATTCTGATTACTTACTAACATATTGTTGCAGAAAAAAGTGAAGTCAAGCATAATAGCCTTCTACTTATAATGGGCCCTAATAACAAGAGAACTATTTCAGTGAAGAATTTAAATTTTCCATTCCCCCAGAGTTTTGCTTCTATACTTTAGTATTGGGCCTGCTACATGAGCACTCCTACTCCTGGTGGTTTGTGAAAACAGACCCTAAAAAAACAGAAACAACTGCTTTTTAAATAAAGAACTACATTTTATAAATCATAATATTTATATAATTCTCATAATATTTGTGCTTTTTCATCCATTTAACGGCAAGAAAAAGTGGCTATTACTGCCACTTAATCTACTCTTCACCGTGAGTAGAGCACCGTGCACTGAATCAAAAGATCACTGGTGCAAAGTAAGAATATTTTTGCCACTTAAACCAATGATCGCATAGCAACTACACAAACACACCTCACATTTTCTCGGCATCTAGTTAATATTAAGGGCTTTCTGAATACAGCTGCATTCTGAAGCAAGCTGAGATGGTTGCTGGGAATTATTGGTGTATCTAACAATAAACACCAGCATGGTGCTTCTTTTAGGAAGAGACAGAAAACCCAGTAGGGGCAGATTTTAAAGGGGACTATTGAAGTCTCTAAGTACATTGCCAGCAAGATACGATTCATTGCTGTACAGACAGCAGTAGGGCCTACCACTGACCAGGATAAAGCATATGAAATCTGTCACAGAAATACTAGAGACAGAAACGTAGTGTAACTGGGGCATTTATTTAAATGTAACCCAGCCTAAAACACACTAAAATTAAAAGGCCTTTAGGGGCGTGAAAGCAATCAGGCAGGTGCATTTTGGCAACACAAATGGACCAAAGAACTTGGAATCCCCTGAGCCACGTCCTCCTCTCACTCACCAACTCCCCACAGTCCCTTTTATAAGCTGTTTTTTTTCTGAGGGGTTGATTTGCTTGGCCCAATTAGCATCACCTGGAGCTTGTAAAGCCTCAGGGACCGAGCAGCTTCTCCCCCTGGCACAAACTCTTGAACTTGCACACTGAACAACACAACGTGCTCTAATGCGTATACTATGGTCCACTTCATGCTTTGAAATTCCCTTCAGTTTCAGGGTTTTCGTTTCAGTCAAGCTTTCTTTTGTACAATCGTTGAGACAGCACATGTGCTTTACATACTTCAGTGGTATTTAATTTCCATAAAATATTAAAAAATAGTAATTAATAACATTTTATTGACGATATAGTTGTTTCCAACTAGGGCTGCACAATATATTGCAAATTTACCGTCATCATGATATCAACATGCGCAATATCCATATCGCGAAAGACTGACTGAACTGCAATAATTGGTGGGGGGTTTTTTTAACTCTTCACCCAATGCCACCGAGAAGAGGGCAAAAAAATCACTGGGCAGTTTCTTCATTTTCTGGGCACCTGTTATGTTCCTTTTGATATTTTTTCAATAATGTTCAATGGTTCAAACGTTTTATGGGAGTTGGAATGGAAACATGTTGGAATGGAAATATTGCATTTAATTTTTTTCTGCATAGACTAGTCAGCGTCTGGAGTCTATGGCTGCGTCCGAAATCGCATACTTCCCTACTATACAGTATGCGAAAACAGTACGTGAGGCGAGTAGTATGTCCGAATTCACAGTATTTGAAAAACAGTAGGCGAGCAGTACCCGGATGACCTACTGCTTCCAGCCGAATTCTGTAGCAGGCATTCGATGGGCACTGCACTATCCCATAAGGCAGCGGGGAGGCGGCGTCACATTCGAAAAATGGCGCAAAACAGAGACTCTTTTCAAGTGTAAGTACCTTAAGTAAAAATGTTAAATTACACGTTCATTGTGGTTAAATTACACTTGTGAGAAAATGCCCTCTGTAAAGGTAAAAAATAACGTGCTGTAAAAAAACACGACACGTGACAACATCAACACAGCGGATGTAGTGCGTCCGAATTCCATTCATACTGCCCTCATTCATACTGTACAGAATGTACTGTTTTAACGGTAGAGCAGTACGTTCTAATTCAAGTGTAGTACCTACTCAAGTAGTATGCAATTTCGGATGCAGCCTATGTTACCAGCAAATCCAAAGCAGAAAAAACATTAACACATCGCAACACTCAACACCATTATCGCATATCGCATGTTTTCCTAATATCGTGCAGCCCTACTTCCAACAAAGACTGAACATTGGGTAGTTCATCCTGCCACAGTGTCAGATTAACTGGTTATGGTAAAGCTTTCGTTTCTCATTTTTAAAACAAAAAGACTTGTGTGATAAGATTACCTAATTTTTCTACAATTACCAACATTTTATGTGCCTGCTGCCCATTCTCATATGCAAAGTGACAATACTTTTCTATGTAAACTACTACCATTGGTGTTTACCCTTTACTATTTATCTAGCACTCCAGCATAAATGCTTTCACAAGCACATACCAGTCCACACAAGACCACCTGCCAAACACATGTATCTGCTTTGTTCATCTGTTTTTCTTTATGTATCTGTAAAGTAAAATTAGAACAGTTTAAGAGTATCTCAGGCATGTATTTCTTAGTTCATATATGCTTAATTATACTGTGTAAATTGACTGAAGTGGACTTAACCTAATAATTCACACACCTTCTGTGTTAGTGACAGGGTGTTGCTGTAGCTTTCATATTTTACTCACAACAGTGTGGAATAACATATAAATACACATAGGTTTGTGGAATGCAGAAAGGGTGATATACACATTTCATATTTATTGATACTTGGCCTGATCCATGGACATCCACAGGTACAACAGTATATTAATGTCAACTTGATGTCAGCACATTTAATGCAATCTCAATTATAACCCTTCCTTCAGATCAGCTGTAAAAGTCCAGACAAACTTTTACAATACATTAAGCCAAGACTTCATAGAACTTGCAGTGGTGGTTTACAATTGGAACACACATACATACACACACACACACAAGCATACATGCATATTATTTTTCAAAACCTCTTACAGAGCCTCTTTACTTGATCTGTATCACACGCGACACAATACTGTAGCTAGCATTGTCCCCAAGTGTACAGTACAGCCCTTAAACAAGGTCATTGGATGCACTCACTTCCCAACATAGGTCATGCGGACAAAATCTTAACCGAATCAAAGGCGCCGTGATGATCAATAAATATAAGTCCCAGAGGTTGAGCTCAAAAACAAGAATACAAAGCTACAGTGCCTTTGAGTATTCTAACAGACTTCAAAACTCATCAGCCGCAGCAGGCGCTCTCTCCTAGCTGGGCTTGGAGAACCTCTTTGTGCTGCTCCCAGAAGGTTTGTTCTGCGTTGTACAAAGACACAAGGATGGTATACAAACAGATGAGGCTCAGAGAGGGGGATGAGTCTGTAACATTGTGACTGTCTGCAAGGACACAGAAAAATAATGCAGCTAACACAATCAAGCAAGAATGGGTCAACAAAGGCTGAGGTCTGGCAATAAGCAAATTACAGAGAAGCAGAGAATGGTAATAATTTCAGCCAATTATTTAAAACAAATGTGCTTTATGTAAAATCTGGTTAATATGCTCATGATCATATTAAAGACAATATATCATACTCATTTTCTTAAAAAGGTTTTTACAGATCAAACATAGCATATAAAATTTGTCACATCCTTGCACATGACATTTCAATGCTACCAACATGCTAGTCGGAAACACCAAGAGACAATACCCAACATATCAAAAGACAAATTTTGGTTAAACTATTACACCACAAGCTGGTACACCACTTTCAGAAGCAAAGCTGACAGGGAAGCCTCCTAAAAGGAGACAAACAGAAGACATGGAACTTCTTATCAGCAACTAAGAACAAAACAGCTGGACTGGTACGAAATTTTAAAGAAAGATAAGGTAAATATAAATTCACAGAAGGATGGAAGGGCTGAAACTGCACTGGTGGTGTTCAATAAATTTAGAAAAATGTTCAAAAAAAATCAGACTACAGAATTGGAAAACATTATTGCTAATTACCCTCTTGTTCTGTTCCAACCTCTCATTCACTCAACCTGATCTCTGTGGTATATACTTAGAACTCCATAGAGGACAGTTTTATTTATCAAAAATCAAGTTGAATCTTGACCATGGGATTGAGAGGTAATCTTGAATACCTCCTAACAATACTACCCACTTTTTTTCTATTGTGTCACAAATAAAAAAATTCAAACAGACACTCATCAGAAACACACAAGAAAGCTTCATATGAAGCTATGGCTACTCATTATGATGGTAATTTAATATGAAATTGTCTTGTTGTTCTAGATTTTTTTGCGTTAGAAACGGATATGTACAAAAATTATATCACAATGTACACTGAAGTCTCCTGTAGCTGTTTCTGAATAAACTAACAGGAAGATTTACCATCACATTTTATTAAGCATAATCTTAGTATCAGTGCGCTACAATGAAATTTCTTGTATTTATGCACATTTCAAGTCAAAATTCTGGCATATATCATAGTAACACAGACCAAATGGACTGTTATGTCAGATAGGGTAAACGCTAAGCTCAAGTACCCTTTAAGCACACTTGTAACTTTGACACAAATTGTATAAAAAAAATAAAGGTAATTTTCCTAAATTAATAAATGCAGTCATTGTTAAATATTCCCTGTATTTTGAAGCCAATCATGCTGCTGCATATTCTGACTTCCTGCCAATGTTCACTCATCCTGGCGACTATTTTGAAAGCTGCATGCAAACTTTGCCCAGAAGAGACCGCTCAGAAAATCACATTTTTACATACTTCAACATTTATCTTGGCTAAGTATCACAATTTTAAGAGATTTAAGAAATTTAAGAGATTAATATTTCTAACACCACCTAACACAAGTTGGAACTAGGATCTTAGAGACAGTTACAGTTATTTCTACAGGGTGGGTGGGGGTGGTACTGCTTACTGCAAGCGGTATCATTCGAGATGCCATTTTGTTTCGAGTTACCACAGAATTATATTGCATATTGTCACAGCCCTAATGTTAATGCTTTTAGGACTAATGCTGTTTGACTGTTGTGACTTTCATCAAATACAAAATAACAGTAACAACTAACTGATTTAAAAAGAAAACAAAACATTTAAACATTGCAACATTCAAACAATCTAAGAGAGACTGCATATTATGTTCCTGTTTAAATGCAGTTTGTTTCCGCTTTCATTTTTTGAAGTTAAACTTTTACAATGCAACACATAAAACATGATACAGGAAGTTAAGGATTTTTTACCTCTTGTAACTTTTATTAAATAAAAACAACAAAAATTACAAGTAAATTCACAATTTTGAGCTTGTGAGCTTATTTGGAACAGGGGTGTTCTTAAAGTGTACCCATTAAGCACAGCCCAGACATTTTAAAAGTGATTTCTCTTTTATGTGGAGTAATGCCGCACCAACAAGCCTGAATGGCCTTTCCCTTTTATGCTGTGAAGTAAATGTGTATTTGGATTTGTTTTCCCAGCAGATCTCACAAATGCTCAGTTAGATTCAGATGTGGAAATTATTCCCAAACCTTGTCTCATACTGATGTCCAAAATAACAGCCAGGGTTTCCCAGCAGAACACTGCCCACAGGATCATATTCCCTTCATCAACTTGTCGTCTTTCCACAGTGCCTCCGGGTGCCATCAGTTTCACAGGTAATTGCTGCACTCGGTTGTGCAGATGATGTAAAAGAAAATGAGACTCATGAGACCAGGTGACCAACTACCAAGATCCAGTTCCTGCACAGCCCCAAACTCAGCAGGGTTTGATGCGCAGTGTTGTGACACATAACCAGGAAAAAATGACTTCTGCCACAGTAGCCGTTCTGTTGGTCCTTGCAAATTGATTAGCCTTGGGTGCCCAACACCCTGTCGATGGTTTGTGGGATGTCTTTCCTTGTACCTGTCACTGGGTATCCACAAGCCTTGGTGTTCCAGAGACGCTCCACCCTAGTTATCCAGCCATAACAATTTCGCCCGTATCAAAGTCACTCATGTTTTTACACCTGTCCATTTCTCCCACTAATGACACATTACCTTCAAGATCCAGCTGTTCGTTTACCTTTTAATACATCCCAGACCTTGACGTACATTGTTGTAGTAGACATAAGTAGTCATTTATTTTGAGAGCTGCATAATAATAAAATAGACTCAGTGGAGAGTCTCCTTACATTCGGATGAACACCTTAAATTCGGATGTGCTAACTTTGGCATCCCTGCTAGAAACGTCACTTGTCTTCCAAATGCAATGAACAAATCTGGAGGAAAGGTACTAAAGCCTCAGATTAAAGTGTCTTCAGTACTATGCACTCTCTGACGGCATATTTACCATTTGCCAAGTTTTCCAGTTTTCTCCAGAATTCTTTAATTAAATAGAAAAATACTGCTCAGATCACTATCATTTTGCAATAAATGCAAGATAATGTAAATGTGGTAAGGCAAATATATAGGCTAGAATTTAGTAAATTATATAAAAAGAAATTATATAGGTATATAGGTATTTTTTGCAATGATTTAGATGGATGTAGCGGTGCTCCTCACCATTTGTATTTTCAGCTGAGCAAGACATTCAGGAGACCATTAAGAGGGAGCCAGTAAATCACTTAAGGCCTGTCTCTTTAACAAATGCTAATTACTGGCTTAGCCAGTCAAGAAGAACATTTCTGCATAATTGTTGTTTTAGTCAAAATGGTTCTGGGCATGTTTTGGACACATTTGTCAGTGTAAGATTGTGCTTTGTGTATAACATTGATAATCTCTTTACAATAGCACCTGTAGTTGTAGGACATATTAGGCCAGGGGTGTCAAACTCCGGTCCTGGAGGGTCCTGCACAGGGTTGAGGGTTCTCCTACGGTGTGTGCGAAACTGCGTACTTGCATGATTTTACCGCGTATTTGCACGCTCACACTGAAAACCAAGCTAAAACTCAGTGCACTGAAAGTACC
This sequence comes from Nannopetersius ansorgii, assembly GCA_037974605.1. Lineage (NCBI taxonomy): Eukaryota > Metazoa > Chordata > Actinopteri > Characiformes > Alestidae > Nannopetersius > Nannopetersius ansorgii. The sequence continues at coordinate 23,687,510 of JBBPDE010000107.1, forward strand.
CGGAGCTGCACTGAAATCAGCCAGAAAACACTATGCGCACTAAACGGGTGCCATTTTGACCACGTAGCGGAGGGGGCAGGACTTTTGACGTGTTTAAGTTGGATAATGGCGGCAACCTGTGAAATACAAGCCCAAGCGGAGGCAGCTGGTTCATATAAATGTAAGTAACGTTAATAAAATTATTGTACTGATGTACACTGCGGTAAAACCGGCAGATATTTTGCCGGCTGCAGAATCACAAGCAAATGTTAGTCCGTCACTTCCGCTAAGTGCAAAACGTTAGTGTTCCGTTTAGGACAGCACTGACCCACAGCAGTACGCACTACAGAAGGCAGTGCGCAGTGCGCACTACACACTAAATTACCATGCACTGACGGTAGTGTGCGATTTCGGACACACCCTTACTCATTCGCTAAACCTGGCAATTAACCGGCAAACTAAAGCAGGTGATTCTGAGCAGGCCAATCACCAAAATGTGCTGGACTGCAGGACTGGAGTTTGACACCTGTGTATTAGGCAGTAGGTGAACAGTATATTCTTGATCAGTTGAAAGCAAGAAAAATGGCAGGCATAAAGATCTGACTCTGGCAACCGCCAATCTATGATGGGCAGACAACTGGGTCAGGGCATCTCCAAAATGGCAGGTCTGTCCCAGGTGCTCCAAGGAAGGACAACCGGTTACTTAACAAAGGCCCCACAATTCATGGCTGTATATGGCTTCTTGATGCATATGGTGAACAAAGCCAGCCCATCTGCTCTCATAGAAGAGCTACTGTGTAACAAATTGCTGAGTGTTAATGGTGGTAAAGTTAATGGTGGTGTCAGGACAGTGCATCACAGCTTGCTGAAAATGGGGCTGGATAGTCACAGACCAGGCAGAGTGGTCTCAGTGGTGACACTGGCAGTGGAATTCAAAACCTATAACCTAAAGTTCATCTACAATAGGCATGGGACTACAGAACTGGACCGTGGGGCAATGGAAGAAACTGGCTTGGTCTGTTGAATTACAGTTTTTTCACGTCCTCTGGATACCTGGGTGTGTGTATATGTCGCTTACCTTGGAAAGAGATGGCACTAGGTCGAACTATGTGAGGACAGGAAGCTAGCGGAGGCAATGGTATTCTTTAAGGGTGCACCCTCTATAGCAGGGTAATGTAAATTTTAAATATCCTCCAAAGCACTTTTTACATGAAGTGCCTGTTAAAAATGTTCCTGTTAAGCAGTGTGCCATATCAACATTAAAGTCATGCGTGAACACCACAGCACAGCATGAAAAACATGAAATTCTTTCTCTGCATTTAACACATTCATCACGTGAAGCAATGAGCTGACACCTACAACGGGCACCCGGGGAGCAGTGTGTGGAGGCAGTGCCTTGCTCAA
>JBBPDE010000107.1:23711118-23724115 GCA_037974605.1 Nannopetersius ansorgii
TGTAAGGCAGCAGAAGTGTTACGCCAGTAGGTGGCACTATTGCACCACACTACCACCCAGGTTTATGATTTACTTGCACTTTTTGGTACTTCTCTGTGATTCCGTATTACTTCGGTCACGTCTTCTCTGTCGTATCCGAAAGATATCATGTACCGAACCATGACCCATGTACCGTGACGGTTCGGTACGAATACATAAATACATTTTTTTTTGTGTACACAGTTTGGAGAAGAACCTTTTCTATTCCAGCATGATTGTGCCCTAGTGTACTCTAACAAGAAAACATTCCTCTCTGAAGGCACACAAAACAGCAAGACTGCCCCCTGTACCCTTACAGTCATGCACTATTGTTTTTTTAATAGAACAGAAAAAAAGCAACTCAGGGATTTGGTTGCATGTTTATGTTTCAGTTAGAGAAGAAGGCCATATTGTTCTAATTGTTCAATTTTGAGGAATCAAACGGAGGTGAAGAAATAATATTTATGCTTATAGTTCAGTTTGAGAAATAGAAAGGAGGTTAAGAGTTGGTACTTATGCTTAAGGTTTAGTTACAGAAGTGGGATGTGTAGATCAATCTGTCTAACCGTAGACGCTTATAACTACCAGATGTAAACCAGGAACTAGTCACATGAAATGACGGGGTGTGTGCAACGTCTCAGTCTGCTAAGTATTCACCTCACTGAACCAAACACCAGTAAAGCACAAAAGTGTCCTACGCCTCTGTAATCAGTGTCCGCCGCAAATGCTATCTGGGCAATTTTCCCTGTGCTTTCAAAAGTGTTGAGAGGTGCAAAGGTACTCTCTATATTTTAAAAGCAAATCTTTTATCTGTTCAGATGCACGAGGTTTGAGGTAATTGTTATTTGCATGTTTTTTTCCCCCCACTTCATATGCGGTGGCCTGTTTGTAGTGCAACACTAAGTTCTGTACAATCTCTCTTTTGCTCAAGATCAAAGTGATGTGTTATTCAAGCATAACTACAATCTTTCGTTATTTCCATCCACATATTTTACACGACAGCCTTTCATCTATTCCAGTACACAAGATGTGGAGCAGTTGTTCTTCGCATGATTGGATATTTGCTTCTATTTTTCCCCAAACATTAGATGTGTGGTGAGTTCACCAACAGATGTATTTCCCATATTTAACAAACAGTAATGACAATGGGGCAAACTGTTAAAAAATGATAATGTTTCATGTAGGGATGCACCGATTGATCGGCCAGTGATCAGAAACGAACGATTTTTGGCCTGATCCGCCTGATCGGTGATCGGCCCATCACTCACATGTATTGTTGATTTCAAGCCAATCTTTTTTTGGGGCGTTTATTTATTTGTTTATGCATTACATTTAATTTATTAAAATTTGAAAAGAAATTTTGTTATGAAAAAAAAGCTTTGTATTAAAGAAAATTTGATTTTTGTTTGTATTTGCTGTAGGGTTGCCACTATCATATGTCACTACTATAAAAGTAACCAGTAAACAGGGAAAGTAACTACCACATTACATTAAAAAAGTTGAAACCCAGCAGCTCTAATTTTCTGTTATCTGGGGAAAAAATTGGTATCGGAAAAATCGCTATCGGCCGATCACACTTACAAAAAAAATCGGTAATCAGAATCGCCAAGCAAATTGCAATCTTGGCCGATTGCCAAGTTTCATGTGTAGGATTGGTCAGTTGTCTTCCGCTACAATAAACCTCCAGTGGCCCAAATACAGTTTGGTGGTTTATTTTTGGTATTTTTAATTTAATAATTTAATCTAATTTAGCTTCTAATTAAACCCTTGAGGCTACTTGAAAATAAACGTTACCACGAAATCAGTGTGACAAGATTATAAGAAGCACAACAAAATATAATGAAACAAATTTTTGTTGCCTGGTGTATCTTTTTTTATATTCACACTTTTGCATTGCAGTAGCACAATATTTGGATGCATTGTTACACCTCTAACCTGTAGATGACATTTAAAGCACATATTTAAATTGGATTCAATTGTTTTAATTTTTTTGGAATTCTCTCCAAGGGAATGCTGCAAACCATACAGGTAAATTCTATTTAAAAGAATTTGAAAATGAAGAAGCATTGATGGGCAGGCCTTACAATGCTCTTTATCATATCTATGGCTTCAATCACTGATTTATTGTGCTGGCAGAACTAATGCAAGATGCTCTCACTATCTTTGTGGAAGACTGTGCCAATTATATCAGCACTGCCAAAAGAACAGTACTGACATTTGCCATCTGCAGCACATCCAGCCCATCTGAATATTACGTTTGCAGTTTTATGCCTAGTTTTCCATCCAGCGTGATACATGCCAAGTATGGCATCTTTTTTTTCAAGCTATCATTCATGCAACTTTAAAAGACATATGAACACACTCAGACAAAAGTGCCAACTACTGAATTCTTTATTTTTGACCCAGGGCATGCTGTCTACAGTAGCACTGCTCTATACTGACAAGAGAGGAGCCCAGCCATGGATATCTGGATAGCTATACCGTCTCTAGCCTTAGAATGAACATGCAAACTAATGTGTATGAAGAAAATTATGCTGAAGGAGCCCAGCCATGGACTCACATTCAATTTTCTGGTATAATTTTCTTCATACACATTATAATTGGTATCATTTTCTGTCCAGATAGATGGGAGTTCATGGCTGGAGTCCTCAGAGAAGACAATCATTTCTTAGAACTAAACAAGTGGTTCAAAGTAAATAAATATACTGTAAATCTATGAAAAATACAGATATTAATGACTGTCTTCTGCTGCATTTGAAGTGGAGAGTGCAGAGCATAGTGCAGAAATACCATGAAACATGTTTATGAACATCAACTTCATATATAGCCTCTACAGTTGCTACATTACAGAAAAGCAGTATATTTCCTCTGCAGACAGAAACACTTTAAAACAATAAAAGTGATTCTCACACCAAACTCAAATTCCATAAGAGCCTTTACTAAATACCTAGATGTTTACAGATAAATACACAATACATTTCTGTGGTTAATGCTTAAGCCTCCAGTACGGATTTAAGGATGAAAAAGATATAAAGAAATATCAGAGAGAGAATGAGAGAATAACTATAAATAAAGTAAACATTTGTGATGTGACCTGAGCATCCTATTGCTAGGCTGATTAGCCAGTAAACTGTGAGGACATACTGTTGAGTTGTGTATCACTGGTCTTATTGACTTTGTGTGTGTGTATGTATGTATATGTGTGTGTGTATATATATATAACTACTCAAATAATAGACTACTGAAGCAATGTCATTTTAGTTCAGCTTTTTTTTTACATTTATATATTCATGTTTTCTCTCACATCAAAAGATATTGCTCTCACATCAAAAGCTTTAGACATTTACTAAATATGTAACAGCCCATCACAGGCCAAAAATAAAGGCAGAAACAGACAGTCATTCTGCAGTTTTTTATTTGCATGTTAAAGCACACCCCATTTCAAAGCATTGTTTGAGCGTTAGATGGTGAAGAAAGCTCTCGAAACAAAGGAGAAGAGTGGAACCAGCAAGGGGCACAGATATGATGCCTGAGGAATTTCGTTTTTTTATACCTGGATTATCTGTCATGAAATATATATCTTCAGCTGGGGCCCCTCTCGCTGTCCTTCCATTTACATTTAGCTGACACTTTTATCCAAAGCAACTTCCATTCCCTAACTACAGGGGACAGTCTCTCCCTGAAGCAACTTAGGCTTAAGGGTCTTGCTCAGGAACCCAGTGGTGGATTCAAACCCATGACCTCTTGGTCCAGAGGCAAGTATCCTACACACTAGGCCACCACTACCCTATGTCTAGAAAGACATGGTTGTCCATTAAGAGTTTGGTGTGGAAGAACTTCCAAACACCTCCAAACACCTTTGGAATGAACTGGACCTGAGAGTCAGTGTCTTGACCTCATAAATGCTCTACAGAACGAATGGGCACAAATTAATCTTGAGGAAAACCTTCCGAGATGATTTTAAATTTGGTCATAGGAACAGATCTGTGGTGTAACTCAAGGACACCCTGTATGTATGTACATGAAGTAGAATATAATAGAAACACATACTATGTGTTTCACATTCATAAACAAAAGGTGTAAATTGTCCTTCAACATGGAGTGATGGTTTATGGTTGAAAATCATATGCTGTAATCATTTAATATTTAAAAAACTAAGAAGGCAATACATTTCAGCCTTGTGATAATTATTAATATCAGCTTAAATAAACATTTTTGTTGGTATAACATTTATGTGATGTGCTTTAGTCAGCTGTTACAGCAGTGTGTATGCAACACAAATTTTTTTTTTAATAAGACCCGATTTGCATATTACTCACAACATAGCTATGTTAATCTGTGAAGCCATAGATGTGTTTGAGTGTTTAAAGTGTTGTGCACAAACGCATTCAGTGAATGGCGGTCACTGAATGGCGTTCATTAAATGGTGTTCCTATTTTTCCTGAACGAATCAGTTTACAAATAATAAATGTGCACGTGAGTGACATTCGCTCTCGCCAGACTGTGAACTTCAAAATGTAAAGCTGTGAACTTCAAACTGTAAAAAATGAACTGAACTTTAAACTAGTTCTTTTTCAGTGTGAATTGGAACAACACTGAAAGTGAACATGTAGTTAAAACGTATTAGGTTACAATCAGGTTGCGTGAAATAAACAGGTGTAAACAGGGTGTAAAACATCTCCTGTGTGACTAAATTGCAGTGATGGTACTTCAGAGTGTTCACAATAATGTTACCTTATGAGCTGAATGGATTTAGAATTTTCTAATACTGCCACATAGTCTCTTGACTGTGTATTATACAATCTTTCATGCTTCAATTCACAGTGGCAGGTATTCAGAAATATGTGCTTAGCTCTGGGTTGAATTAGTGTTTCCTCCATTTCAGATATTCTGCACCATATGAAGGGCTCCCACTTCAGAGGCTGGCTCTGCCAAATGTCAGCACGGGCAGTTGCAAGTGTGACTGGGACTTTAGGTAATGTTACTGTCATGTTTATTATTGTAACATGAGTCCCATAGAGTCGCTGGATGTGAGCTCTATGTAGTTTGATGTACTACTCTTACCTAGTCACAATTAGAATCAAAGACATAAAGCATGTCATTTCTCTAAAAGTGGTCTCACAGAAAGCATTTACACAGAGTGGTTGCAAACATGAGATTTTTTCGATCATATTTATACAACATGGAAAAAAGTTTTGGGACACACCCAGGGGCGGACTGGGACAAAAAATTGTCCCCGGACTTTCTTCTGACCTCAACCCCATCCCCATGGGATGAACAGGAACAGAGATTGTGAGCCAGGACTTCTCGTCCAACATCAATGTCTGACCGCTTAAATGCTCTACTGTCCCACAGAAACTCCAAAATATTTTGGAAAGCCCTCCAGGAGGAGTGGAAGCTGTTACAGCTGCATTTAAATCTGTGTATGTGAATGCAATGTAATTAAAGTCCCTGTTGGTGGAATGGTCAGGGACTAATGTTGGTGTAATGTATACATTTATACTAGGGGTGTAACGGTACACAGATGTCACAGTTTTGGGGTCACAGTTCGATACGGTTCACAATACAGCAAAGTTAAGCAACAAAAAGTTCTAAAGAATGAGGCTTGGTTTGCTTTTGTTTATTTTAAATAAACAGCAGTGTATTAACCAGCGAACACACACTCTTGCTTATATTTTCATGTATGTGTAAGTGTTACGCCAGTAGGTGGCACTATTGCACCACACTACGACCCAGGTTTATGATATACTTGCGCTTTTTGGTCCCTCTGGGATTCCGTATTACTTCAATCACGTCTTCTCCGTCTTACCGTGTATTCTCCGAAAGACATCATGTACCGAACCGTGACCCACGGACCCTGACGGTTTGGTACCAATACATATACCGTTACAGCCCTAATATATACATGTATCTGAATGTTTTGTTTTGCATTGATGACACAGTCTCACAAGGTTGAATAGTCCACATATTTTTTAGATCTACTATTTTACTATTATGAACATTACAGGAACATTATTACTTCACAGCAAAATAATCCCAATTTTTGTACTGCTCAATAGAGAAATCGCTTTAAGTGCTTACAGATACAAAAATGGTCAGATTCTATTAGATTGTGCAGCAGGAAGTGAACTGAAACAATAATTCTAGCTGATGATGCTAACATGTTTGATCAAACCATCCCTTCAACACTAGTAATGGCTGCAATGGTCTGAAAAGCCAGGTTAGAGGCAGCAATGTAGTCCATTGCTTTTAGGAAAGTACATAAAAGCGAGCGAGCGAGAGAACAGAACAGAGTCTAGTGTAATTAGGTTGTAGACATGTGTAAATTAATGACCATGTTTCATCTGTCTCCATGGCAGTGCGGTGCCTTAGTGTTCAGTTACAGAAGGAAAAACAAACTGGGAAGAATGGATGAGGCTCATTTTCCACTTTAATGACCTTAATGCACCGGGCCCAATAGAGCAGGCTATTAAAGCATATACAGCAAGCGGCAGAGGAGCCTCATTAATTAAAAAAAGTCTGGTGACTCTGACTTATTTCATCTGAAACGCTGGCTACATCAACAATGATGAAAAGTCATAACGAGTGCGGGAGGTAAATTATAAAGAGGAGAATAAATTATTTTCTACAATGTTATGAGACCCGTCCTCCCCACCTATAAAAAACAGAGGAAAGTCAAGTTCAGGCTTTGGCTTATTATTTTTCCTTCAAGGTTTTTTAATGTCCATTTCAACAGATAATTTGCACAACAGTAATTAGATTAGTAATCTAATGTTAATTTGTAAATGTTTTTGTGCTGTTTGAATATTTGAATCTTTAAGCTAAGACTAAAGAATTTCCAGCCTTGCTTGTAAGTTTTGTTTTATGGATTTTTTTCCCTTTCTCTCTGTAATTCATCGCAGCCTGATCTGCTTTGTTTAGCAGATTTTTACTTTTATACTTTTAAAAGTAGTTCAGAATAGTTTTCACTTAGACCTGTATGATGGAATATTGAGAGTTTTAATTCCAGCTTCTACAGCCTTCCAACTTCCTCACTAGAGGCTAAATGCTGTTCTTTGGTTTTTTTTCCAGATATCCTTTCAAGTCAGTACAGCACAGCATGGACAGAAGGTTGTGAGTTCAAATCCATGGACTGCTGGTGACACCACTGCTCCCTGAGTGCACCTCACTGAATGGGTTAAATGCAGAAAAAGAATGTCACACTGTGTGGAGTGTTTACGTGTGACTTTAAGGGGTTCCTTTACCTTTCTTCCCCTCTTCTTTTATATTTTTCCAGAGAGTGGCCGAATGGTGGCGCTCTGAGTGAAACGGTGAGCTCGTCTGGGAACCAACACACCAGTTTTAGACTGTTCTACATTTGCTGAAAACAGATTTTACGCTGAGTTCTAAGGATTAACATCTGATCTGTTCTCTGTATTCACAGGTTCTACACTTTTGCTTTCGTGTTAAAAACTACAAACTTTCTCTTCTGCTTACAAGTTCAAATGTGCGATGAACCTAAAAAGACCTGCATTTTCCACACGGTTTCCTCTACTTACTTCAGTAAGATGAATTAAAAAAAACACATGAATGCATGGTGATAACTGTCAATTATAAGTGAAGTAACTGCAGACTCTTCAATAAAGCAGGGCCAGCTTGGCAGCAGTGTTCCAGTAACACTTCATTGACCTTGTTTTATTATAGAAACTGGTGTTGTAGTAACTGCAAATGAATGACTGCTGTTCCACACTGAAATCATTAACATGCAAATTAATGCATAAAATCTGCAAAAGAATCAAACATACCTCTCTAGAAATGTTCCCATTCATCTACTGGATTGACAGTATTACTAGTGGGGGTCACAAGAAATTTATGGTTGTGGGACTAAAACTTTACTCGGGGGCAAGGGTGTGGCTAGATCGTTTTAATAGCCTTGGACCTTTTCTGGGACTAAAAAATATATTAATCTTCAGTACCGTATGAAAGGCTGCTGCTTCTCCAATTCAAACTAATTTCCTGTAGGTATAGATAGAGTGTTAATATGAATTTAACAGGGCCAGATTCTAACAGATAGATTATAGCGACCTGAAATAAAATTTGCTCCTCTTTGTTCAGGCATTAAGTGAGTGGGCTTTCTTAAGCATTTTACTGAAAAAAGTTATAAGCTTAAAGAATATGGCAAAACAGGAATTTAGACAGTTCATCCATGTGCAATTGTAATCCTGAAAGTTAGCTTTGCCATGTTTGCCAAGATTAATATTAATGGGAGATATAAAAGGCCAGCTGGTGGCCTGGTGGTTAGGGAGTTGCCCCTGGGATCAGAAGGTTGTGGGTTTGAGTCCCAGGACTGCTAGTGGCACCACTGAGGTACATTTTTACTTGGTGAATGTCTTAAATTCAGAGAAAGAAGTTCACACTGTGCTGTATGGTGGTGTGTTCCAGCATGACTATAAGGAGCCACTCTAAGTTACGTATCTAGTCCTCTAATTAGTAGATGTGATGTCAGATTAGTAGTTTTGACTTCAATTCCTAAGTTCACTCCTCTCCAACCCCCCAAAACCTGAGCTTCTTTTATTTTTCAGCAAATTCAAAATTGCCATGTACTACTGTTGAGTCTTGTAAGATTTAGCTCCTGTGTCATCTACAATATTAAAACATAGAACAGACTTGGTCCTCCTTTACTGAACTCTCGGTTTAATGCCGGCCGATCACTACAGCAGACAGCTCAACCTCTGTAACAACTACAGATACAATCCCCATATCTGTCAACACACACTTGTAGGCCGTTTCATGAGATTTGTGCTTTTTCCTGCAAACAGACGAGCAATCGTGAACTGCAGGAATGTAACTCAATATATATCACGCACAACAGGTCCTGCTGATTTTACTTTGAAGTCCCCGGCAGCAGCAGACATGGTGCTTCTTAAGTTCCCTCTTGGGATACTGATGCACAAATGTATCTAGATTTTAAGAGAATGCTGTGATGAACAAAGGCCATTAGCAGCAAATGAACCAAGTTAATGAGAGAAGAAAGAGGAGAATGGCTAGACATGTTAAAGCCACAAAGGGCTCTATACAGGTGCAAAAAAACATTAGGAGGACATCATTAGACTGGCAATGAAGTTTGCCAAAATGCTACAGAGAGGGAGTTAAGATGGATCTGGAGCAACAAGTCAAAATGCTTGGAATCCATGGTCTTGTTTTTAACAAATCTGTGTGTAATGTAAATTAGTTTAATGTAAACACAAATTTGTTTGTGTTTGTTTTAATTACAAGGCTTGCTTGCAGCCCTTCGTTGCTGTATATTTTTATCAATGGATCTAATGCTGTCTTTAAAATTATGTGGCACTTCTAACAAGATCAGTGGGAGCAATCAGAGTCACACCAGAAATTCTGGAGTCGCACCTCAGTACAAAAATACACCATGCAAACATGCAAGCTTCGCTCAGATGTGCTGGATAAGTAGCTTTGGCAACAGTAACCTGTCCCAGTGGTTCTCTATAGGGCAGGAAGCCCTTGGGGAATATTTTAAGGGTCCCCTCGACATCAAACCTTTTATATATTATCATTTTGTGTACAGTTAGAACTCCACTACAAATACACAAATACACACAAATGCATAACTGAGAATGTAGAATGTAATCATACCTTGTGGTTTTTGGTGCAAGTTGTTCACATACCCAGTTCCAGAGAAGTATATGCTGAAGTGTGTGCTCACTTAGGTGTGTGGTAACTAATTCTCTCATTATATACAGTGACAGTTTATTTTCATTAAGAAAATCTGAAACTTGGGGAAGCATATCCACAGTTCCATCTTGTGTTTTTATTTCCCAGGCTCGGTTTTTGTCATGATACTTCCGTTTTCCTAAAGAACCTTTCGATAGACTGTTCTTTAAATGAACTTTTTCAAAGTTAAAGAACCTTTACATAATGCAAATGTTCTTGGAAGAACCCTTAAATTAGTTAAACATGTTTTTAAACTGTATGTTTAAATATGTAGAAGCTCTGTCTTACCGCTGTGGATTACATGGACCCCTGAGGAGAGTTAAAGAAAGCCAGTAAGTTTGGAGTAAAAGAAAAAAACATGTTTGTGGTAAACAAAGATATGAAGGGTTTCCTACTCTGTGTATGTTTGTTCAGTTGGAAATACTTCGCAGGCTCATCAATTACAGGTTTGCCATGCATAAGCTAGCAAACTGCATGCTCACTGAGCATACACTAGCCAATCTTGACAGATATTAAAAATAAATGTTACTCTAGTTATAATTCACATTTGATCTAAAGTTTTGTAACTTTTTACAAGTTTAATAAGGCCGTGGTGAGTCTCAAGGCAAGTGCCTGAGAGTTGGCAACACCCATCATGTGATATGGATATGATAGCTTTAAAACAAATAGTGTATAATTCCTCTGATATGGATGTGCTGCTGTTTCGTGCAAGTGTCGTCTTATGGGAACTATCAATATTGCAGCAGTTTATGCAGATTTCTATATGTGCTTAGAATACCGCATGTTCTACCTGTAGAAATGATAGAAGTTTAAAACTCTTTATAGAACTGTAACCGGTTATAAAACTCGTTTGAAGCTATCTGTGCTGGACCAAAACAGCAGCTAGTGCAAGTTAAAGAACGAATTATTCCTTCTTTCTGATTTGGCATGTCTCCGCATCCCATTGTGTAACAAAGCTGAGATTATAAATCTTCCATGGTACAAAATGATGAAATAACGGGAACATCTCTGTTCCAGAGTTTGGGCAGTGTAGTGGCATTGCATCATGACATGTAATGAGCATGAGTCGATTCGCCAGGAGCCAGCAGTACCGTGCTGCATGTATATTTTATGACTGAAGTTAGAGGGAATGTATGGTAATCTAGAACCTGTGTCAAATCTCACCCACAGCACACTGTGAAATAATGAAGCAACCAGACCAGGGGCTGCCTACAAGCCAGAATGACTTAAAGAGCAGTGAAGGCTTCGCTGCTCAGCATAGGGATAATCACACAGGCATTTGAAGGCCTTGTCACTCGGGAAAGAGAAGAGGACATTTGGCATTAGAGGGACTGGAATGGTTCTTCACTGAAGCATAGAACCCACTATAATTCAGCGTTTTACCCTATTGGCTTGCTGTATTAAAATGACAGATCAAATTTATACAATTTCCCTTTTATCCAAAACTGTGGGTCTGCTAAGGCATGTTTGCCTGGAGTTTTAGTCTTTAGCTTCACACTGGAGTAATGAGGAAACGTAGCAAAGGACTGTAAGCTTACACCCTTACAATTATAGGATCACATACAGGGCTGGACTGGGACAAAAAAATCTGACAAGGCATTTTGAGACCAGTCCACCCCGGGGGTGGCTTTGCCAACGGGAATATGTGCCGGCCCAAACACCTGACAGGCCCCGATGGCCAGTCCAACACTGATCACAACAGTTTTTATTCATTATGACAAAAGTCAAAAGTACGAAACAACTAGCTACAGATTTAAGCTCTTTAAACACACATCAAATCTGATTTAAAATAATAACGGAAACTAAAACACTAATGCTCTTATAAATGACTGGGGTTCATTTCTCCATCTCATGGATTAGTTTCTCCCCATCTGTTTTTGGTTAGATTAATCATTAACTACAGTATTTAAGTGGGACATCAGTGCTCTTCTGCTCGTGTCTGGTATAGATGTGGTTAGTCTAACCAGTGGTTAATTAACCACAAGATGTAAAGGTAACAGGGCATTTGGCAGACACCCTTATCCAGAGCAACTTACAATCATTAGTTACAGGGACAGTGCCCCTGCAGAAACGGAAGTTTAAGTGTCTTGCTCAAGGACACAATAATAATAATAATAATAATAATAATAATAATAATAATAATAATAATACATTTTATTTATATAGCACTTTATATTTTAACATCTCAAAGTGCGTACAGATGAAGAAAATATCAAAGTAACTAAACAGAAATAACAATGGCAGAAAGTGGGGGTTTGAATCTGAACTTCGTGGTCATCGGGCTCACAGGCAAGTATTTTACACACTAGGCCACCACACCAGGCATGTAGCACAAGGGGGGGTGGGGTTGTTTCAACAGCCCCACTTTTGCTGAAACGCAATTCTATCCCCCCACTTTTGTCAGATAAAAACGAGGCTACCCGGGTCAGCTAACTTAAGCGCGCCTGCCACAGTTGGCATGGAGGCGTATTCTCAAAGGCACGTCAGTGATGATCAATACTCAACAGGTAGAATGAAGTGATATTAGATAGTGCATCATGCACTGAAAGTTCTTGGGTTTGCGTATATCCAGTAAAACATAGGCTGCAATACTGACACGGCTGTAATAGAACAAGACAGTATACCCACTACAGCAAACTAGACTACAGCACTACTGATTTATAATGCATGCAGTGGTGTCTCAGGCATTGTCAGTGCTGCCTGGTATTTACACTTGTCAGATTTAGATGCACCTCCGTAGCAGTATAAATTATTGTCAAATTTTTAATTAAGGCCAAGGGGTATGAAGAAGTTCTTCCATTCTGGGTCATAAACAGTACTATGATTTTATTCCCATACTGTAAGCCAGGCCTAGATGTATATAAGTGTAGAAGTTCCGCAAGTTATAATTGGTTGTGATCATATTCATAATTTGGCTTCCCCTGCCCAGAGCACCCCCACTTTTGGAAAGCTTGATACATCCCTTGCGACTACCACCCTATGTCAGTAATTCAAGTTTGTTTTGGAAGAATTGTTATTTACAATGAACTTGGTGAATGAACTTTTTTAAAGCCTGAGTGAGCCAGAGTGCCATTATTGGGAGATATTGGCCTTGCTCACATTGTCAAATCATGAGCCTTGTGTCCATATTGCGACCTGATAAGATTTTAACCACATACATTTACTCTTGACAGTCAGTTGCATCTCCAATAGTCTCACGTAGCCAGACCTTCAGACTGACGGCTGAAGGTCTGGAATTCATAGCAGCTTTCTTTGGCCAAGGCCCGCCCATAAG
>JBBPDE010000107.1:23731445-23743234 GCA_037974605.1 Nannopetersius ansorgii
CCGAGCGGCCTGGGAATCGAACCTGGACTTTCTGGTCGCAGGGCGAATGCCCTAACCACTAGGCTACCAGCTGCCCCGCTACCCACTGCCCCAGAGCAGTTAGAGGAAAGAATGCATATAAAATCTTACATTGGGATCGGGATAAAAGGATTTAAGTATGAAAAAATGGTCAAAATCTCATACTGATGTTAAACGGAGCTCAGTTATGTTTAGGAGAAATAGACTGGACACAGGAGAGATATTATTTTGAATGATCCTTTGCTCTGGGTAACCTAGCCATTAGCAAGTTGCGAAAGTAAAGATAACAATACAGACTCCTGGCTGGCTGTGTACCGTGCAGTCTCTCTTTCATGTTTTTATTCCTAGGCAGTGGGGAAGAAGTGTTAAAACTGGTGCTTTGCCACTGCTATAATTAGCATTCCTTTCTTTTCAAACAGTCGGTGCTCCTGTATGAACCCTTCAAAGTTCAATGCATTCAGTGTTGCGCCACGATTGGTCAAAGACGCAAATTCCTCCATTGTGCAAGAAGCATTCACAGTTGAACTACTTGAGAAATGATGTGTGGGGAATTTATTCGCCCTGGAAGTCTGTGACTTGAAATCGTTTGTTGTGACAAATCCCATTGAAATGAATGTTATTTGGCTCATGAAAAATTGAGCTTTCCCAAAGGTGAGAAATATACTGAACAAGACCTTCTCCTAATCTCATTTCTTCTCCTAGATACAGTTTAAAGTTCTCTTTGTGATCCATTTGAGAGCAATTTCTTATTGTTTCGAAATTTGGCTCACACTCCCTGAATTTTCTCAGTTTGATCGTACTTTAGCCTCGCAGATGGTTTTGTGTCTGATTCATTCCACCACAGTGAATAATATTTACATGAGAAAAGTATGATCCCACCTTTTCCCTCTATACCTCCCTGCACAGAAATAATGACTAGCAGTCTTTTAGTGAAGGAGAATGAAAGTGTTTTTCCTCATTTTTCTCTCCAAAACGTCATACCATTTAAGGCTTAACAGTATAGGATAGATCATTAGAATAGGATCATCATATATCATAGTAGTATAATAAGGTTTCTTTTAAACTGGAGAAATTAAATAAAAAGGAATTCAAAATCCGCGCTTTGTACAGTGAGACTGTTCTTCTGGGACAAAGAGAAACAGATTTTAAAGAGCAGTTCCAATGTTCTTTAAAAATTAAAACACGTCTCCGTCATTCAGAGTGTGCTGTTGTGAAAAGGCTGCCAGAGCCGCTGCTGCTTTTTCATTGCAAAACATATAGAACCAAACATAATTTAAAATGTGACAAATATTGTTATAATAAATGTTTGCAAAAGTAAATGATCAGGCCCCTCAGTGGTGCAGTGAGTAGCACGGTTGTCTCATACCTCCAGGGTTGGGGGTTTGAATCCGGGGTGTGTGCGCGTGCGTGTGTGTGTGCGCGTGCGCGCACGCCTGGAGTTTGTACGTTCTCCTTGTAGTGGTGAGTTTCTCACCGGTTTTTTGTACCACAAATATTGCATATGACAGAACCAAACTGCACTTATCAGTCCTTGGTGTGTGGATGTGTGTGGTCAACTATGTGATTTCTTTGTGAAAAGTGTGACAGCAGCTTTAAAGGAAGACCTGCAGAACCTCTCTTTCCCATATCGTGTGTGCAGTAACTAAAATAAGAGTGTATTAAGTCATATATAGTATAGAAATGTTTGTTTTCTTGTTGTTGGAGGGGTTGGCATTGGTATCCGCTTCTGCCAGGATCAAAACAACTTGATTCTCTGGGTCATACTTCAGAGAGCCCTTGTTTTGGTCTCTGTTTAAATATGATGCAGACTCTGGAGACCTCTTCTGGAAACAGTAGGACAAGCAGCTTTTCTAGCACAACCTGCTGTATTCCTGTGTTGTTTGTGACTTACTGTGAGCTGTGTAGTATTGTGTAGCTTAGATGAAAAGATTTTTACAGAAGAAAAAAAACTATATGGATTATATGGAGACTCGCCTGTTTTTCCGAGTTTGGGCTAATCTTAGGATAATCTTAATGCTTCACCAAGACATTTTGGACAACACCGAACTTCCAACTTTGTGGACCCAGTTTGGGGAAGAACATTTCCTATTCCAGCATGACTGTGATCAAGTGCACAAAGCGAGCTCCATAAAGACATGTTTGGATGAGTTCAGTGTGGAAGAACTTGACTGGGTGAGTCCTTACCTCAACACCATCCAATACGTTTGGGATGGACTGGAACGGAGATTGTAAGCCAGGACTTCTTGTCCAACATCAGTTTCTGACCTCATAAACGCTCTACAGAATGAATGGACACAAATTCCCACAGACACTTCCAAGAAGAGTGGAAGCTGTTACAGCAGCAAAGGGGGGACCGACTCCATATTGAGGTTTATGTATTTGCAATGTCATTACAGTCCCTTTGTAATGGTTGAGAGTACTTTTCTCCATATCGTGTACCTTCACTCCCTCCTGAAGGAAAAAGCAAGAGATAAAAGTAAATGAAAAGATGGCCTTGTCCCGCACAGAGCAACCTTGGCTTGTAATATAAAACGTTTCTAACTGCATCAC
This sequence comes from Nannopetersius ansorgii, assembly GCA_037974605.1. Taxonomy (NCBI): domain Eukaryota; kingdom Metazoa; phylum Chordata; class Actinopteri; order Characiformes; family Alestidae; genus Nannopetersius; species Nannopetersius ansorgii. The sequence continues at coordinate 23,734,014 of JBBPDE010000107.1, forward strand.
TCAGTTACAAATGATTAGCATGCAGTGCATGTTTGGACTGGCAGTAGGTCTGGGTGGCGAGAACTGAAGTGATAAGAACGGGGACACCACTACACATCCACATAACCAGCTTTTTATAGCCATCCACACCAATCATCTTAAACATGCAGTTAAGCAGACCTACTTTCTTGCTGTTGAAAGGGAGTTCTTCCCCAAACTGTCCACAAAGTTGGAAGCATGGTGTTGTCCAAAATGTCTTGGTATGCTGAAGCATTAAGATTGTTTTTTACTGGAAGTAAGAGACTTAGCTAAACCCTGAAAAACAATTAAATGTAATACTTAATAAAGCCACATCTGATTGACATGATTGACATGGTAGGTTCGAATCCTACCTTCAGCACACTGCCAATGGGTTCCTGAGCAAGACCCTTAACCCCGAGTTGCTCCAGGGAGACTGTCCCCTGTAGTTAGGAAATGGAAGTCGCTTTGGATAAAAGCGTCTGATAAATGCCATAAATGTAAATAATCAGTGACCGGTCAGCGTTTCTGTGCGGCGTGGAAGGGTTGGCAAATTTTAACACGGGGACTACAGCAAAAACACACTCACAAGGAACAAAGTGAATTGCATTGGAAAACATGCAAGGATTTTAATTTGTTAGCTGCTTAATTGTTCAAAATAAAAACTTCAATTCTACATATGTATGTGGCTCTAAAATACAAATGATCACAGTAGATAACTGCTTTCAGCTTCACTGCATGAAGGAAAGTGGTGCGCAGCCCTAAATGATCAAGGCAAAAGCAGCTCAGAAGTTGAGCACTGATGAAGGACAAGAGCATGCATTTGGGGTTTGCATCTGATAAAGCAAGACTTCAAACAGGCCTCCATAATTTTACATACAGATTACTCAGTGTGGCTCTGTCTCCCATGCAATAATAATACAGCTACGGAAAAATAGGAGACCACTGCAAAAATGTTCAGCTTCTCAGGTTTGATCTTTTATAGGTGTAAATATTCAATTGAACAGCTTTGCCTTTAAAGCAAAGCTGTTCAGTTTTTAACTACTGACAATCTTTTTTCTAATTTCCTACTAAAATATTGTTCTTTAAAGCATAATTTCAAAGGAGGTGACAACAAAATAAAGAGAAGTGCAGCGTTTACAGAACTTGAATGATTCAAAGGAAAAAAAAAACCTCTTGTTCACTTTTAAACAAAATGGTAATAATTACCTTTGACGTACTTGTAGTAGTGTTTTGCCATCCAACTGGTGAGAGGAGTGTTGATTACAGCAGTGCTTTTTCTTTTTCCCCCCAGTAATTTTCCTCATTAAATAAGATTTAATTCAGGTGATCAGTAATCAGTACCTCATCAAGCAGAATTGGGTGCTTGTGTAGGAATTTAACAGACACCGGCATGGAATGGCTGTTATACAGATTCTGATTTAAAAATAAATTGGTGGTCTCTTTTTTCCAGAGCTGTGTATAGTGCAATATTATTAATCCTTTTGACAATGTAGTCTTGTGAAATATATGTACAGTGCAATATCCAGTATGGAAGCTTCTACATACACTTCCCACTAATGGCACACTTCTGTATTGTCAGTCTCAGATCCACATCCAGTCTTACTGTTCTGTCTCAGATCCACATCCCATTCACACTACTGTCACATTGTCCATGTATTGTGTTGTCTATTATCTCTGTTGTAACTTGTACTCTGTTGAATGTCGCTATACACTACCAGTCAAAAGTTTGGACAAGCCCTTTTTTCTATGTATATTTTCTATGTATATCCGAAAGTCCGAAGCTGGAGTTCCTCAAAGGTAGAAAAGGGGGGAATAACTTATTACCCATCCTAAACGATCACTACCTCAATAACGGAAATCAAAGATTGACAACAAATCTGCACAGTTCTACTCGATACATTATTTTGAAATTGTTGTTTTACAAGATTGACTGTAGACATGTGAACATGTGAACTTTGATTGTATTATCACATTTTTACCTCTCCAATAAATCTGACCATTACACCAACAGGGACTTGCATTCAAATATATATATATATAGTTGGTCCCCCCCCCTCCTTTACAGCTATCCATACTTCTTGGAAGGCTTTCCACAAGATTTTGATGTTTCTGTGGGAATTTGTGCTCATTTACTCCGTACAGTTTTTTAAGAGGCACTGAAGCTGGATGAGAAATCCTGGCTGACAATCTCCATTCCAGTTCATCCCAAAGGTGTTGAATGGGGTTGAGGTCAGGGCTCTGTGGAGCCAGTCAAGTTCTTCCACACAGGGCTCATCTAACCATGTCTTTACGGACCTTGCTTTGTGCACTGGGGCACAGTCATACTGGAACAGAGAAGGTTCTTCCCCAAACTGTGTCCACGATATTGCAAGCATGGTGTTTTCCAGAATGTATGTGGAAGCACTAAGACTGCCCTTTACTGGAAGTAAGGGACCAACTGAATTCAGTAATTAAAAGGTATGTCCAAATACTTTGCCCATTTAGTGTATACACAGAAAAAAGTGCAAAAAGATAGGGAATGGTGTTATCTTGAGATGACACCAAAGGAATAAACGGAATAAAATGAAACATCAACTCTCTGGTTGTTACTTGTCTCTACCAGTTTGCATCTATATACATATTTCTCTAGATTTGGGGTTTGGGGAATGTCTAACTCTTTGTCCATGTTCTTTAAAATCATGACTCATGAATTGACAGTGGCATCTTCAGAACACAGTACACCAAGCACTTGCACATCTTGCCTTAGTCTGAAGTCTCTTCATCTCCATGGCGGCTCCTGGTCAATATTTTTGGTGAAACAAACCACCCTTTATCCCAATCGCACATTTTGATGTATCTCCTCTCTCCTGCTCTTCCCTCAATCTCCTCAGTGATAAATAACTACAAAATATAAATATTATTTTATTGTACGTATCTTAAAAACATAATAGTAATGTTTATTTCAACAGTACATAATATTTCTAAATCCCAAGAAAGTAACCTCTTTCTCACCTTATAAACTAATTCTACCCTATTGTTCTTCTTGGTGAAGTTGTTAATTACTCTGCTATACCAGCAGAGATTTTTTTTCCCAAGGATTTCACCAGAGCCCAGCTCAGCTAGGTGGCAGTGGGGATCGCTAGCGAGCGGTCAAGCTAACAAGCTAGCGCCCTTCCTTCAAGAAACTATTTCTTCACTACCCAAATGTCCTCTACATGAAGTTTTCCCACTGAATATAAATGCTTTGTTGTAATATACACAAGTAATATATTATTTCGGTACAAAAATAATTTCATGACCTATATAGTGCACGGCATAGAGATACAGAACCATTTGAGATAAATACATACTAGTCGAAAATCCTCTCAAAAGCATATTAAAAGCCCATAATAAACATTCAAAACCTTTTTATGTACTAGGTGTATGTGGGGAAGCTTTTAGAAGCATTTTATACATCAGACCCCTGGTTCACCCCCTCTGTGAGCAATTCTGACACAGCAAGTCAGCAATCAAACCCCTCTGAATGAATGCATTTACATGTTAAATGTGTAATCATGCAGATATTGTGGGACAATTCCTTTCTAAGAAAAGCAGAAAACAGTATGGAGCAAATTAATTTAATCATGTACTCAAAGTGGCAAGAAAAATATGCCTAATTCAAATATTTATACACTTTGACAGACATCTTTCTGCAGGATAACATTTTTCAAGGCTTCATTTAGTTAGGCATACTTTAATAGAGAATATAAGACAATATACAATAATTCCTATAAAATTTATTTCAAAAACTCAAAAACCCCAGAACAGTTAACCTACGGCAATACAGTTCTAGATTAAAACAGAATCAGTTAAAAGTAAAATGCTTTGTTACATTTATTTGTGTTTTCCTTTCTTTTCACATCCATTAGAGAAGACATTCACGTGGGGTTTAAAGTGTCTAATGACGGTGAGTGGAGGTCATCGAGGGCACTGTTTAAGTCTCTCTTGACTTTCTCCAGCAGGGTTTCAATGTGTTTGGGGCTAGGAGTACTGCTCTGTAAAACTCTGATGAAACTCCTTTACCTTTGCCAAAACTATCTTCAGCTTTTCTGTAGGTGGTAGAATGGTCATCCTGAAAAGAAATGAAAGTTTTTTGTTGGACTGATATAAAAATGCTTTACAGACATGCATAAAACCAAGGAGTGCAGATAACCAATCAAAGTGTAAACTACATAAATCGTCTATCATGTACCCTTGGGGACAAAGCTATATTCATGGTTGTTCTGTATTGGTTTTTGCCAATACCAGGTGTCACAAGGACTGCTTGACACAAACAGCTCTGTGATGCTGTATGTCCAGTCATTTGTAATCAGTATGAGTCAGGCTACATACTGTTGCTTTCAAAATACCACTTCTCCATCACTGTACACGCAATATGAACAAAGGTTTTGCCCATTACACCGACAGGGACTTTTATGCCAATATGCCATTAGTCCCCCTTTTGCATCCATAACAGCTTCCAATCTTCTTAGAAGGATTTCCACAAGATCTGAGTGTTTCTGATATGAGGGCAGGCACTGATGTTGGACTCCTTTCCAGTTTATCCAAGGTGTTGAGGTCAGGGCCATTCAAGTTCTTACACACCGAACTCATCCAACCATGTCTTTATGGTGCACTGAGGTACAGTCATACTGGAATAGAAAAGGTTGTTCCCCAAACTGTGTCCACAAAGTTGGAAGCATGATGTCCAAATGTCTTGGTTTGCTGAAGCTTTAAGCTTGCCCTTCAGTAGAAGTAAGGGGTCTAGCCCAAACCCCAAAACAGTTGTGCCCCAATACCTTTGTCCATACAGCACATCATTTGGAGTGCATCATTTGGAGTGACCTTTGGAGTAAACTAGGAATAAACAAAATTCCTAGCTTGGTTCATGTTATATTATCAACACTAGGTGGCCTCTAATCAACACAGACCCCGGATCACTATTAGTCTCCCTGAAAACACATTACTGACCTAAAGTGGTAAGTGCCATCCCTCTGTCCAAAGCCACTGCCTGGAACCAGACAGATCCCCTTTTCTTCCAGCAGTTTCATACAGTAGAACATATCAGGAGCAACACCTTTCTCCTGCAGGAACACACAGAACAACAAATACACTTCAGGGAAAACTGCTTGAAACCTAAAGAAAAACATCTTCCATGATTGGATTTTTTGTACTTAAAACACAAGGCCCAGGTGAACAGACTTACCGTGGCTTCTGCAATGGCTTTAGCAGGGAGTTGAATGCGGGGAAAGGTGTACATGGCTCCCTGAACTGGATTACAGGTAATTCCTGGTATCTGGTTCAGTATCTCTTCGGTCATCTTAGCCTTCTCCGCCAGCATTGCCAGTGTGTGTGTACGCTCCTGAGAATAATCATAGATAAAATGATATATACATTGTCTATATGTGTATACAGGACAGACATATAGACAGACAGACAGTAAAGTGACCACTTATAGTCCCATGTGAACACACCAGCATGGTGCCCAGAGAGCAGTGTGTGGAGATGGTACTTTCAAAGGTACCTCAGTGGTGTCACTTGGAGTCATGGGATTCTAGCCCAAAACTTTCTGATTGCAGGGGCAACTCCCTAACCACTAGTCCACACTAGTGATAGGTATGTGATGGGTATGTGTAAGTGTGCACGTAAGAATACCTTCATGAAGGTCACATAGGAGGTTTCGTCTGGTTGGGGCGGATTGACCACCAGGTCCAGGAGAGCTTGTCCAGGCACTGGGGGACATAAGCGGACTGACACAAGCTTAGTGAGCTGAACTTTAACGTCAGGGTCCAAATTCACCACCTCCATGTAACCACCACGAAAACCACACCTTGAAGAGAAAAGTATAAATGCAGCTGAATTTATTTTTCAGAGCTCAATGTAAGGACAAACTATTAAAAAATGGAAATGCCCAACTGCACCTTCCTTCAGATAAATAAGAACTGATGGAAGACAACTACAGTAATGTTTACAGAGGTCTATCTGTACTGTGGATGGGAAATATCAGAACACTTTTCTCCAGAACACTTACTCTCCCATGTAGCACTTGGAGGTTGAGTGAAACGAGGCCAACTCTACTTTTTCTGAATACTCTGGTCCCATTTCAAACAGAACCTTCTTAAAGGAATGGAACTGACAGCCATCTGCATACACATTATCCTGATACACCTGCACACACAGAGGAAATGAGACAATTTTATACACGGACATGTAGCTTTTCAAAATGTCAGTGTGGATATTTTATTTTTGTTTAAAAGGGAATTCCAACCGTTTTTCAAAAATGTACAAATAAATAAATCAGGTGTAAATTATATTGTAGAGTAAAAAGGATCTAAGCCATATAAGTGGTAGTAGAAACCAGACCTCCAACAAGTTAGAGACCTCTAAAGGCAACTTCAGAGAAAGCTGTCGCATTAAATTATTGGATCCCTATCTTAGGATGGTTCTGGGAAAGCTTTCATCTAAAATATTTTCTATAAAACCCAACCAGGGTGGAGAGGTACATCTATAGCACTGTAGTACAAAATAGGATCCAAAAAACATTTTAGACTTCTTGCTGCTTTTAACAAATTCCTTGACACAGTACGCACACATTTAATAGGGGGTTTCAAAGGTTCCAGAGAACTGAGTGCAGCTATTCGAAGAGGTCACTGATTAATGCGTTTGTTTTCCTTTTCCCAATTGTTTCGTATGCACTGGATATCTAAAGGCAGGACAAACAGACTCTATGCCACTGGTATGATGATGAAGTGGCCTCACTGTCTTGGTTCCTCCTGAGGTTTCCTTCTATAGCTTTAGGGAGTTTTTCCTCGCCTCTGCCCCCCACTTGGCTTGCTTGCTAGGGGTTCTGACCTGGATTCTGTAAAGCTGCTTTATGACAATATTGTGGTCAGATGCCATCAGATGCGGAGCTGTTTTAGAAATTGAACAAATTAAATAAATCTGCGTCTGTCAGTTTCTTACATTTTGAAAAATCAGTGGGATTCCCTTTTAAAGAAAAGTATTCTCTTTTTCAACATTAATCGCATTATAATGAGGAGGCCCTTTTGTGTACCTCATCAGCCATCAGAAACAGGTTTTCCTCAGCAGCAAATCGGATCACATCCTCAATGCACTGCCTGCTCTGCACCTGACCTGCCATGAAAAGAGAAGCTTTTAAATACACTCAGACCTTTGACAGTACAGTGTAGGCACACTGCAAACTGTACCCGTTTCTGTAAAGTGACATTTTTAGAAAGGCTGCAATATAGGGTACACAAATAATAGTAATAATAATAATTTCTTTGAATTACGATAAATTACCAAATCTCCTTGCCTGTTACTTACTTTCATGCATTTTCTAACATGTTTTTAGGGTTTCTTTTGGAACTTACTTATTTGATCTGAGAATTTTAGAATGTAACCACATATTTAACAATCTCCTGTTATTGTCAATTTACTTAATTCAAAGGAGCAACAATTTCCAAAATAATGTATTAAATGAGACACACTGTCAAGAGCAAGTACACTAAAACACAATCTTATTTTATTCATGTGGAAATCCTTTTTACATTTTAATTAATTTCAGATTCAGTGCATGACCTTGGTGCCAGAGCAGAGGCCCAAGTTACCTGTGGGGTTTCCTGGGTTTATGATGCAGAGAACCCGTGGCTTGCAGTGCTTCCTAGCTTCCTCCAGGGCACGCCGCAGTTCATTCACATCCAAACTCCAGCACTTGTTCTCATCCAGATAATAATTAATCTGAACTGCAGCTAGTTCAGCGAGAGCAGCGGAGTAGAGCGGATACTGAGGGATAGAGATCATCACTCCGGTACGTGAAGGGCCTTCGCCTGAAATTAACAACTTCATCATGGTCTGATGAGCAGCACAGAGAAAGAGAGAGAAAGGTCATGACCGTCTGGACAGAAAGAAAACAGTCAGTAAAAACAAGTAACAAAGGTGTTTGTCCTTTAAAAAGGTACTTTTTTTTTCAAGATTTAACACCATTGTTACATCTTGGGTTCTGGAGTATGGAAATGCCCAGCAACAAAGATAGCGAACAAGAAAGAGAAGGAAAAAAAACGATACGTGCCAGCGCACGTAACAATGGATCGTGATGCAAATGAACACACTGTACTGCTGTTTTGTGCTTTTTTTAAAATGCGTTTTATTTACCATGATTCCATCACTAGCTCCTGCTGAGAGGTAGATGTTGTCAGGATTACAAGGAATTCCTCCGTCTCTTCTTTCAACATACCGTGCAACATCATGTCGAATAAGTTCAATGCCTTGACTAGCACTGTAAGCACCTAAGGAAAAATGAATTGAAAATATATTACAATACATTCTGTTCATTTTTTGGATTACAATGACATTTACATTAAAAAAAAACAATAGTATAGGTGCACTGTAATTAATCTATTAAAGGTTGTACTGAAATATTTGTTTCAACACACAGTTGAGACAAACACTCATTACATCTGCAGAATCCTCTGCCACTAGTTTTGCCGCACCCCCATTTGCTTATTGTTTTTCTTTTTTCATCATATACATTAGTGTTCAGCAACTTGTGTAACTGTAAAGCTGGGTTTGTGCAGAATCAGAGCATATATTTAATAACTACCATCAAAAATTTACACATTTATTTGTTTATATAAATAGCATGTTCTGTAAGAAGCTCAAACATACATTTGCAGAAACAGAGTTTTCTAAAGAAATTAATTCCAATAGTTGAGAATCTTATTTGTATAAGAATGCTTTGCTTGTTTAGAGGATTGAGCCCTAGATGAGTACTTTACCGATGCTCCCTCCCCCGCATGCCTGAAGGATACGTCTCGCCCGGTTCTTCACATCGTCTGGAAACTTGTCGTCTTCCAAGAGTTCAGGGTAAGCGCACAAAGCCAGGACCTGAAGTACAAATGAATACAGCAAAGAGTGAAATCAGCATGTTGAGAGAGTTTCCATAATTTACCCTAAATATAGTTGATCAGACACGACATGTTTAATGTCTGCTTGTAATAAGCCTTATGGCTCCAGCAGAAATATAGTTAAGTAGGTTTCTTTTCATTTCGGCTCTATGCACAGATCACAGTGAAATAAAACACTGTTCCTCTAGGACCATGGTCCAGACTGATTGGGCTACATCAGTACAGACAGGACAAAATGCAAGGACAGGGTTTATACAGAGATTCTTAAGTTGAATTTACTACCTTTTTACTACCTTCACAATATTTTTTACTACCAGC
>JBBPDE010000107.1:23743334-23758060 GCA_037974605.1 Nannopetersius ansorgii
GTTTTTCAGGTAAGAAACAGTTGTGGACTTCTTAAGCACTGATGTACGTCGCTCTGGATAAGAGCGTCAGCTAAATGACGTAAATGTAAATGTAAATGTATGCAAACACTGTTACATTTTAAAAATGAACCATTTACATCCCAGGTCATTTACAGCCAGTATACGGAAAATAACCTGCAAAAAATAGCCTGAACTGAATTCACAGTTCACACATTTATCTACCTATTTAGTCTACAGTAGTTGTAGAATGAGAGAATGATTTTACATGAGAATTAATCTTTATTCACTCCATCCACTCATATCTCTATGATTGGATGGAGTGAATAATGATTTATTCTCATGTAAAATCATTCTCTATTTGTTTTGTACCTACACTGCAAAAGGTGCTCTATATATTTGCTATAAATTCTAATCATGTACTGGTGCTGCAAGGCTAGTTACTCTATCTTTGCCTTACAGATGGCTGCGACATCACTGGGGGTCGCCCAGTCGAGTCAAAGCACACCATTCGGGAGTTTATGCTCTTTTAGAAATCCAGTATTTTCCCCAAAATAAGGGTTTGGATAGGTACTGGCTTGTGTTTTATTCAATAAGTAGTTTATTCAAGTGTACTGAGGCAGTATACTTGAAGTTTACTTTATCTATGCTTTATTTTGATATAGTTAATGATAGTATAGTGAAGAACACTTGACTTATACTAATAAGTATAAAGGAAGTATACTTCTGTAAACTTAAAATTACCTTATGAAGTATACATCAAGTATACTTTTATAAATGTAAAAATGTTCCAATTTAGTCCAAAGAAGTATTAAAAGTATACTTTCTAGTACACTACAAGTACTTATACTCAAGCATACTTAATAAAATTCAAGTATACTACTTTTTGCTAAGGTAGCTTAGTATTGGTCAAATCATAGATAAACAGCCAATCTGAAGCACAATAGTGCAGATGTTACATTTACGGCATTTAGCAGACGCTTTTATCCAAGGCCACTTCCATTCCACAACTACAGTCACTACTACTGACCAGTTTGTGTATGGATGCACTGCAGGCATTAAACACAGAGCAAACCAAAACAACCAGTAATAATTCACTGAAGTGGAGTGTTGTTTTAAGGATTAGGAAGAAAATCTTCTGCTTCATTTGTAATCCTGCAAAATTACAGAATAACAAATTAATTGATGGTTGTCATATAAAGCAACAATATTTTCTAGTGAGTAAAGTGGAAGAAAGTCGAGTAAAGCAGTGAAAGCCCTGCACCTCGTTATGTCCCTCCTCTGCTCGCAGGACGATGTCCAGCCTGACCCCAGGACAGTGATAACCCTTTAATCTGGAGATTACTGAACCATGCTGCTCTGTCATTGCTGTGACGCTCTGCAGATCAACGCCGGAAATGAAACGTCCTGCTTTGCAGAGCTTGCTTAGCTCGCTATTCATTGTCATTTGGTGTTTATTTATGGTCAGTTTTAATTAAAACAAGATTTTGGCAAACATCCAAATTCATTTTTTCCTTGCCCCAAATAATCAGCCCGTAAATATCTCGGGTAATCTCAAATAGACTCATTTATGTGGCTTCTGACTGTATCACACACTGTTATCTATAATTACAGATCAAATTCAGGCTTTGAAGTGGCTACTGCTTTTAACCAATGCAACATTCTCTTATCCATCTTTATGAACCTAAAACAGTATCATACACTATATGAACAAAAGTATTGGCACACACCTGGCTTTCAGGGTTTGGACTAGACCCCTTAATGCTCAGCTCTTAATGCTCAGCTGACTGACATTTTGGACAACGCCATGCTTCCAACTTTGTTTGGGGAAGAACCTTTTCTATGCCAACATAACTGTGTCCCAGTGCACAAAGCAAGCTCCATAAAGACATGGCTGGACAAGTTTGGTGTGGAAGAACTTGGCTGGCTCCACAGAACCCTAACCTCAACCCTATCCAAACATTTGGGATCTCCTTTGGAACAGAGCTTGCAAGCCTGGTCAGGCATCCCAATACTTTTGTCCACATAGTGTAGGTTAGTGTGTGATGGTAATTCAGACATGCGGTTTGCATAATGCTGGTTTGTGGTGTTTTAGTTGCATTATTTGTTACATTAGGTAAGAAACAACACTAATATGTTAGTCATGGTAAAAAAAATTCATGTGTATTGATTTACCGGTCATCACACATTCTAGCTAGACCTTATTTTACATTCTGGCAGTTGATTATCTCCTCTAGCACTGGCAGCGTGTAACTCACGTGTGTGACCTCTTACTTGGGCAATAAAACTAGTTTTGATCGGTTATTTCTATCTTTTTTTATATAAAGAAAATCCCAACTTGTTGAACTCCAGGACAGCTACAAATAAAATCAGTGTCTTGGCCTTTAAGCTTATGTCCAGACCCATTGTCCACTCAGTGGATGACAGTATGCCTTTGATGGGTCAGAGGATGATCTAGGCTTGGACGATGTCTGCTTGAATGAAAAGAAAAGCTAAGTCCAGATTTATTACAACGGCAACAATACAGGCTTCATTCTGCCACTCTCAGCAGGGACTATAGACCTTTCACCCTTACGTTTCAGTGGACGCGGCGGCTTGTTCAGCTGAGCCGGGCTTAGCCGATAAGGCCAGCCGACACGGTGCGTTTGTGCAGCCCATTCCTTTTAACCACAGTAAAAGCACACTTGCTACTGATGTAACAATTAATTTTCAAATTTCTTCAAATAAGATAAGCTGATCATTAAACAGTGATAAATAATGCACAAAAACAAAGTGATGCACGACTACAGTAGAAAAAAGTTGGACCAGTATTATAAGACATTAAAAGAGAGAGATGCTCAGTTCCACTGCTAAATGGACAAAACTATTAGGACACACTTCTTAATTACTGAGTTTAGGTGGCCCCTTACTTCCAGTGTAGGACAATCTTAATTCTTTGGCATATCAAAACATTTTAGACAATGCCATGCGTCCAACTTTGTTGACACAGTTTGCGGAAAACCTTTTCTGTTCCTAGCATGACTGTATCCCAGTGCACAAAGCAAGCTTCATAAAGGCATGGCTGGATGAGTTTGTTGTGGAAGAACTTGACTGAGCCCTGAGCTCAACCCCATTCAACACCTTTGGGATGAACTGGAAGGGAGATTGTGATCCAGGACTTCTTGTCCAACACCTCATAAATGCCCGTCAGAATGAATCGGCACAAATTCTCTCAAAATCTTGTGGAAAAACTTCCAAGAAGAGTGGAAGCTGTTACAGCTGCAAAGGGGGACCAACTCCATATTAAGGTCAATGTATTGGAACGCAAATATCATTAACGTCCCTGTTGTTGTAATGGCCAAACGTCCCAATACTTTTGTCCATGTAGTGTATATATGGTTTGCCTCACCAGTCCACAGACTTGGTTGTTTGGACCAATCAGAGTTTGAGTTTTTACAATTAGCTAGTGCTGCAGGTGAGGGGCGTGGCCTTCCAATCTACCTCAGCAGCTCCTACTCGCCTTTTATCAAACTCAAACACTGGCCTCAATCATCATTGTTGTTTAATCATCTAAACTGTCATATTTTCAAGGGAATCCGGGTCAAGCTACGTTGTGAGGACATTTATTTTCAGGTAATTTTACAAGAACACATTCAGAGTTGTTTCTATTGGAACTTCATTCTCGTTTTCAGAAAGCTTGAGGGTGAAGACAACAGCTTTCTGAGAGGAGCAGTGGGTCCATAGAAGACAGTGAAGAGAGAAAGAAAATGACACCAGTTAGTTGATTATTATTTGCTTTCCACACTTGTCTTGTCAACTCTACTGACACATTTATTCACAACACTTTTCAATAAACCCAAACTACTCAAGACTGTGAACGAAACAACCGAAATCTACATGGGCTTTCCAACTCATTTGTGGTTTCTCAAAGTGATCACCACCAAAAATTCCTTGAGGCTATAAGGTGTAGTTTTCAGCGCTCCCTATTGTATGTTTTCTTTCTGGTATGGAAAACTGGACCCCCTGAGTTGCAGGGTCGTCGACCAGGCAGCTAATCCAACTTGTTTTCACTGTCTCACTGAGAGGTAAGGGCCCACCACATTAGCACTGCATTATGGAGCACAATAGCAGCAATCTACAGCCTAGAAACAGAAGGACTGCCATGCATATTCAGGGATATCTACTCTAGTGAGGATCCCAGTCCAGCCACTGGAGCCTCCTTTGTAGATTTTATTCCCAACACGTTATCCTATTCTGGGGGGCTTCACTTTTTGCATAGAAGTTTTGTTTATTTTTGTGTCAAACTTTATTTTATATCATTGCAAGCCTGGTGCAATGACTTTGTAGCATGACGCACGCTCAGTTCCACTGCTGGGTTGACTGGACATGTCTAATTAACATAAAACCATGATGATGCGTCCAAGCAAGCCCTTCATAAGATTCATAAAAAAGCTAGTGTGATGGGTAAGTGGGCACTACTTTATAATTGTTACCACCTCTAACATGTTTGTGAACTGACACTTTAAGTGACAAATGCTTACATTATGGACCTGTTTATTTCCAATTATTTCTGTAATTGGCATGTGTTGCCAGTTGCTGTACAAAATACTTGGAAAGATGCATGCAGTCTGTAAAATCAGAGGCATGCATCATATATGTATGTGTGTATATATACAGTATAGCCTATATATGTGTGTATGCGTGTGTATATGTATGTGTCTTAATAAAATGTGTGTAAATATATACGGTTCCATTGTGTGGGGGGGCTATAAATCTCATACAGGGAAAATACAAGCTGCCTAATATATCTCCAATCTGTCAGTTTGATTAATTACAGTGATTTGAGGTGGAAGTGGGTTTTTCAGGACTGAAGTGTTAATCTCTGGATGCGGGATCTGAGAATGTTTATTAGCAGCACTGGTGTATGTATATTGCTCCTTTGTTTATTGAATGCAAACAGGACCAGTGTAACAGTACTGCTGTCTTGTATTTTTTTCCCTACTGGGCAACTCCCCATCCTGTCAAAAAGAGTTTCTGTTTCACTCAGTTTTGCCCCCACAGTTTTCAGCTGTTACCCTCCCCCCTCCAGGAGTCAATGTGTCTTCTGCTGGTGTGACTTTCATACATCTCAATACTTATCTGTGCTTACTATAATCGGGGGTGGGGATGGTTGTATGTCTTCATGTCCCCTTTTTAATATTTATTTATTAAATGAACTAAATGTTTTAAAAGATACATGTCAAAGATTTGTATTTATTTACAGATTAAATATTTCTATTTGTTACAGCATAAAGTAGAAAAAGAACTGAAAATGGAAGGAAAATGCGATAACTTCTAAGTTTTTATAAAACTCTCTGTCTTTGAATTTTTTGTTGAAAATAAGCTCTTGCTTAATCATAGCTGGTATTATCTTGTAATAAGTATAAAGACCATAAAAAGGTTAATATTCTGTAATTTGTAGATTGAATGTGAATGTGAAAAAACTGAATTTATATAATAAGTTTGTATGTAGTGTGTATCAAATTAAACTAAAGCCATTTCTGGAAGCTTACAGGGACACTGATCATTTCAAAATGAGTTTTAGAAACTGGGAAGACTTTCTTCTCAAGACACTGGTTATTTTCTCACACACACACCCCCCCACCACACAGACCCCCTCCACTCTTTAATGGTGATCACTCTCTCCAGAGGCACCGATGGCCCACCATTCTCCTGCTCTATCACCCCAGCGGGACTTTACATGAAACTGTTAATTGTTTACTCCTCAAACAGAGACGGACCTGGAGCCAGAGGTCTGCCTGGGGCTTAAGGATCGACTTCTTGTCGGGGCTAATCAGCATGACAAAGCTCCGGGCGGTCCCGGGGGTCTGCCTGCCAGGAGCTCCGGGAGACCCTCACCTTGACTTCAGCCATGCCCTGCCGAGGCGCAGCCACAGAGAAGGACTGGAGGCAGGAGCCCTGCCCCGGGCCTGTCCATCCACCACGATGATGGAGAAGGAGCCGCCTCCGCAGCCCCACGACGCCCCCGGGACCCTCTACCCGGGGCAGGGGGACAGGCACCCGGACTCCTGGGACCAAACATCTACCAGCAGCTCCGGAAAGAAGAAAAACTACCAGCGGTACCCCAAACCGCCCTACTCCTACCTCGCCATGATCGCTATGGTCATCCAGAACTCACCTGAAAAGAAGCTCACGTTGTCCGAGGTAGGCTTTATGTTTGATTTATTTAAACAACCAAATGTTTGGACTTTTAGCGGATACATATATGATTCATAAACACTTTCAACTAAACTTTCTTCCGTTGTAACTAAAGTTCTGTATGAGGTAAATGGTTTTGTTTTTATATTTTAATAACCAATTTTATTAACTTAACTGTACATGAAGACATTCACCTAAACGTTTTCATTTTGAACTAAATCGGCATTAATTTCATAAACTGTGTTTAAACACTGTGTTTCTCTCGTTAGCGTTCTTTGTCTGAGGTATGTTTTTATATAACCAAATATATGGATTATTTAACAATTCACAACAATCTACGTGTAAACATTTATGAAATATATGAAAACTAAAGTGGCATTTGATATTATTTTATTTTTCTCGGTCGTTAGCGTTTCACTCTACCTGACTTCAGTGTTGCCCCAGAACTCCAGGACAAAGTGAAAGTTCTTCAGAACTAAGGTTTTTTTTTGTTTTTTTTTTACTTTGTGGGTCATTCTCCTGGCGGTACGATCGTGTACAGGCGTTTTACTTTCATTTTGAAAAATGTGTTTCATGGAGACCTGATGATTTCCCCACCGTTTTTTTAATTGATGTCAGTTTTTTCTTCAGTTTGGGGCTTTGAAACAGGAGCTGTGGTAAGACTGATGAGGATGAAGAATGGGGAGAAGAGCAAATACTGTTGTTCATTAGTATACTTAAGCATGCCATGCAGTGGTCGTGTTGGTAGTCAAGTAGATTTATTGTCATTTCGACCATATACAAGCAGCTTGTGGCCTAGTGGTTAGGAAGCTGCGCCATGCAAACATGGGTTCACATCCCAGGATTGCTAGTGGCACCACCTAGGTATCATTGAGCAAGGTATCGTTCCTACACACTGCTTCCCAGGCACTGCTTTCCTGGTTGTCCGCTACTTCACTTGGGTGAATGTGTGTGCAGTGTTGTTCACGTATGATAAACGGACACTAGGCCCTACACAGTAAAAAGAATGTTGCTTCCTGACCATGGAACAACACAATAACCCAAACGGACCATAAAGCTACATAAACACAGAAGAGTGCATGAAAAACATGAGCAACGAAGCAAGTGGACAAGACACAAATGCAGTCAACAATAGCTAGTACAAGTCTGAGTGAATACAGTATTATGACAAGTACTGTATTTCTGGTGTGTGGGTTCTTTTAAATAAAAAAAGACTCTTGTGGGTATTTTTCTATCTGTTACTGTTGATGATTTTCTTCTTTTTTCTTCTCCCTCCTCAGATTCTGAAGGAAATCAGTACTCTCTTTCCTTTCTTCAAAGGCAACTATAAAGGGTGGAGAGACTCGGTCCGACACAACTTGTCTTCATATGACTGCTTTGTCAAGGTGTGTTACAGTTGCATTCAACTTTGTGTTTTAGCCGAAGGATCTGAAACGCTTTGGTCGTTTTTACAGGCTAAAATAAAACCAATTATCTGGGCGTTTCTGAGGCACGTGTTTGTTTTGGGTATCTTATCTTTTCAACCAGCTTTACCAACAGTCCCTGTCCCCCTTTCTTTCTAGGTGCTGAAAGACCCTGGAAAGCCTCAGGGCAAAGGGAACTTCTGGGCTGTGGAAGTTAGTAGGGTTCCGTTGGAGCTGCTAAAGCGTCAAAACACTGCTGTATCCCGTCAGGATGAGACCATTTTTGCCCAAGATCTTGCCCCCTACATCCTTCAAGGACACCCTCACACTCACAAAGCTGAAACACTCCAACCTGAACCTCCCCTACCTCACGTTCCCACTCGACACTCCTCTCCTCCTCCTCCTCCAGAAGACCCTTACCGCCCTAAACTGGACTCTTCTTTTGCTATCGATTCCCTCCTCCATAGCTTTAGGCCTCCTAGCACAACTGGAGAGGGGATTAGGGTTAGAGACACCTGGGGCTTAGAACTCCCCCCTCACGGCCGCCCTGCGTCTCCATTCCGTCCACACTACTCCTCGTCCAATCGTAGCGCATCGGCTAGCTCTGCGAGTCCTGCTTCCTCTTCATCGGATGAGGATTGGAGAGGATTTTCCCGAGTTGGAAAACGAGGAAGTGACGGAGAGCCAAACTCAGACGGATATGATGACTCTTGCCCGCCACCAAACAAAACCGTGAAACGTGGCTCTGCACCTCCCTGGGAGTTACCAACATCTTATGCTAAATACACCCCTCCCAATGCAGTTGCACCCCCTAGCATGCGATTTAATGGGAATCCATTCTTGCCCCTTGGAGGTATTCCATTCTATGGCTATGGTGGCCCTCACGTCACGCCTAATCACTTCAGCAGCCATTCTTACTGGCCTCTCCTGCCGAGCGGACGTGTCTCATTACAAGCCCCGCCCCTTTTAATGGACTTGGACAGTATGTTGCAGTCGGTTCCGCCCAATAAAAGTGTGTTTGATGTCCTTGGCACTGCAAATCAGACTGTACATCCTCATTCAAATCAGTATGCCTTGCAGAATGGGCCTCCACTTGGCAGGTATTCGCAGTGCTAATGCTAATGAACTGTTCCCTTTGAAAGGATTCACACCAGGATGGGACACAGTATGGCCCAGTTCCCCCAACAACAGAAATTCCATACATTTTACATGCCAGATTTCAAAGGATGTATGTCAGGAAATAAATTCCAAAAACCTGTCCAGTTCTAAAACGAACCACCTCAGTATGGCTGACTAACCGGGACAAATGAATGTAGGGCAGTATGACCAAAGACTTTGCACTGACAGCTTGCACTGTTATTTCTTTCTGTGTGTACTACCTCAGTCTTTGAATGTCTTCAAAATGTTGTTGTTTGCAAAGATTTCCTTAAACAGGGTATGTATTTAAACAATTTTTACGTGATTTTACAAGAGTTAAGTGCCCAACACCTGTCTCTTTAGAGGCAATTCTTTGTGTTTTATCTTTATTTTAAAAAGAGCCCTATGCAGTTCTGCATTGTCATTTTCTTGGCAGGTTAAACATGAATTAGGAAGCTTGAATTTTTTTTCCCCTGACTAAACTTCCCCTGACCTTTTGTTTATTTCACGATTTTACACCCAATTTATTCGTCTGTTAATTTTCTCCACAGCTAACTCGTGTTCTAAATGCCCATATGTTCACACAGATTTTGGTTAAAAAAAAGTTTAAAAATGACATTTTGAACACTAGGCATTACTATAATGATTTTTCCAAAACAATTGAGAAATTGAGACTGAAGTCTAACTAGTTTTCATCACATTATCCACTGGATGGTACTTTTCATGTGGGCTACTGACCAGCCAGTCCATTTCTCCTGCATGTGTCCACCAACCCCCAATCTCTCAGCCTTTTTTCGCAGTTTCTCGTGCGTTGGCCTGCGCATGTGGCCCTCAGAAGCTGTGAGTTTGGTGAGAGGGTTGATGGTTTGTCAATAGTCTGCATTCTCCTCAGCTATTCAGAGCTATAAGGTGAAAGTTATCTTGAAGTGGGCTAGGCTATCTGTGTAGATAGTTCTGACCACTGTAACTCCACCCATAGTTATCAGGAGAAGTTGGGTTTTTTAAAATAGCATTTTCTTTTCTTGATCAAGGAATGTTAAAAGGCCGGACAATGTTATACTTTCCAAGTAATGTGACTAACGTGACTGTGAATGTCTAAATATAAAAGTTTTCAAAATTTTGTGATTTGTGAAAAATTGTTTGCCTTGATGGCAGAACTAAAGTCAGGGGTTTTATGGTGAAAATGAAATTCCAGACAGTATTTACTGTTTCACCTGGCTGCTAATGTTTTTTTGTTTTTTTTTGGTTTGTTTTTTCCCCAAGCAGTAAGAATAAGGTGGACATTGTTGAAACTTGGTCATCAAACTTGGAAGAAATGGACCAGATCAGTCGATGTTGTGCAAAATCATGTTAACTGAATTGCACATAAATTCTGTAACCGGTACAAGTTTGGGTGTGTTATTTATTCATGGTAACATTTGCTGCAATGACATGAAGTTTAAAGAGAATATTCCAAAATAAAAGTCCTGGATGTCTCATAGTCTGGGATGAGTTTTCCAAAAGTGAGGTCATAAACTTGACAATATTCTTTGTTGGATGCCACCTGTCTGTGTTAAGTAGCTTCTGCTACACTTGAGAAAGGAGTTTAAGTATCCCCTACAGAAGTGCTTTAAGTAAATAACTGGCCTAGTACAGTTCCAGCGTTTAACATAATGTGGCCTACATGCAGGGTGTGTAGTAGCTCACTAAGCAGTTATAGTGCATTGAACAAGAATAAGCAGTTAACCTACGAGTGTTAAAATAAGGTGGGCCAGGGGGCTGGAGAGCACAAATTCAACTTGGTTTGTCATTTTGGCTATATGGGCAGCTGAATGTCGTAGTGATGAGGTTGTTGGCCCTGCAATCAGAAGGTTGTGGGTTCCAATCCCAACTCCTAGTGTCACCACTGAGGTCCCCTTGAGCAAGGTACCCTCCCCACACACTGCAGCCCACTGCTTCACATGATTAATTTTGCATTGCTCACATGCTGTACTGTGTTCACCCGTGACTGTAAGGGTTAATACATTAAATTACACAATAATACAATGAAATGAAATATAGCCCTCCAGGACCAAACCAAACACACAACTGCATGAGGGCGGGCAGGACAGATTGCAAGAAATCGATCAGCAGCACAAGACAACATGCTGCAGCAGACAGTAGCAAGAACGACCACTTTGAATGAATACAGCAGGATACAATGATACTATCTAGCAGCAGTCTTTACGTGTGCAAAATGCAGAGGTAGATAAATAATTGTGAAAATAGCCACCGCAGGAACAGAGATTGTGTAATAAACTGTATTTAGGGGTGTACGTTTTTGTTTATGGCAGAACAGTGCAGTGTGTATCTTTGTTGTGTTTAGAAGAAGTTAGTTGTTTAGAAGTGTTTGTGTGAGGAAACAGTTTATGATTTTGATGGCCTGAGGGAGGAAAATATTTCCTGTTCTGGAAGTGAAGGTCCAAATGCTATGAAACCTTTTGCCAGACAGGAGGGAGAAGAGGGTGTGGCGGGCCGAGCGGGGTCGTCAACAATAGTAGAGGCGTTGCCCTTGCAGTGGTGTGGTATAAATAGCTGTGACAGAGGGGAGAGAGACTTTAGATGATATTTCAGCTCTCCTCACTATCTATCTATACTCACTATCTATACTAGGGTCTTGCGATGCAAAGTGGAGCGATTCCCAAATCCAAGCCATGATTCAACTATGCAGGATGCTTTCTATCGTGGGTCAATCTAGTAATATCTAAATAGAGAGGATGGAGTTTTGTTTAGCATGCTTTCACTAACTAAGCAAACAAATAAATCTGACAGCCCACAATTTTTTAGTGGAAATTACCCAGCTTACCTAGATTCACTCAGCTGCATGCATTGGTTTAAACCAACAGTGTGGGTTTTTTTGTGGTGTCACTGTTTGACAGTTATCCATATAATATGGGGCAAAACCAGGGTTCAAGACGGATCTTGATGTCCGTAGTCCTGCAGTGCACTTTTGATTATTTGTCATG
The DNA here is from genome assembly GCA_037974605.1 of Nannopetersius ansorgii. Taxonomy (NCBI): domain Eukaryota; kingdom Metazoa; phylum Chordata; class Actinopteri; order Characiformes; family Alestidae; genus Nannopetersius; species Nannopetersius ansorgii. Next base: position 23,755,033 of record JBBPDE010000107.1, read on the forward strand.
ATGCTGATTGGTGGTGCATAAGCTTTCATCACTGTTTAGCTGTGCAGCTTCAGTATAAAACTAAAGAAGCAGACTTCAGACATCAAACACATATTGATGAACCACTATCTGGCAAGGAGTAATCTGTGATATTTTGATTTGCGGAACCACTGCAGTGTTTTTGTGGATCTGTAATACCTTTGATCCGTAACTGCCACACGTCACACGTCTCTGTATCTCCAATCTCCTGTGGTTCCCATCCATGAGTGTTGATATGTCCTCTGTAATCTGAATTTGTCAGAAATTTCTTTTTAATAGCACCACAGATGACCAGCCACACAGAAAAATAAACTTGGTCAAAGGGAAGTTTTCTTCAGTTGTGCCCATCTACGGAATATCTGAGGAATTTTTTAAAAATAATAGACTAATAAGAAATAGCCCTCCAGAGACACTTTAAAGAAACTTTGTGTCTGCACATGTCTTCTAAGTTTTATGTTATGCCATTGCTAACAGAGGGGTAAATTAGTACAATCAGTTTTGCCATCTAAAACGCTCAACAATCTCAAAACTTCACAGAAGGCGCAGAAACATTAACTCTGAAAACATGTTAAAAATAATTGAAATAAGTATTTTCAAAGGACAAAAATCAGAAAACACATGGGCATACACATTTGTGTCAAATGTAAATCACTTGTGTTCCAGCTGTATAACTGGGCCAGGTTCTGTGCTGCTAATGCTGTTGGCTTTGATAATGTCACTAGCATTGTAAAACAAACTCCAAATGAAAAATAAGGCTAAAAATGTGATAAGTATGTGGAATGATCTGATTTGTACTGTGACTCCCTGGCCTGGCAGCTCCTCTAATCTGGCTCCCTGCTGGCTTCAGCTTATCTTGCTCTTATCATGCTGGGGTCTTCATGAAGGTTGACTGGATTCGGCTTATTTATTGCTTGATCGGTGGGGGGTATGGGTGTGTGTGGCTCCTTTCAGCTCAGCAGGGTGTTTGAGAGCACTGGGTAAACTTTCGCTTAAACATGAGCATAGGCTGTTGCAATACACGGCTCAGGCTTTACTATGACTTGATAACCCTTAGCTCTATGTCTTGTCAAATCAAGTAGGTTTATTGTCATTTCGGTTATATACACATTACATGGTGTTTACAGGAGGTCTCTACATGGTTCCTCCAGATCCATGGTGCAACACAAGACCAAAAACAGAACACAACACTATATAAGTGTAGATATGACAAACACAGCAGAGCAAGAGAGACAGTGTAAGAAGAGTAAAACAGGACAAGACACTATGTTCAGTCAGTATTTGAATTACAATATGACAGATACTCTAGCAGTGGGGTTGTTAGGTGTGCAAAAATACAGAATAGAGATAGCCAGCAATAAGTAGCCTATGATGAAGTGGTATTTACAAGGGCAGTTGTGGTGTAAGATGTTTATTTAAGGTGGTGTGTATGAATTGGATTAGGAAAGAAGTTCAGTTCAGGGGTATGTTTGTGGGTGCAATGCATGTTTCAGTTCCGATTGAGGGTCTCATCTCCTGTGGGACCCTGGCCAAGGATGCTACGGAACCACTTGCCATACGGGAGGAAGAAGAAGTTTGTGAGAGGGGTGTGTAGGGTCATCCACAGTGCTGTCGGCTTTGCGGATGCAGCATTTGGCTTAAATATCTGTGACAGAGGGGAGAGAGGCCCCAACGATCTTCTCAGCTGTCCTCTGTAGGGTCTTGTGCTCCAAAACAGAACAATTGCCGTACAACACCATGATGCAGCTACAGAGAATGGTGTCTGTATGTTGGGACCTGCAAGAGATGTCTACGTAGCCGAGGGACCCAACATGGGACGCACCAGCGATGTTTGATGCAGTCCAGCACATTCGTCCCTTTTCATTCGTTCACATCTCCAGTGACAATGAACAGTCCAGCTGGGTGTGAGTTTTGGAGCTTGCTGATGGCTCTGTAAAATTTGGCCAGTGAGTTGTTAGCGTTACAGCTGGGTGAGATGTACACAGTGACACTGAGCATGGTGGTGAATTCCCATGGTCCAGCAGTGGTGAGCACTAAATAGAGACCAGCACAGCATTCATACCACAAACAATATTGATGCAAACACAGATGCCACACACCTTGCAGTTCGCCAGCACTTCTGTCTGAGCAGAACGTTAGCATGTTGCTAATCTGAGTAGCCATGTCCAGAATGCTGAATGCTTCCGGAACTCTAGGCCACAGGTGGCTGTGGTATCTGCCAGATCCAGCTTGTGAGGGGGTCATAAAAATACAAATTAATGTTTTTTATGCTTGTCTAATTGTTTTATAGTGTTCAACAATGGTGTTAATTTATAGGGCATCCCTAATGAAACGGAGTCAAAATATATTTGCTCACTATTTTCTTTAGCTGTGACTTGTTATGGTCCCTTTGTTGCATGATATTTAGAGAATTTTTCCACCAAACTGGTGCCAAATAAACATGGTTCGAATTTTTTTTAAATCAAGAAACCCCTTATTGTCCTCAAGAGTTTCAATTACATATTTACAAATCACAAAACACATTTCTCACCATAGTATATATTTAGGCTTTTCTAATGGCAGTTTATACATGTCTTCTGTAAATATTGCATGACTTCCAGTAAATTGAATCAAATTTCTGATGATCTGTGTACAGTGCTGTGAAAAAGTATTTGTCTCCTTTCTGATTTTTATTTTTAGCAAGTTTGTCACACAGATTAGTTTCAGATTAATAACTGGTCCTGCCACCCTTAGCAGCAACAACTGCAATTACGCGTTTGGGTTTCACATTGCTGTGGAGGAATTACTTTTTCACATTGGGTCATGTAGGTTTGGATAGTTTTTTCCCTTTATAAAATCACTTAACAACTGCATTTTGTGTTTAGTTTTCTTTGTCAAATATTTCAATTTGTTTGATTATGTAAAACATTTAAGTGTGACAACCATGCAAAAAACTTGGCACACACTTTTTCACAGCACTGTATATTTCTAAATGGTACCAACTGTCCTTCCTCCATATTTCTTTATCGTTGAC
>JBBPDE010000107.1:23773873-23794855 GCA_037974605.1 Nannopetersius ansorgii
GATGCATCAAGATATCGAATCGAATTGCTGACATGATAATTGTAATCGAATCGAATCGTGAGACCAATCAAGGTTCACACCTCTAATAGTAGGGGCGGCTGGTGGCCTAGTGGTTAGGGAGTTGCCCCTGCGATCAGAAGGTCATAGGTTCTAATTCCAGCACTGCTAGTGGCACCACTGAGGTACACTTGACCAAGGCACCATCTCCACACACTGCTGCCTGGATACCCCTGTTGATGGCAGGCCACTGCTTCACTTTCAAAAGTGACATTATAAGCTTGTGAGAATTTTTACTTCAAGTAATTCAGTAACCGTATTTTCATCAGGTGAACACAGGCTTTGCATGAACCTGAACTTGAACATCAAGTGATTCGAATAAACAATTCCAGTGTTCATATATTTCACATGTTCTGTCATTCTCATTTATACATTTTATGGCTTCTTAGGGGGACTTGTAGCTTTACAGTTTGCTGTTTCTTTTGGTAGTTTACTACTTGTTGTTTTATACATTGGTCTCCCACAATTCATTTCTGGTATCACCTGGCAACTGTACTGCGGATCTCCCTTAAAAAGTAATTTAAAACCTATTAAAATTGCAGAATCCATCCTAGCAATGTGCATTGTGTGAGCAGTTGGATTTCAGCCTGGATTTCTGCGCATGGCTCAACACGTCACACTGGCAAAATGCATTACTGGAAATTTATGTACTTAATGATGGATCATGTCAATATGTGATTAATGCATTAATATATTTACAGTCCTTTTTATTTTTATTATAAATTGTTCTCTCTCCACAGCACCTTTATAATAGAAAAGCAGCCTCCGCAGGTGTTGAAGACACAGACTAAGTTTGCAACGACTGTGCGTTTGCTAGTGGGAGGAAAGCTGAACGTCCACATGAACCCCCCACAAGTGAAGGCGACCATCATAAATGAGCAGCAAGCCAAATCTCTGCTAAAGAATGAGAACACCAGGAAGTAAGTCCAACCTTTGTTTACCATAACAGTAACTGTAAACATCATTATTATTGACAGTACGAACATAGTTTGACTTAATTGTACTTTCCTAAACTAAGTATTTAAAGCCTCTATCTTTCAGTGAATGTAGCGGAGAGATCCTAAATAATAACTGTGTGATGGAGTACCACCAAACCACAGGCACCCTCAGTGCACACTTCAGAAATATGGTGAGTGATACACTATATGGCCAAAAGTAAACACAGGTTCTGTGTATCTATGATCCTTAACTCCAGTCCTGTAGGACCAATGCCCAACATACACTATATGGACAAACGTATTAGGACACACCTGTTTTTCAGGGTTTGGGCTAGGCCCCTTACTTCCAGTGTAGGGTAATATTAATGCTTCAGCATACCAAAACATTTTGAACAATGCCATGCTTCCAACTTTGTGGACACAGTTTGGGGAAGACCCTTTTCTATTCCAGCATGACTGTGCCCCAGTGCACAAAGCAAACTCCATAATTACATGGTTGAATGCGTTAGGTGTGGAAGAACTTGACTGATCCCCACAGAGCCCTGACTTCAACCCCATCCAGCACCTTTGGGATGAACTGGAACAGAGATTATGAGCCAGGCCTTCTCATCCAACATCACTGTTTGACCTCATAAATGCTCTACAAAAGAAATGGGCACATTCCCTTAGAAACTCCAGAATCTTGTGAAAAGTCTTCCTAGAAGAGTGGAAGCTGCATAGGGGGATCGACTCCATATTAAAGTCTATATATATTTGAATGCAGTGTCATTAAAGTCCCTGTTGAAGTAATGGTCAGGCACTCCAATACTTTCAGCCAAGTAGTGTATATACAGACTCCAAATTTTCACCCCTGCATCTATATTTATTTCTCTTCATCTACTGTCTTTTGCTCTCTTTCCACAGTCTTTGAAACGGATAAAGCGGTCTGACAGGCGCGGTGCTGAGTCGGTGACTGAAGAGAAGTTTACGGTTCTGTTCGAGTCTCAGTTCAGTGTGGGAGGAAATGAGCTAATGTTTCATGTCAAGGTAAAATATCGGTATGTGTTTAAATGACTGTATGAATGAGGTCATAAAAATGCGCAATGACCTTAATCTTTTCTTTTTTGTAATAATGCAGACATTGTCTCTACCTGTCGTGGTCATCGTTCATGGCAGTCAGGACAACAATGCCACAGCAACAGTGCTTTGGGACAACGCCTTTTCAGAGCCAGTGAGATAATTGAACTCTTTGCATACACTGAAATGTTAAATGTGTATATTTGATATGTTTATCACAGATGTAGGAGAATTTAGTGTTGGCAATCTTGCCCAAAGATGTTTATTGGTGTAGTGTAGACTGCCTGCCTGACCATAGGATTGAACCCCAATCTGATACTGGACTGCTGTGTTCCCCACTGCACTATACCAGTTGGTTAGCATAGTTATCTAGCATTTGCTCTTTTTGCTGTGTAAATCATGAAGAGTAAATAATTTTGAGAAATATGACTTGGAACCAGAAGAGATTAAGCACATTTCAAAGTTTGGTCAGACTTTAAATTGAGCATTAGAAAATGCATAAAATATTTACTTATTATTGATATTGAAGGAAAAAGACATGTATAATGGCAATTTGAAGCGCATCAATTTTGAGGCGTTTGTGAATGTGAATATGCAGAATTTTGTTCACTGACCACTATCCACAATACACCAGACTACATAGACTTGACCTGTAATAAAGAATACATTCCAAATGAAAGGGAAAAAAAATCTTTGTTTGTAATCTCCATCTGTAGGGTCGAGTGCCCTTTATTGTTCCTGATAAAGTGACATGGCCACAGCTGTGTGAAGCGCTGAATATGAAATACAAATCAGAAGTGCAGAGTGACCGTGGGCTTTCTGAAGAGAATCTGGTTTTCCTTGCCCAGAAAGCCTTTAGCAGCTCCAGTAACAATCCTGAGGATTACAGAAACATGACCATGACTTGGTCCCAGTTCAACAGGGTAACTATATTCCTCTTTAATATTATCTCCTGCTGTGTTTGTCTGAATGTGATGGATGTTTATAGTTGTAAGACTATGAATATTAAAAGACTGCACATCCCTTAAGGAAGGAAACATTTATTCTAAATTTACACCCTTTGCTGCTTATCTTGGGTAAGACAAGAAAAACCTTTATTAGTCCCACAAGTGTGAAAATTGCATTTTTGGGTAAGAGCCCATCAGTTTGTCATATCTGAACTGGGCAATATTTGCCCACTCATCTCTGACAAAAAATCTTCCAAGTCTTTCAAATTGTTAATTGTTTGGGTAGATGTTCTGATTTTGTTTCTCACAGTAGTGCCATGTTTATTGATACATTTTCTTTGGTGTGTTTGAGCCATTAAATTTCAAGTGGGCTATCAAAAATGTGGTATGGACTACATTTGGAATTTTTCTAGAAAAAATACAAATGTTATTAAATTATCTCTTCAAAATAAAACTGCCTCACATGATGTACATTCTGTTTTACAGGAGAGTTTACCTGGTAGGAACTTTACCTTTTGGCAATGGTTTGATGGAGTCATAGAGCTCATGAAGAAACATCTCAAGGCTCACTGGAACGATGGGTAAGTCAAAAATCACAGAAGCCTCCAATTAGCACAAAGAGTAGTGTAACCAACACAGTATGGATTTTAAGCTAACTTTGCTCACAACTTGTTTTCTGTGGTTCGACTTGCACACTACATAGGTTTGTAGCTGTGTGTCAGTTTTCAATTCTGTGCCCAGTTTAGATTCTTATCACTTTTAATCGTTCAAGCAACAGGATTTTGATCAAGATTAAATTAGTTTGAGCTACGAAATTTTGATCACTTTTAAAAGATGTCCGGTTGGGTTGTTGTTGTGCAGAGCTTCATGGTTTCCACACATAGTTCAAGATTACTTTTACCCCTTTTCCACTACGCTGGTGCTGGTGCCAGATGCCGGCCGGTACTGAACTGAGAACCAGCCGAGAACCAACCTGCATTTATACCAGACAGGAGCTTAGCGAGAGCCGCTAACCTGTCCACCGCTCATGGCGTCACGGGTTCTCACTACGAGTTTAGGCATCAGCACCAATTTTTTTCTGTGGAAAAGCGCTGCACTAGTTCCAAAATTGGGAACCGGCATGGGAACCAGTGCAGTGGAAAAGGGGTATTGGTCATCAGCAGGTGGATACATGTACATAATGAGACAACATTTCTCCATGGCCCACAGTGCAATATTTTGCAACTTTCAACAAAGTGCAAGTAATGACCAAGACGATACAATAAATCAATTATACAGTGGCGTAACAATATAGTGTGAATGGGATGTGAAACTTCCAGAGTGACTGATATTGCACCAGAAGTGTAATATTGCACAAGAGATGGCAACGTTGACCTACACTGAGGGAGTATACATTTATAAGCTTATCAAATTACAGGACATGAGGGACTTAACATGTATGTGCATTCAGAGTTCTTATGACCTGTGGTATGAAAATGTTACACCGTCTGACAGAAAAGGAGTGAGAGCTTCAAGACTGTTTGCCAGGTGGTAGAAGAGAAGAAGCCATGCCATTGTGGGATCAGTCTTTCACAATGTTACTGGCTCTGTTACAGCTGTATGTTTGGTAAATGTCTTGCAGGGGAGGTGGAGGTGCTCCATAATCATCTCAGCTGCTCTCACAATCTGCAGCAGTGTATTACAGCCTAAAATATTACCGTGTCCATATCGGACAGTGATGCAGCTAGACAGCAGGCTTTCGATGGGACTCATTTAGAATGTGGTTAGTATTGGTGGGGGAGGCTTGCCCTCTGCAAAAAGTGCAGATGCTGCTGGGCCCCCTTGACTGTGGAGGTGAAGTTAAAAGACCAAGAGAGAACTCCCCAGCAGTGCCGACAGTGTTGAGAAGTGGGTGAGCAGTGCTGGATTTTCTCAAGTCTATTATCATCTCTTTTGTCTTGTCAACAGTTAGAGACTGTTGTTCTTATACCAGGTAGCCAGTCTCATTGTCTCCTCCTTGGATACATGTCCTTTGCAAATTTGATCATTTATTTTGAGCTGAACTTTGTTGAGCAGCCATTTTACGGTAGCGTGATGAGCATAGGACTATGGGACTGATGCAAACTGAATGAGACCTTTTGTCAGGAAGCCTAAAATCCAGGTCACAAAGGGGGTGTTGAGGCCCAACACACTCATCTTGATGGATAGTGTTGAGCTGAGGTTGACAAACAGCAACTTTACATGAGTTTCTCTTGTCTGGGTAGGTCAGAGAACAGTGTAATGCTGTGAATATGGCATCAATAGTAGACCAGTTGGGGCAGTAAGCAAGCTGAAGAGGGTCAAATGAGTTGGGAAGGTTGAGTTTGATGTAGTGCATGACTAGTCTTTCAAAGCACTTCATGATGATTGGTGTGAGGGCGGCAGGATGGTAGTTAGTTAGGCAGGTCACAGATGATTTCTTTTGAACTGGTGTGAACGTGGTGGTCTAATCTGGAATAACTGCTTGACTTGGAGAGGCATTAAACACATCAGTGAGGACATTGACCAGATGGTCTTGACACTCCTTAAGCACATGTCCAGATATGTTGTCAGGATCACAAGCTTTGCATGGGTTTAATTGGGATAGAGTCTCTTTCACTACTGCTATGGTCAAGCAGATTACCTGTTCATCTGGGAGAGACGTGCATTCAGAATGTCAAGGAAGGTGGTGGTTTGTGGTCTATGATGGCTTGAATGCCCCTCCACATCTTCTGGTGTGCTGAAAGTACCCTTGGACCCTTTGGTCCAAACAATACAAAGAACAGCTGGCTGCAAGGATGAGTGTGGAATGCAACCAAGTTCAGCCCAAGAGTCCTTCACGTCCCTTTGTGTGTAGCGTGTTGGAGCTGTAAATTGTCCCTTTTGTTGTCTAGGGAGAGTGTATTTTGTTTGTCTACTCAAACCTAGTGCTGCAAAATTTTATAGGGACCCTCAGCTGTCATCCGCAGAGAACCGATGCAATGGCCACTGAGCACACTTAAATTTTTTTTATTAATAAGTTCCTTTTTGTACTCCCCCGTAGTATCAAAAAGGTATCGAGTACCGTCCTTAGTATCTGTATCAGGTTTAAAATTTCAGTATCGTGACGAGCGTAAATGCTAAGGAATACAGCAAGGCTAACTAACACACCTAGTTGATCTGAGAAATGGCTTTTTAATTAATTGGTTGCTCCAATGTCATACCGAAGTTAAGTTGATGCATGTTTTTTAAAAATGTTGTTTCCTGTTGCAGGGCGATTCTGGGTTTTCTCAATAAGCAGCAGGCCCAGGACATGCTGTTATCCAAACCTAACGGAACGTTTCTACTGCGCTTCAGTGACTCAGAGATAGGAGGTATCACCATTGCATGGGTGGCAGAGAACCCCAACAAAGCAGGTAATATACCTCAGTCAAAGCCGGTTCAGACAGTCTGTCAAACCATCCGATAGTCAGCGAGTCAGTCAGAGACAGTCGATCAGCTTATCAGTCAAGTCAAATAAATTGGGTATAAATAAAAGTCTGGTTTTTATACCCAGTGAAAAGCAGGTACAGTCAATCTAATGGTTAAGATAAGAAAGTACTTTTTTTATCCTGAGGGAAATTCTTTTGTCATAAACTTGCTCATTGCAACAAGAGGAATAAAGATAAGACAGAGTTAGGAGGGGTAAAAAGACATTAATGAAATTAAATGGTAATATTCAACAGAATAAGTAAACTATTACAAAAGACTAACAAGTAACCAGTACACACAATAAAATATCAGATTATTATACAAGTGATTATAAAAAGTGACTTGGTGTTTGTGCAATGAAAATATGATGAATGCAGTAAAATTATATAGCAGCAGATGGAGAGAATGAGAACATTCAATAACAAGCATAAAAATAAACATTGAGTTAATCCATCTTTTTCTTTCTTTCTTATTTGCTTTTGTTGTTTTTGCTTCTCAAAGGAGAAAGAATGGTGTGGAATCTGATGCCATTCACTACTAAAGACTTCTCCATCCGCTCTCTGGCTGACCGTATCAGTGACTTAAACCACCTACTGTTTCTTTACCCAAACCAGCCTAAAGATGAGGTTTTCTCTCGTTATTGCACTCCTCCAAACTGTACGTCCTTCTTGCTACCACCACTACACTGAAAAAAAAAGTAAAAAAAACAAATAAATTTGCTGTGCTCTAGAGCAGTGGTTCCCATGCCTGGTCCTGGAGCACCCTATGTCCTACATAATTAAATATTTTCCTGCTCCCAGCATGGCTTATCCTACTTATCATTAACAAGCCCTGTGGGTATGCTGGAGCAGGAAAACACGAGTACAGGAATATACTCCAGGACTAAGGCCGGAAAATGCTGCTGTCATATTAAAATGCATTTAAAAGCCCTTGATGTGAAATGCTTGCATTATTTATTATTAAAATTATTAATGCTTTAGCTTACACATCACTCACAGGAATGTCATCATTATTGCCAAAAACACTATATTGTGCAAGCTCAGTACACACTGAGTTGAAAATGTGTCATTCATTGATCCCATTTCACACACACACACGTTTTAGAAGTAATTCTTCATCTTTTTGTGCTCCAGCAAAAAATGTAGGTGATGGCTATGTCAAACCAGAGATCAAGCAGGTGGTGAAAGTAGAGTAAGTATGCCTCTTTTTTCCATTGAGAAACATACTCCTTGTGTGAGTAATGTAGATCCAACTCACTTGTAAACAGAGCAAAGTTTTATTGGGACAAAGTCTCTGACTCCGTGTGGCTGAAAAGGAAACGAAGGAGAAGCACTAACATATGTAAAGTATAAACTTTCATGGGTTAAATAGTTGCAAAATGCCTTCAGTCAGGGGTGTCAAAGTCTGGTCCTGGAGGGTTCTTCTCCTTAAACACATTAACTAAACCTGACAATTAATATCCAAGATGAACCAGGTGTTTCTGAGCAGGGAAATCACCAAAACATGCTGGACCATGGCCCTCCAGGACTGGAGATTGACACCCCTGCCTTAGGTGTTGCAGTCTAGCCCAAGACTAGGGTTGATGCATGTTTGCAAAACACACTTGCACTACATGGCCTAAAGAATGTGGATCCCTGATGGTCACACCCACATGATCTTGTGGGACGGCGGTACCAAAACCATGCACTTTAATGTAGATTGTTCTTCTCTGCACACACTCTTCCCCACCCCTGCTCTGCCATAATTGCAACCTGCACTTTTTGGTAAATTTTTCCATTAGAATTTGGAATGTGTTGGAGTTCAGTTCATCCCAAAAGTATTCACTTGAATTCCACCACACCATACTTTTCTGATTATTTCTCATGCTTTGTGCCCAGGGGCAGTCATGCTGGAACAGGAAAGTGTCTTCCCTAAACTGTTGCCAAAAAATCCTAACTATGTAACTGTCTAAAATATCTTTCTATGCACTAATTTTAACACTGGAACTAAGGGACCCCAACCCTTAACAGCCCCAGACCTTTACCCCTACTTAACTTTACTACTGGCACTATGCATTCATGTGGGTGGTGGTCTTATGGTATCTGGCCAAATACAGGTTTATAAGTCCAACTGCCAGATAATAATGTCTGTTTCGGCACCCCAGAGAACACATGTCCACTGCTCCAGAGTTCAGTGGCACCACTTGAGCTCACCTATGGTATTGCACATCATGATTCCACTTATTTGCCATGGGAAACCCATTTCTTGCAGCTTCTGATGGCTCATGTTGCTTCCAGAGGCAATCTAGAGTTCCTGTAGTGAGTGTTTTTGGGCCAATATGTGTGTTGTGCTTTTAAAAGTTGGTAGTTAACAGAAAGTACTTATGACTAATGTATTTTTAACATATTTTAGGTTTTCCTCACCAAATTCTGAGCAGTCCGCGGGAAATCCTGCCTTCATGGACCATACTCCCTCGCCGACCGTCAGTCAACAAAACAACTTCACCATGTACCCTCCCATGTAAATATCAATATTCAATCTTTTTTAATTCATGACCTTTATGGCTTTTTTCAGTACTTAAATTCAGAAAATACTATTTTAATATTCCATAGCATTTTTCATGTGAGTGTGAATATACTGAGGCACAATACGTCACCTTTGCACTTGTAGTTTTGTGTACAGTAATTTATAATGTCTAGATAGAACAAAAGCATACAGAAGGATTGCTTTCTTTCCCAGAATAACAGGATAATTCCTGTTAGTGACTTTTAAACATGTATTGTCAAATGGACAAGTCAGCTGTCACCGTATGGTGTAAAAAAAAAAAGAGAAATGGAGAGAAATGTATTTTGTATGAACACTTATATTCAATTTGAAAATATTTCAGATACTCACATGTTTAGGCTCAGAGCAAGTTTTGATTTGATGTTAAAAGTTAACCTGTTATGTCTCGATGTAATTACGTACTTCTCAGATTGATTTGTGTCTAATAATACGTAAATATGCAGACAATAAGGGAAATAAAACTAGAGGTCCTGTGCACTGCCATCGAACGATTTGCTGTGTGTGCTGTACAGTCTCAAACATACTTTATTTTTTCTACTTAATTAGTATTAGGGAAATTGTAGACCATATGAACTGAGACTATCTGTATGTATGTATGTGTGTGTGTGTGTGTAGCAGTGACCCTATGTTGGATCCTGAAGGAGATTTTGACTTGGAAGAAACGATGGACATGGCCAGGCAGGTGGAGGAATTCTTGCGCCAGCCGACTGAACCACAGTGGAGTGGACAGCAGTCGTGACTTTAGTCCTGGAAGTCCCATGGCCTCTCATCGCAACTACAGAAAATGACCCCAAGGGTTTCCATTCCATTTTGCTTTTTCTTTTTAACAAATGTGAATGTTTTAAAATGTCTCTAACGTTTATGCCTTTACAGTGTAATTGTATCTGCCTCCGCTTATTGCATGACAGTTATGCTCATCGTTTTCCTTTACTAGCCAACAGAGCAGTTTTGAAAGATCGACAAGTGTGTTTTGCGAATATTGGAAATGTCAAAATGGAGAATGATCACTTCAGCAGCACTTAAAGCAACGTTTGTGATGTATCATTACCTTAAGTAAAGGTATTTGTTGTAGTTAAAACTTAATGTTACCATGGACCTCAACATATTTGGCCTAGCAGTTTGTTGCCCCCCCCCCCAACTATTCTGTGATAACTTGCGGGAGAACATTTGGCAATGAGTGCATTTAGCAAAATCAATACTTAAAAGATAATAGGTCCCGTAAAGCTTTTGGGGTAAAATACTCCATTGCCTTTAAAGAATCTGAATTTTATTTGTTGTGTTTGTAATTGTTGAGGCCATTCGTTTACACAGTCAACGTTGCTTGTATGAAAACTAGGCCATGTGCACCATGCTGTGCAACTTGGTTGGATATTCTTGTCCAACTTTGTGAGAATGTGAGCATTTTGAAGGGAAAAGGGAGGTGTGTTTTGCTTCATTTTTTTGTTTGTATGTTCATGTTTTTGTCCTGGAATTTTGGTGGAATGTAGGCTGCATCTTAACCTCGTTCTTGCGCTCGGAATATTTCTGCCCGATGTGTCAAAAGCGGATGCATGGTTGGTCTCTAAAACAAAGTAAATCGACTTTTATTAACTTTGCAATAGCAAGCATGGGATATTAACTTCCTTTTAGCTGCATTAGCCTCAGAGCTCCAGTGCAAAACTAATGATGCAGTTCAGACATGAAACTTATCTTGGCTCTTAGATCACATTTGGGTAAGAATTGCAATTTAAATTTACGCCCAACTCTCGCTTAAAGAAATTGTCGAAAGTAGATCAGGCCAGCAGTCAGTTTTACCAAGCTGGCAATGAACGGATATGCTGCAACCGGAAAATCTCAGACGAGCTGATTTGTCAGGCTCAAAAGTGTCACAAGGTAGACAGAAACCTTTATTAAAGCTTTGGCTGATGAGCAAAGCTTAATTTTCCAATTTATATTATGAGTTTGAGTCTCTGCATTCTTTTGCTGTCACAGGCTTCAGATTTTTTAAAACTCTGAGAAGTTCTCCTGTTCTTGTTAGCTCCAGAGTACTATGAAAGCAATTCACCAAAATGTACACTTAACACTGTTGGTGAAACACTCGCTTCTTTCTTTCCATTTATTTTTACCTCTTCTACTGTGCCTTAAGACAGTGTAGGTTTAAAAAAAAAAAAAAAGGTCCAGGCATGATTCCAGCAGATTTTGGGCCTAGACTGTCTTCTGAAAGACCTTTAGAAATGTCCCGCAGCAGGTCAGTGAATGTTGTATCAAATGATTCCTTAAACCAGCTCTTTTCTTAAGCACCTCGCCCACTGATGGGGCTCCTGGATCCTTGCTACCTCTGATCACAAGTCTGTGATCTATGATTGGCCCAACCAGTATAACATTCTGCTGAAAGGGAATTTAAGAGATATTTCAAATGTTCTGCATGATTATATTAATATTTGCCCATTTATGGTGGGTACTTGCAGGCTGTTGTGAGGCAAAGTAGTCCCCACAGAAAACATTATCTGGAATTTCCCAATATTTTACAGTCATATACATTTACATAGAAAAACTCTGAAGATGCATGGATGTTCACTGGTGGAGGTTAGCAAAAGGGCTATGCTGAATGCAGTTCCCTTTTATGGGAGCACAGATTTATTAGTGAAAATGCCACAGAAGCATTGATCATCTTAATGAAGGTTAAACCATTAATCTTCATTAACATTAAACCTCAGAGATTCCTTCCAGAGATTTATAAGCACAGAGTTACATAGTTGGCGATTCAAGGATGATGCTTTGGGTAGCTGTTCAGTGCTAAATGACTTACTTCATTATAAATAGTAGTAATAATTATTCACATAGTTGTTTGAAAAAGCTCAGCCGACACATAAAACTTACATCTGCACATTCATTCTTTTTTCTTTTATTTTTTCTTCTTTTTTTAAACTGCTTGCTAGGGTCTCGGGTACCCGGAGCCTGACCCAGGGCTACACAGGATGTACTTCAGCACATTTTAGTCAATTTAATTGTAGTTCATTTGCTCAATGTAACATAAGGGGAAAAGTGTTGCCCATACAAGCATTGGGGCATAAAATAGAACAAAAATAGCAATTATGGAATAATATATTTTAAGGTCCTTTTTAGAGTTTGTGTACTTCTTTTCAACAAGGACGTTAACCTTTGCATACATCTGTAATACATAAAACTGATTAATACTATTAATTTATTACTAAAACACACTATGCACAAATTAGTCCTGAGGAGCTCTTAACCCAGTACAGGAATATAGTCATGTTTTAATGTTTGGAAATGGCCCCAAAATTGAAACTCGTGAATATTAATGTACATCTTCAGAAGCATTTAAAACATCACCTTCAGATTTGTACACCCCTTTAAAGAAGCTTTATACCAAAAATAAGACTCCCACAGTTATCCTCTTATCCTACATGTAGTGGATTGGTCAGGATTATTTTTGTTGTCAAGTGTACTTCTTTAGTTCTGAAAGGGCTTATAGACTAACCCAATAATCCGCTCATTGCAGAACTTAGGGAACTTCAGATTCTAAACATGATTCGGCTGATCGGCTACATTTAGAAAAAGCAAAATCATGCAATCTGTAATTGAGCATTTTATTTATTTATTCCTACAAATATTTTGTGTGCTACAGTATATCTTAAAAGGCAATTAGTTCATGCTTTTGCTGCTTCCCCCTTATATTAGAGTCTGCAATAAATGGTAGACACCATTATCCCTGACATCGCACTTATTTACAGTTATTATTCAATCATGTCTTTTGGGAAAGCAATATTTTTTAAGCATCTCAGTTTTTTTTTTTTTCTGTCCGCAATTCTTAACATCTGTTAATGGAACTTAAAATGTTAATGTAAGTGAACTTAAAATTGCTACATTAAAAACATTCTTAACATCTAAGAAGGTTAGAAGTTCATAACATCTGCTAATATGTTAACATTTGTTAAGATTTATGGGATGTTAACATCTGTTAACCATAAGTTCCTTGGTGGGGAAAAGCTGAACACCTTACTGAAAAGTTTTAAATAGTTTGTCATGCAGTGCTCCAACATACTAGATGAAATCAAGTAGTTTTTCAACTTTATTTTATTTAGAACAGTTTTCCTGATTAATTAGGTAGTCATTTTTTCACTTCACCCAAGGCACCTCAAGTTGCTTCTATAAACGTAGAACAGAACTCAGGAAGAATTAACGAAGCTTAAAGAGAATATCTAGAAAAGAATTCACGTTATTGTAATATTAATCTCTATAAAATGTTACTCCCATATATAAAGAGAACTATTTTATTACCATACTGTTATTATGCAAGTATTTAGAGCTTGAATGTTAAATAAGGTAAGAACCGGCGTACCGTTGTCAGGTTTCATATTTGAACTTAAAGTTGTGTTAAAATGGTATTTTTTGTTTTTTTTTTCCTTCTTTCCCCCGATGTTCATGTTTCTCAGTGTATCTACCTGCTGGAATATCCCATGTTCTTGGATAGAGACAGTATTCATGTCCTGCTATGTTTTATTGCTTTTGATAATCCTTTTCGTGTGTCTTGTCCATCAGTTATTAATGTGTTGTTTCTGGCAGGTGTGGGGCTGTATTTACAAAACTGTTTTGTCGTTTGTTTGATGTCAAATGAGTACTGGATGTAAGTTGGGAGACAAATAAGTAATAAAGTTTTATATTTTACCATTGTATGAACGACTTACTGAGCACCAGCTGAATAAGCCGATTTCATTTCTCAAATAATTGCACTAATTAACTGGGGGGCGTCTCTTTGACCGAAAATAGAAACATTTTAAAGGGACCATGGGCTGGGGTTTTTTTTGGGGGGGGTTTTTGCTTTTGTTTTCTTTCCTGAGGTTGACCGGACATTTGTGTGGTTTTAGTCTTCAGTAACAGTTGTGTTTTATATATAGGTCACACTGAAGAGCTCAGTGAGTTTAAATGACACTTGTATAATGCCACATTTGCCATAAGTCAGTTTGTGCAAATTAACTTATTCTGTGAAGTCAATTATATGGAGACACCTACTTCATATTCAGGAAAAAAGATAAAGAACTTCATTTATCCTGAGTGAAATTATTGTGCCATTAGCTCAGTGCAACAAAAAATAGATGACAATAGAAAAAAAAATTAAAAGTTTAAAATTCAATTTTCAGAATGTGACTGGAACTAAAATGTGTGGTTTGGGAACTAAAATAGTGTTTGGGAACAAAGTACAATTAAAGTTTGACTTAATTGTGTGGTGAAAAAATACAAAATGAAGAGGACAAGAGGAGTAGCTGTAATATTTTGAGGTATAAATCCAGTATTCAGAATATGCGGGATTAAATTACCTACACTAGTTGGACAAAACTATTGGGACGCCTGACCATCCCTTACACCTACAGGGGCTTTAATGACATTGCCTTCAAATACTTTGATATGGAGATGGTTCCCCATTTGCACCTGTAACAGCTTCCACTCTTCTTGGAAGGCTTTGTGGGTTCAGTTTCTGTGGGAATTTGTGCCCATTTATTCTGTAAAGCAGTTATGAGGTAAGGCACTGCTGTTGGTCGAGAAATCCTGGCTCGCAATCTCTGTTCCAGTTCATCTCAAAGGTGTTGGATGGGGTTGAGTTCAGGGCTCTTTGCGGGCCAGTCGAGTTCTTTCACACTGAACTTTTCCGGCCAAGTATGTATGGATCATTTTGTGCACTTAGGCACAGTCATGCTGGAATAGAAAGGTTCTTTCCCAAATGGTGTCCACAAAGTTGTAAACATGTTTTTTGTATATCTTGGTATGCTGAAGCATTAAGATCGATCTTTACTGGAAATACGGGTCCTAGTCCAAACCATTAAAAACAGGTTTGTCCCAATACTTTTGTCCATGTGGTGGGGAATGAAACTATGGAGCCCGTCTAAACTTTCACTTCCCCGTGGGCGGCCACTCGAGCCTGATGTCATCACGCCACGTGCTGTGTTCGAGTCGGAAGTCGGAAGAAAGTGTTGACGCTGGTAGATGGACGTGGTGGACCTCGGTGGTCTTGATGTGAAGTGACCGAATTCA
Organism: Nannopetersius ansorgii; assembly: GCA_037974605.1. Classification (NCBI taxonomy): domain Eukaryota; kingdom Metazoa; phylum Chordata; class Actinopteri; order Characiformes; family Alestidae; genus Nannopetersius; species Nannopetersius ansorgii. Next base: position 23,788,893 of record JBBPDE010000107.1, read on the forward strand.
TGGTTCTCGGTGCTGTGATGTCGCTGCGCCGTGTTCTGTTGTGGACGCTCCTCCTCTCTCTCACTGCAGCACTCACAGCAGCGACAGGTGAGAGTCCTGCACTGCGTTCACTTACACTCTGCTTAAAACGAAAGTGACCAGAGGTTGTCAAAGCACGGTTTCTGAATTTGAGAGATAACGTCAACAAATAGATCACATGTTTTGACCCAAGGAACATTTTTACTGATCAGTTCTCATGGTCTTTCATCTAGCTTTGAAACACTAGATTTGTGGCTACATACACTATATTGAAAAAGGTTCACTCACACATCCATAATTATGCTTCACCAGTTTTGTCTTTTGAGTGAGCTGCAATATAGAGAAGCCAATCAGAAAAGAAAGCATTTAAATATTAATAAATGATCCGTATCAATATAATGCAAATATTACATTCGTTGGACTAAAATATCTAACACTCACCAGGAGCTGTGATTGGTCACTATATATGTACATGCAAATTCTCACTGATCAATCAGCTACAATTTTAAAACCACCGACAGGTGAAGCAAATAATAATGACCAAGGGGTTGGATATATTAATATATTAGGAAGCAGGATTGCACGATTATGGCCAAAATGATAATCACGATTATTTTGATCAATATTGAAATTAATTAATTAACGATTATTAATCACAAACATTCATTATTTTAGGTAAAACACATTTTTATGTCACTTTCTATTTTAAACAAACAGTAAGTGAACAAGGCTTTTGTTTCAAAATGAAACCTAAAATAAGAATAAAAATAATAAAATAAAATGTACCCAGGATAAAGGGCTTACAAAAAATAAACATGCAACTCCAGAGTGCAATAATAAATAGCAAACAAATGGAAAAAAGAAGCCTCTGCAGAAAAGGCACATATAACAAGGAGCAAACTACAGGCCTACAGACTACACCCACGCACACACACACGGGCACACACACACTCTCACGCAGGCACGCACGCACGCATGCACACACTCACACATGCTCCTTTTTCGGCAGCTTACTGAAGCCATAATCTTTCATTCGCCCCCTGGTGGTTGGCTGAATTATTGGTTGAGAAAGTGCTTGATCTCATATGCAGCAGAGCTGCTGTTCAAATCGCAGACGATCATCTTGATTTAATCGTGGCAACCAAAATCGTGATCGTGATTAAAATTCGATTAATTGTGCAGCCCTATTAGGAAGTATATTAGTAAGTTCTTGAAGTTCCCCAAACCTGCAGGTCTTGTGGGGTGTTCCGGGTATGCAGTGATTAGTACCACCGCTAAAGTGGTCCAAGGAAGATCAACTAATGAACCAGTCAAATATAATGTGCACCCAAGACTCACTGAGTGCATGCAAAGGTGGAGGCAGTGTGATTCTCTGAACCGTGAACTGCTGGTTAACCCTGGGTCCTGGAATGCATGTAGCCTATATGTTCTTTTAACATGTACCACTTACCTACATTTTCTTGCCGACCAAGTACACCCCTTCAAGGCACCAGTATTCCTTAAAGGCAGTAGCCTCTTTCATCAGATGTTACCACCCTTCCACGTCCTGACAGAGGTCAGGAATGGTTTTAGGAACCTGACAGAGTTCAAGGTGTTAATCAGTCAGAGCAGTTTTGGCAGAGCACAAGGGGGACTTACACAATATGACTGATTACACACATGCATTGTCTTGGGGTGCTATTACTTACTATTTATGTATTTATTTATTTTTACAGTGTCACTGCATGCTGTGCCCATTGCTCTTAGTGTTTTAGCCCTCAGTGGAATGACGTTTGTGTGGAGAAGTGTAAGCCTGCAGTTGAAGGCCAAGAATAGGACAGTATGGAGTCTCGTGAGTCAGTTCTTGGCTGTCAGGTTGGTGACCTGGCTGGGAAAACGTGAAAGAAAGAAACTGGAGACAGACACTCTGGACATTCGCAGAGTGCAGGAGGAAACGCTGCTCAACAGGCTGAGTAAAAATGCTCACACACTCTATGGAAGGCAGTATGGGCTCAGCACTATTAAAGGTAATTCTCTGATTTGGAAGTGTGTTTGTCTTATGTGTGTTTGTTGTGGGCTGGGAGCTTTCTGAAATGGGGGCCAAGCAGTACACAAGCCCAAAGCAAAGCAAAGCATCTAAAGAATGGAGTAAAAGGTCACAACTGGACTCTGCAGCAGTGGTAGCGTATTCTCTGGATTGATAAATCAAGCTTCAGTATATGGCAGTCTAATCTGGATGCATAGTGGCAATTATAATGTTTGATAAATGAGAGATAATAGGGGCTGTTTTTCTATGCTAAGGCTCCCCCTCTTAATTTCAGTGAAGCATAATGTCAAGTGAACATTAAGCAAAATGATGAAGATGTTCTATAGAATTATATACTTCAAACTTTTTTGCAGCAGTTTGGGAATGGACCTTTCCTGTTCTAGGATTTGGTTTGGTTTAACGAGTTTGATGTAGAGGAACTGTAGTGGCCTGCATCTAGCCTTGAATTCAGCCTAACTGATGGGTCCCGCTGTGCATGTGGCTGCCTTTGACAGCCTTCCAAAAGAGCACAGGCCCTTATAGTCCTGTTTTTGGGCATGTAGTGAATGTCTATGTTCCTCTGTCCTCTTAAGGAAATGTATTTGTTTTAATCTTTTATCCTAGGAGCTGAAGAATTTTGCCGGCGTCATCCTGTCACAGTGTATGCTCATTATAAAGAGTTATTGCAGAGGGTTTCTGCAGGAGAGGAGAACATTCTGATTAAAGAGAAGACACTCATCCTTGCGATGACATCTGGGACATCTGGAAGCAGCAACATGCTCCTGAGCACCAAGGACACCAGCAGCGACTTCTTCTTACAGGTCAGAATACAGACAAACCAGCGGAAAACATCCACCACATTAGGTGTCAAGTTCAGTTTGTGCCTTTTGGCTTTTTTCCAGTGGTGGTGCCTCATGACAAGCCTCTTGAAGTACAAGACACAGCTGACATCTTTGGCAGGGGGGTGGTTGTGGTGGCGTTGAAGCATGTTGGAATGTCAGTAGTGCTCAGAGAGATATTGGTGGTGTCTGTGAGAACATCTGACAGCTGGTCTGCACCTGCTCTGAGTGCACAAGCAGGAATGTTGTCTGTTCTGACAGATTACAGTGGGGTAACTCAGATCCTAGCCACCGGTGGCTTCTGGTTGGAAAAGGTGGTGACAGTAACATCATTGATGGAGCTGATGGAGCCAGTCACCTCCAGGTTGGCAGAGTCACCATTAGGTTGCAGCTTCTCTAAACATGTCCCAGTCAGTGAGCTCAAAGCAGTCCAGAGATGGCTCCTGGAGCTTGGCACATCTGATGAGTGGTTTGTGGGCTGGAATCAGCATAACAGAGATGTGGTCTGAGTACCCAAGGTGCCGCGTACCCAAAAACACAGTCCAGCATGTTTAGGGAGAACTGACGACAACAATAAACAGTTGTAGGTGAGAGTTTTGGGGCTTACTGATGGTTCCGTAACATTTGGCCAGTGTCTTATTAGCATTACTGCTGTGTGCGGTGTTCACTACAACCATGAGCACAGTGGTGAATTCCCAGAGTTAATAAAATGATATAACAAAAAAAATGTTGAATATGATCATTTCCTATAGAAATATCAGTGTCTTGGTTAGAGATTAACCCAGTTATTTTGACTTCATGTATTGCCTTAAAACCTTGATTAATCAAAACACCCAGCAATACTGATTAATTAGAAGCAATTTGTAAATTGCAGCATTCTGCGATGTCAGTATTGCAGACATCAGTATCATAATGACAGTTAACAGATAATGGATTGTGCAGCCCTGCATTGTCCTGTAAATATTTATCGTGTCTGTGCTTAGACCCCGTGTGCATTTCTCGACTGCAGGGTGTGTGTGTATGTGTAGATGTCATGAGGAAAGCTTTCCCAGGCTCAGTGGGCCTCCAAAGGACCCTAAAGCTTTTCTACTCACCCACTGTACGGCTTTCTGAGGGAGGAATACCTATTGGACCGAATTCCTCCACCCCGTCTTCCTCAAGACACATGCTTCAACTGTATACCACTCCAGCACCTGCATTCCAGGTAGGGAAACAGACACAGGAGGACCCTGAAGAATAATAGTGTCAGAATGCCCAAGTGCACCTTTTTGCTTAAAGGGCCCATATCACGGACATTTTCAGTGATTTTTTTCTCATTTTCTGATGAAATAACATTTCACAGCATAGCAGTCACTGCCCAGTCCATAGAGCCCATATATGGAAGCTAATCAATAACAGCATGTTTTCATTATGTAACCAAAAAAAGTGTTAACATAAACTTACATAAATCTGTTTGTCCATCAGCAGTTTAACTCGCATTAAAGTTATAAGTAGTATTTCAGCCTTGGAAGCTTTTTAAATGAAGGCTGTCAGTCAGCACAGAGATTATTTACTCATCAGTCTTAAAGGCGCAGTTACAAAAACAGCCTGTTTCATTTTAAAACAAAAATTGAAGTTAAATAATAATGTGTAAAATCGTCCCTCGGGGATGAGGGAGAAAACTTTAGCCATTATGTTCTGATGTGTGGATCCTTTGGAAGACTGCAGTGCTGCAGTTGTTTCCTGACATCCATGAGCATCCCTGAACTCTAATAACTGATACATGTTGTCTGTAGAAACAATCCGCACCACTATGGGAATTAGCAAAGCTACGACGAATGGGTGGTCAAACATCTGCAAATGTACTGCATATGTGTTATGAACTATGCAATTCATAATGGTTTTAGTCTGCATAGACACATAGTGTATGGGACACTCTTTAACTATATTTATGTATCACATAAAATTCATACAATTTTTCATTCAATGACATGAGAATGAACTTTTTCTCATGTCATAGAACTTTTCTCATGTCATAGAACTTTTCTCATGTCATAGAACTTTTCTCATGTCATAGAACTTTGAACGTTTTTTGTTGCTCCTCTAAATCTGCTGGATTCGTAATCCTAAAGTCTTCACTTCCCATAATATTTGCCTATCCAGTAGCTACAGTCTGTACATGCAAAACCAAAAGGTATAGATATGTGTCTAAAATTTGGACATGACATATTGAGGTGTACTGAATCTCATCTGCCAGAAAAGGGAAAACAGATGGACAAGAGAATGACCCCAAACATGTGGCTAAATTAGCTCGACTGGTTTCTAGTACAGTTGAGGGTGCTTGCATACCTTAGGCCATTTCATAATTTGAATCCCATTAGATATACATGGAGGTTTTCATAGTGAGCCCAACAGTGGGTGCTTTGTAACCTTGCGTGATTAAAGATGGTTTGCCAAGAGCAAATGACTACTTGCCGTAAATGTCTCAAACGGTGCTTTACAACAAAGTTCTAACTTTTTAACTTCTGTTTTTGCAAATGAATACATGTAAACAAAGCCAAAAGAACATCTGAATACTTGTTTCCCCTCATATGCATTTGTTGGTTCATTAGGTGCTGAATGAGAGGGACACATTATATCTTCATCTACTGTTTGCCTTGAAGGATCGCCACGTTGGTATTATAGAATCCAACTTCTGCTCAACTGTCTTCTACGCCTTCAGAGCCTTGGAGGTAAGGGCACCTCAAAACAATCAATGTAGCACTGTGGTGAGAAATGACAGATCTAGGGTGGACAAGTTTACTTGGTTTGGTATTGAACTTTCAACCAAGAAAAGACGTGTTGCTTACATTCTGTTAGCGAGTAATAGTTGATAGTGAAAATCATCTTCTTTTTCTTTTGGTTGCTCCTGGTTAGGGGTTGACACTGGAGATTATCTCCATTTCCTTCTATCCTTGGCATGTTCCTCTCTTACACAATCACCCAAATCCATAAACCTCCTACTAGGCCTTCCTCCTCTCCTCTTCCCTGCAGCTCCATCCTCAACATCCTCCTCCCAACACACTCAGTCTCTCCTCAGCATCCTTCTCCCAACACACTCAGTCTCTCCTCAACATCCTCCT
>JBBPDE010000107.1:23838416-23855686 GCA_037974605.1 Nannopetersius ansorgii
TAAGGTTTGTCCAAAAGTCGCTAGATTTGTCGCTAGGTGCTTTTTTGAAAAAAAGTCGTCAAGGGGGTCTGAAAAGTAGCTAAATCTAGCAACAAAGTCGCTAAGTTGGCAACACTGATGACAGGACACATAACACAGGGACAAAATGTCAAAATAAGTTCAATTCTGAAAAACAAAAGCAAACAGAAAAATAGTGGCCCTAACAGCCACTAGCCGTGACACAATGGTTTTGAAGCCTAAAAAAAAAAAATCTGTCCACTGGAGGGAATAATAATAATAATAATAATAATAATAATAATAATAATAATAATAATAATAATAATAGTAACAACAACAACAACAATATTATTAAGGATAATAATAATAATAATAATAATAATAATAATAATAATAATAATAATAATAATAATAATAATAATCTTTATAGGATCAGTGGTGTGATTGCAGGCACAATCACACTAATAAAAATAAAACTTAAGAGGATTAATAACATGATTGCTGTCACAATTACACTAATAGTAATACAGTTATACAAACAAAACTTAAGAAGAATGGTAACGTGATTGTTTCCACAATCACACTAATTACATTTTGAAACACCTTCCACAAATCAAGGCTAACCTCCTGCCACCAAAACTGAAAATCTATTTCTGTCTTTTCCTCTCAGGCGCTTCCACCCCTCCATCCTCCTCCATCATCCCCCGCAGCACACAAAGCAGTGACAGAGTGCTCTGTTACCTTTACTTTCTCTGCCATCCATCCATCCTGTGCTCAGCCAGGCTCATGGATAAAACAGATTCATTCCCTCAAAAGCCCCCCCTTCCCCCTGTCCCTACTGACTAAAAAGCTCTGACCAAGGCCAGTTCTGGCAGCTCGTTTTAGTTTTATGCTTTCACACACATTTTACTTCACTATTATTCTTCCTTCCTTGCTCTCTTTCTCTCTCTTTCTCTCTCTCTGTCTTTCACTTATATACTGTGACAAGATATGATGTCTTACATGTCCCAAGTGCATTATGTATAAGTAAATATGTAGTACATATAATAAGTATATATATTACTTAATTATCATTTATGTATTATAAAAACTGTACATGAATAGTTGACCAAATTAGATATTTTGTAGGAATGAAGAGAAGCTACAACACTCTGTACTTTGTAGTAATTATTATTATTTTGTAATTATTATTACTTAACGTTTGATTTACTTACAAAATAGAAAAAAATACTTGCATAACACTTATTGTTCTGTGATATTCTTGGACTGTCTGCATACATAAGGAGTTTAATTTTCATTCCACAATCCACACTGGATGAACCAAAAATCTTGCATTGTTGTTTTTCACCGTCTTGCCAGAACACACTGAACAACATTGAATAGAACAGAAAATGGTTGTATATGAGCTAATTTGCATATTATTCACCACATAGTTCTTGGATTTCAGTCTGGCTGACTGCAGACACATTTGTCTATCAAGTGTAAACACATATTTACTTCCACAATATATGCATTGCTGGTTGCGTGGCAGCCGGTAGCACAGGAAACACTGCATGTTGTAGATACATAAATGTATTCATGAGATGCATTCTCAGCACAGCAGTAAACCAACATTGTGTGTTGTGCTGGTTTGAGAATCATCCATGTGTCTAATACAAACTCTATACTAACTACAGTCATTAAATGTACATCTACAAAATGGACCAATATGGTGTCTACTATGTTAATCAGGGGAGATGCACAGTGTCTAAAGTAAAGTGTCCACTTATAGTTACAAGTGAATACACCACACAGTGTAAACAATGTGAAATTCTTTCTCTGCATTTCACCCATTCACCGAGTGAAGCAGTGGACAGCCACTGAGTGTGTGTGGGGATAGTTCCTCCGCGATGACACTAGTAGTGTTGGGATTCAAACCCACAACCTTCTGACTTCAGGGGCAACACCCTAACCACTTGCCCACCAGCTTCCCCATCAAAAAAAATCCTATCAGTGCTGCTCCACCTGGTGCCCACACTAACAACACAGTGTGCAAAACACATCAACATTCTGTTAGGGTCACTGTGCCAAGAATGGTCAACTACCAAGGAAATATTTGGTCAACAGTGACTCTGTGGTCAAAAACGGAACCGTGATAAATGGGGAAGGGGAGGGTTAATGAAGTGTGAACAAGTCCAGGCCAAAAAATGAAGATATGAGTAGAACAAACATTAAGTTGGCCTTGGCCTTCTTCAACTTCTTGTTGTCCCTTCAAATTAGAGAGGTTGTTTTTTGCTGATATATTGACATGATCTCTTTTCTAATTAGCTGCCCTACAAGGTGACCTATTCAAAAAGCACTCCAGCCTGGAACACTCCTTATATCTTCACTGTGGATGTGCGGAGCCAAACTGCTCAAGTCTAAATCCCTGAACACTGCTCCCCGGGAGCCCCTCATTGCTGGCAGCCCCCTGCTTCACTTGGTGAATGAGTTAAATGTAGAGTATTTCACATTGTTTACACTGTGTGCTGTGGTGTGTTCACCTGTGACTATAAGGGACCACTTTACTTTTTTTGATTATTTGAAATTAAACCCATTTTAAAATATTGTGTGTTATATTCATAGCTTCATTGCATATTATCCTTGTTTGTTTTTAGTACATTTTTTATCATCGTTTGTACTTTAGTGCTTTTATTACAATAAGGATCACAATCATTAAAAAAAGTCTTGTAGGGGCAACATACAATAAAATAAAGTCTGGTGCTGATTCTGATGAGGGTGGGTCTCATATGCTTTAAACAGAAAATCATGTGAGAAGAGACATGGCTAATGTCCCATGATCGTTAAAGAAACTGAAGAAGAAAAGAGGTTGGGTATTACAGTGACCCAAGACATACATCAGAATCAACCTTTTATTTCAGGAAGCAAAAGATAAAGGTTTTAAAATGCCTTTGAAATCACAGTGCCCTGACTCTTCAGTATTATTGAATCTAATCTGTGATTAGATTTTTCACCTGCATGATTACCTATAAGTATTCCTGTAAGTAGAAAAAAATCTATCCTAAACCAAAAACGAAATTAGCCGGATTTCAGGCATGAGGGGTTTTACTAATTGCTGACTGGAAAGGGTGCCCAAATTTGCCCAAAAACTGATTGTATATTATGATGCTGTTACAGATATACTCTAGATATACTGTAGTTATATACAGTAATGTAGAGAAATGAAAATGAAAGACAAATACACTTTTTATGTAAGAATTTAGAACCAATTTTGCAGCTCTCGTCGTTTTTTTCGATTCCTGATATCAAATACAAATGTTTTCCTTGTATTATGGTTTTAGCTGTGCAGGACAGAGGCATGTGCTATTGCCTGGTTGGCAGCCGTGTGTAATCAGGCCCATCTGTTTGCAGGTGGAATCGGAAGTGAGGCGGTGGTAGTGGCCAGACGAGGGGGAGGCGACGCCGGCTTTCACTATCTAGGGAGCAGGTGTGCTGAGCTGGAACAAGCCCAATTGCCTCGGGGTCCGGAGGAACAGGATGCCCCGGTGAAGCAAGAAGGCCTGGTTCAGGTCAGAGGAGTATGCTGCAATAACACTGTCACACTTCATAAACTCAGTCTAGGTCAAAAGGTCACTGTATGTCCTGCTGGTTTGAGCCCATTATAAATGTGCTAGAAAATCTCATTTTACATGAAAAGAGATTCATATGGCGTTGCTATGCTCCTCAAATTTGAGTTTTGAATTTTAAGAACACAGTCATAGTAGCAGGGGGAGATGGTATTAATATTCTAGGGAGTGCTATGGACTCCATCTCTTTTAAATGGCATCAAAATAAGGTTGAAATGATGGCATCCACATGGTGGCCTGCCGGTTAGGGCATTGCCCCTGCAATCAGAAGGTTGTGGGTTCAAATCTCAGCACTGCTAGTGCCATTACCGAGGTACTCTTGAGCAAGGTACCATCCCCACACACTGCTCCCCGGGCAGCCCTTGTTCCCACTTGGTGAATGTGTTAAATGCAGTGAAAGAATTTCACACTCTTCACACTGTGTGCTGTGCTCATGTGTGACTACAAGGAGCCACTTCATATGTTTCTGATTCACAGATACCCAAGTTGTAGTTTCCCAAGCTATAGTCCCGAACCATGTCTCAGTTTGATCCGGACCAAGACCAGCTCTTCTGTTCAGACAAAAATTAGGTCATTTGGTCGAGACCGTGGTCCAGAGGCTTCTTCCACAAATGCTGGTTTGGTTCTGACCAGACTAAAAAGGTCTTTCCAAGGTCAATAGCTCCTAAGCAAATAATATGAAGTCCACATATATGACTGCGTTACTGCATTACTACATAGAGCTTTTGGAAGGTCTAATAAGGAAGACCACAATTAACCAGATTACAGCATTCCAAAGCTTTTCCCACATCTGTTAAAACCTTTTCTGGTCTTATCTCGGGGTGGTGACATACTGAGACTAGTGAGGCAGTCATCTTAATACAAATCCTCAGGCAGTGTATTACACAGGCTGCTGGAGAGCCCTTAGCCTCGGCCAAAACAGTAGCCTGCTATTGCCCCCCTACCCGAACACCATAGAAACTGTGACATGTCTCCTGGCAACAGCTGCTACTTCAGCAAGCTCTCAGCCAGCTTTGGGTTTGGACATACAAGCCCAAATCAGAAAAAAGTTGGGATGGTATGAAAAATGCATAACTTAACATATCATTGCATACAGTGAGAACCCGAGATGTTTCATTTTTTGTCTAGTCCATTTCATTTGTTAATATACATCCAGTCCTGCACTTCAGGCCTGCAACACATTGAAAGATGTGTTGCAGGCCTGAAGTGCAGGAATGGATGTATATTAAGTGTGGGAATGGATGTGTATTCTCACAACACTTAAAAGGATTTTTTTCCACTGAGGATACCAAGCGAGGAAGCTAGTTAGGTGTTAATTTGTGCAAAAGTACATGCTTGTTATTGTCTCATTTTTGTTTTCAAAATTCTCCACACATTCTCTGTTGGGGACCTGTCAGCACTGCAGGCAGGCCAGTCCAGTCCAGCACCTGTGCCCTTTTCTTCCACAGCCATGCCTTTATAATGTGGGCAGAATGTGGTTTTCAGAATTGTCTTGCTGAAAAATGCTTGGACGCCCCGGAAAAGATCTCTTGAAGGCAGCATATGTTGCTCTAAATTCTCATTGTGTTTTTCTGCATTTATTCTGCCAGCACAGATGTATAAACAACTTTGGCCAAGGGCACTAACACAACCCCCTACCACGAAAGACCCTGGATGTCTGGATGGTCTTTTTCACCTTTGGTCAGGAGCATATGGCATCAGTTTCTTCCAAAACGAGAGATTATTGATTTATATGACCTCACATTTCCAATATGTGATGGTCCATCCCAGATGCCACAGGGCCCAGAGAAGTGGACACTGCTTTTTACGGTGTGCGTTCAATACAATCAGATGCTGGACCATTTTTCATACTGTCCCTTTAAGTCTGATCTATGTATATGAGTTATGTTCTGACTCACTTCCCTACAATGTGCCAAAGCACTCCTTATAACCAGATAAGGTTTAAATGCAATAGGCTGAGATATTTCTGTAAACACAGTCATGTATGAAAACGATAGAACTTTGCTCTTACCCTGTGATCAGCTTGTTGACGTGTAAAAGTGGGCTTGTTAGGTTAGCTCATAGTTAGCCATAGTTATAAATCTAAAGATTAGTGTCGTTACAGTACAGACTAAATGCTGCCATGCTACTCTGCAGAGTTACTGTCATACAGACAGCTGCATGCTGGATCCAGTGGTCTGGGCCATTGATTAGCAATTGTGCATTTTATTGTGTGACTCCAAGTCATGCAGCTGTTCTGCCCTTCACCCCAACACTTAAACAAAATTGCTTCAGCAAATGATGTGAGGCGTGAGGCTTTTTTTTCCTACAGAAAGAACATCTGGTCAATTAGTGGGTACGAAGCAAGGGGAAAAGTGCCCAGAGTTCACATTTAAAAGCGACCATTAGGTGGATTTTCATGAATGTAGGTCAGGAATGTCAGTTAAACCATTTCACATTAAGCTAGTTTCTCAAAAATGTTGCTTAGCACAGTCTAGCAAACAACATCAGGGGCTTAGTGCACATGTAGCTCCAGTGAAAGGCATCTTGACCCTGGAAGTACATCTTAAAATTGGCTAGAATAGATAGCCAATTAACTATTGTTTGGTGCCTCTAGTTTCTCCTCCAGGTTTGTGTGAGAGGCCTAGGGGCAAAATGACAAGCACCTTCAGAAAACAATCGGAAACAGCGCAGTCTTTTATCTGCTGCCATTTGACTTTTGCTGGCTGGACACCATTAGTGGCACAGTCATGCCCCTGGGTCTGCCTAGCATGAAGCTTCAGGTAGAAGCTGCCATGTTTCTTTATTTACCAATTGACTGAGAACATACAGTTTCTCATAAACTTTTACTTTCTTGACAAAAAGCTCTGTTCAGTGGGGACTAAATTATCCCTAGCAATAGTTTTAAACAAGAAAAATCAAATAAAACCATTTTTTTCCATCAATGTTTGTAACACAAATGTTTCTCTACTGCATGGTCCACCTGCCATATATTTGACCTGCCATTGTATTTATGATGTGGATATAGTTAACAGTTTTTATGTTTAGATGGAAATGAAGATGGTTTTAAAAGCTAATAGTACATGTCTTCAAGATTCCAGTCAGGTGACAAATTAAAATAAAGAATTTCTTGTATTCTGTGGTTATGGTACTTCATTATTATTATGTGGATGACAGTTCAAGCCTGTAGGTCCCCCATATACATCCACTTTAATGTAACATGTTAAGAATTGCAAGTTACCCCTTTTGTTTTTCCATCAACGTCAAAATCTAACCTATGGCCTTGCAAAGAACAAAAGGAACAGGGCAAATAAATTAGTTATATCAAGCACAAGTCTGGCTTCTTTCAAATTGTTTTTGTTTTTTTTACTGTTTTGTTGAGTGGTTAGTTCACTACTGGGTACAATCAAGAAATAAGGCAGTGCTGTAAATATGTAACCTAAAAAACATGTGTATTAAGTTTATATGCCAGTTTTTGGGCTGTTCTATCAGTTGAACTGAGATGGCACAGTGTGGGTCTGGTCTGTTGGCTGACCAGGGCTGCCAAGTGTTGGACCTGTCACTGGGAAATTGTGAATTTGATTCCTGGAGATGCCATCAGGAGAGTCCAATATTCCATAATTGGCCTTGTGCTCTCTAGAAGGGTAGGATGGCCCAGGATGTAACAGGATTGGCTGTGCTCCTAGAATCAATGATGCCAAGTCAAAAAGCTGTGGAGAAAGCACATGCTACCCTTCACCTTCCCAGTGTTGGTGATATCCAGTGAGTGGGAGAGTCCTATTGGGTGGAAATGAGAATAATTGGGAAATAAATCTGGTCAACCAGTAAAACTGGTCATGCTGGTGTAAGAGTTCAACCAGCTTGAATTGCTTGATACCAAGCTTCTTTTTTAAGCAATGGACTTTAACCCCTTGACTGACCACAAGTGTTTATATATTATTAGTGATAATATAATGAGAGGCAAAACATAAAGTAGTTTACTGACCCCACTCAGGTTGACCTCGTTCTTGCCACCCCGGGAGAACTGGCTGGTGATGTGGCAGAGCACAGTGCGTCCTCTCCGTCGGGCCTCACTCAGCCGAGAGCTCTTCCTGCTCTGCCTCTTTTCATCTACACGCAACACAAAGCACTTTTAGGGAACATTATGACTGGATTAAAAAACTGTTACTTCTGCACTGTGCGAATTTGTTGAGCCCATAGTCATGTGTTTGTATTTTTGATACATACAAGTCAGTAGTTTTAGCACACACTGTTATTCACTTAATGTTTCCTAAAATCCAATATGATTATAATAGTGGATCACCAGACGACTGTTACTTATTTAACAAGCGAGTAAGTGATGGCCAATGGGATGAAACAGTTCATTAGTGCATCTAAAGTTAAAGGGCAGCCTAGAATTGGACTATGCCATCCCCAAGTCCACAGATCCAGATCCAGTTCTCCTACTACCCCAACAGATCAATGGAGCTCCACGTTCCGCACACTGCCCTCAGCCACATGGACAAGAAACATGGAAACTGATTGCTGTTCTTTGACTACAGTTCAGCTTTTAACACAGTAAACCCCATAGACTGTTCAACTAGCTGAGGGACCTGGAACTGAATGCTTGCCTGTGTGTCAGGGTTTTTATAGTTTCCTCACAGGCAGAACACAAGTGATAAGAGATTGTGTTTGTTTCTCCAGCATCATCACATTAAAATCAGGAGTTCCACAAGGCTGTGCCCTTTGCTTTACATGTACACCTCTACAGCCTGGCTACATACAGCTCCGTCTCCATCATCACATTTGCTCCATCAACGACGAGGTGGAAAACCTGACATTGTGAAGTGAATGTCAACAAAACCAAGGAGCTGATAGTGGACTTCAGTAGGAGAAAGCAGCGGTCCTACACCCCCCTCAACATCAGCGGGACTGCAGTGGAGAGTGTGAGCAGCTTGGCGTTCACATCTCTGAACATCTGTCATAGACAGAATGGGGTAAAGCCCAGGCAAGGCAGCATCTCTATCATCTGTGACAACTGAGGAAGTTTAGGCTTTCTCTAGTCGTCCTAACTTTTTTCTCTGGTGTTGTAGTAACTGGCCTGACTTGTTTGGAAACACTTCTGTACGAGGCATTAAGGGAATACAGAGGGCATAACCCTGCACCAGATCACCTCTACAATCTCTGCAGGACATTAATTCCAGGAGATGCAGGACCAGAAGGACCAGGATCATCAGCATTACATCTTACCCCCGGTGCTGCCTGACGCTTTATTATGGCCAAAACATAGCGGCTCAGAAGGAGCTTCTACCCTTAGGACATAAAACTTCTTAACCAGGACACGACACACTAATTTTTAACAGCACATCAAAACACAAGCTGAACTACTTTTTACCTTACTGTATCTAAAATACTCGCTGTAATTTAAGTCTAAATATATCAACCAGCAAACTAACAGTACAGATATTCTATTTTACATTTCACACACCAGACAGATCTTGCTCCTATTTGTAATGTGTTTAATTGGATTCAACTTTTTTTCTGTATATTTCTATTACCTCAGTTTAGTCTTTGCAAGTTTCTTTTGAATTTAATTTCAATGATTTGCGCAGTTACTGCATGTTGATGTGACACATCAAGAATCTTGAATATTTAGCCACACAACCAGTCAGTCATGTACTGTTACATATTTTTTCTATCTTCTTATGTAAACTTGTTTTGTTTGACATATTTTCATTCATAATTTCATTCATAGTCATTCCACTTCAAATTTCAAATGAATGAATAAGGGATAACAACTGTGTACAGCAAAATCACCAGTACTTATTTATCTCTTACAGTATTCAATGGACGATGGCCATTTATTTAAAGGGCTCATATCATGAACAAAACAATGGAATACATGGAAAATATAGCATGCAAATATTGTTAAACATACCATCTACCCCCTGTCCACAAGGTTCCCATTGAAAAAAAGGTTTTTATGGTTTTTGTGATTGCATTAAAACTAATTAATTCATGTATGCAATATCTGCCTTTCTGCTTAAGTATGCAGAAAAGTAAGCATCATTTAGCTTAATCTATTGGGTACATGAAACTACACCTTAAGTGGAGCTCAGAGCACACAATAAAAGAATGGCAAATATAAGCCCTTTACCTCAGTTGGGTAGCATTGATTAGTATTGATTAGTCATCCAGCTGGACTGACACTGTAGGAGTTATTTCAGTACTGCAGCTATTTTTACAACACACCATATGACCATGTACTAATTTTCTATAATAAAACCTTAAAGAGACCATACTTTCTCTAGCATCTCTTTATATCAACAGTGAAAGATCTTTTTCACAAACATCATATTGGGTTGTGAAGTTTGGGTTTGAATGATAGAAGCTAAATTGTAGTTATAATGTAAGATGTAGGAACTCTCAAATGTATAGTGCTCTCACTTTAGAGGGAACCTGGGACAAACCTATAACCCGAACAGGCTGTACAGAGACCCCAGATGATCATACCATCTCTCATGTTGCTGTGGTGACCCTTTCCGTGTGTGTCCGTGATATCTTTGAAGGAGAACAGGAAGAGGACCATCTCTCCTTTCTCATTCTTAATAGGGACGATGTCCAAAAGACACCAGAATGAGGTTCCTGCAACAAAACACATATAAAGCAGGTGAGAATGAAACTTGTGTAGTGGCCAGTGTGTTATTTATTGACTATGCTGCCAGTGCCCTTCTCTAAGGCCAAGAAATTCATTTTTGTTATAAATGATCATGGACAACCCCTCTCACCCCATGCATGCCTCCTAGATGGGCCATCAGAGCACACACAGGAAAAGATTCATCGCCTTGAAATGCAGAACCGAACACCACAGGAAATCCTTTCTACCCGAGCCAAGACTGTTTAACTCCTCATCCTGTAGATGATCTTTGTCAGCCTTTATGTCATTAAGTTTGGGATTGTGCAATAGAACTCAATGTTTATTTATCTGTATGTTGTTGAATGTTGTCTCACCCCCTCATCACCTGCTGCTATGTCATTTTATTGCATTCATCATATTTTCATGGCACATGTTGAAGTTGTGAAAATTCAGGCACCACCCATATGAAGTCTAGCCCTCATTACAACTTACAACTTAGATACACCAAAAGCATGCGTGCTTTGGGGAATAGGTGAATTGCGCACTCTAAATTGCCCCTAGGTGTGGATGTGAGCGTGAATAGTTGTCTGTCCCTATATGTAGCCCTGCAACGTGCTGGCGACTGTCCCGGGCGTACCCCACCTTCGCCCATTGCAGCTAGGATAGGCTCCAGCCCCGCCCCCGACCCTGAATGCAGGAGTAAGGAGTATATAATGGATGGATGGATGGAACTTAGATACAGTCTTTGAATTTTTCCTTTAAAAACAATCCATTGATTTCAGTCAATGTGCTAATTTTTTTGAAGGTTTTTTTTTTTATAAACACTCCCATCAGTTTGTTTTTTCTCTCTTTATATGTTTAAAGCTTTGCTCACGGCTGCATGCCCAAAATCGTTCAGATCTGTTTTAATGGCCATAGAGTTGAATGCCACTATTACATGTAAACTACACCTAAAAAATTAAAATGGTTTGGTTTTTGTAGGCCTTTTAGAAGCAGATAGAGGTTTCTATTGTGTTCTCTCATTCTGGGGAAGTCCTAATTAGGGCTAAAACTAGGGTGTAGATGGGCTAGTTAATGTTCCAGCCTTTACTGTACATAAACACACACCCACACACTCCCACAGACACACATACACCCACACACACTGCTTAACGTCATTTTGCCATGGGCAAGGACAAAGAAGATGAAACGGCGCCCCATATTCATTAGACTGTCTGCTGTAGACAGTGGGAATTTTTGGTTAACGTTTGTATGATGTGAGTTTCAGTGTAGAGATGTAAAGAATAAAGCCCCCGTGCTCTCTCTCTCTCCCTCTCTCTCTCCCTCTCTCTCTCTCTCTCTAGGCCTACATTCTTTCGTGGTTATTATTGTTTGGGTCGTCAAGCTGTCTCGGGAGACACCACATGGGCTCTCAAGATTGTCATTGGCTCACAGCTCTACCCTGGCACACAGTGCTTTGCCCATCCAATCTATCATCCTGGCACTTCGTTTCTAGCTGCTGTCAGTACCACAATCAAAAGTTTGAAATCACATCAAAAACGCTATTTTGTACCTTGATAAAAACATACTGTACGCAACAGAGTCTCACACAAGACTTTCCCTTGCTCCCCACACACCTGATGCATCTAACAAGGTAATTAACAAGCTTTTCCCAACTAGGTGTGGAAGCAAGGAGAACAGTGCATGCACTGCATCACTACTGCAGCACCAGGGGAGCCACTGACTTATATAATGATGATTTAAAATTTGCATCTGAACTACCAGCAGTTGGCGTTATTAGAATCATTCCAGTTCATTATGTGGTACGTATGGGGTAATACATAACAATATTACTGTCTACTGTATTTACTGATGACAACTTATATACAAGTATACTTGATGTTTATATCAAATACGATTTTAATTTGGGTACTGTATTTTTGAGTTGTACATAAATGTGTTGAAGCACAATTGCTAATGATACATAATGATACTTAGCAGCAGATAGAATGCGTAATTGGTGCTAAATACTATGTCTAAATCCTTTCCCAAGCTGCTGGATGGCCTAGTGGTTAGGACATTGGCCCTGTAATCAGGGTTCAACTGCTAGTAGCCCCTGAGGTACCCTTGAGCAAGATACCACCCCCCCGCACTGCGCCTCGTTGGCAGCAGTCCACTGCTTCACTTGGTGGATGGGTTAAGTGCAGAGAAAGAATTTCTCTGTGTGTTGTACTTGTATGACTATACATGTGTCGAATAAAGAATCTTACATTGCTTCCAGATGACTGCTTCTACTGTTTTTATGCAACATAATGTACTTGTCTTGATAACAGTTTGTCATGCAGTGTCATAAATCACACAAGAGTATGTGTTTGAGATGACTTAAAAGTTAAGGTGAGTGTGTAACAGTTTAGGCATGAAATTTGCATGATTAATGGGAGTTCATGGGAGTACATGATTAATGGGATTTATGGCCGTCTCACCACCAGGCATTGAACCTGTGACCACCTGAAGGTGACAGTTTGGAAGCTGAAGATGCACCTGTCTTGGCTGACATGTTTTATTTTCACGTTAAGGTTATTGTTCGATGAGAAGTAGTTACCGTTTTTCTTATAGAACTGGACCTCGGCCTGGTACTCCTCTTTGCCCTCCAGTGCTTTCTCCATGCTCTGAGCGACGTGTTCGCTGGTGCCAGGGCCATGCAGGAAGTGGCAGCTGCAGTTTTTCTGCATCACCTCCGTTCTCACGAAGCCCGTCAGCTCGCAGAACCCATCTGAGCAGTACACGATGGGGTACCCGCGGTGGCCCTGAGCGTTACCCAGCAGGAAGTTGCTGTCTGCAGATACAGAAGGAGCAGTCATCACTGTCATCACTGTTATGCATTGGCAAGTTTGTTTTTCAATCACTCACACGAGTTCATACTGAATGTACGAATAAAGGGGATCTTCGGATTACAGCAATTTCAACTTACGAGACGTTCCAAGATTTACGACGCTCACTCCCACTCGCCTTACACCGTTAGCCCTGTACTTACAGGCTACGTGGGCGAACTAGTTTGTTTGTACGCGGCTGAAAAATACACGCTAACACTATAATATGCAAACAATGAATGAGGGAGTTTTCCTTTTCCTTTTTCTGTGGCTTAGTTGTGTTTTTATGTACTGGATTATGATTTTACAACTGAGTTTGGATCAGTAAATGACTGATGCTAGGGTGTTTTTCAACTAACACCAAAATACATCACTGTCGAAGGAACAGATCTGTGCTGTAACCCAAGGACCCCCTGTACACGCAAATACTCACCTCACTTTCAGCCCTTAAACAAAAATCAGCATTTCACAATGTAGAAAGAATAAATAGTTTGATGTAAAGCTTGATTCCTGCATCTACCAGAGTGGGTTTCCAATTTTTTGCTGTGCTGATATAGTCAAGTTTAACCTTGTGTAGAGCGGCTTTCTGGGAAATATTCTAATTTATAATTCTAATTTGTTCAAAATATTATAGGAATATCAAGGGCTGTATGTATTATTACTCCCCTAATTGTAGAATGTTGTTTTCTCTTATTCTGCATTCATGGCCGATCTAAATCTCCGTCTTTCAGTCACAGTTCGGTGTGTAAATGAGACCCCGTGTAACGTACACTGTACCATGTACAGGGTGCATTGCAGTTTGTGCTGTATAATAATGCCCACAAGTAGCATGTGAACATCTCTGATGTGGATTACAAGGCTGTTGATATGTAGGAAGGAACCCTCAGGATCTTCTAGGCCTTCGGAGAAACAAAAATGATGACTGTAGTTGTAGATCATTTTTTCCCATATAATAATGTATTTGATTACTCAATACACATGTTTCTGTATTTTGCTTGTTCTGCTGTTGTGCAGTATTTAGACCATGTTTAATTTAACTTGCACTGTGTATCTGTTGTTTCCTTATATTTTACTTATATTTATAGAGCTAGAAATTGTTTATTGTTTCTATTGATTTTCATTGTTCTTATATTATTACTTTTGATCCTACGGATCCTGTTAAACTGTCTTTTTTACTACTGCTACTGTTTCTAAGGAATTTCCCCATTGTGGGATTAATAAAGTCAATCTAATCTAGTCTAATCTAAAAATTAGAAATCCTGTTATTTCATTGTTCAGTTTTGGTTCCAAACAAAAAGATTAAGATCTTGAAAACTGTCAATTCTATATCTATTTTCCACTGTGGTGTCTGGTTGGAAGTAGGATTTCTCATCAAAATCTCTCATCAGGAGCTAAACAGAGGGCCTAACACATCAGATGAACCAACAACATAATTACAAAATGACCGTTTAATTGACCAGTCATGTTTTGATTTCCAGTGGGTGGGACCAAACATTATTCCAGGTCTTCTGATTGTCACTGACTGGGAATGCACACTGTTGTCTGACGAGGTTTCAAAAAGGTTTAACAGTGGCAGCAGCTCTATCCTGGGACTCTTCATTGAATTAATCGCCATAAAATTGCAACATACATGGACAAATATGAGTGAACATGCCTTTAACCAGCTTCAAATGCCCGTATTAAATCTAGAATGACCAATAATATTTATGTGCTTAGCTTAGTTATCTCAGTGCTAACACACTATTAGAAATCCCTTGGGTTCGCTAGCAGCAGAAATTAGGATTTTTGTAGTAGATTTTAATCTCATTTTTGATATTTATGGCTTCAACTCAAAGCATAACTCCAACAATCCTGGTTCAAAACTATTTTATGTTCATCTTTCTTTCATCGTGTTCTTCTTTATTTCTTTCATTAAGTGGTGTGTCAGTGTGAGGACATGAGAGGTGCCGATTAAAGTCAAATTTGAGAGACTGTTAAAATGTGTCAGTTTATCAGTATTAGCTTCTCATAATAATCTAAATAATATTTTTTTTTAGATGGAAACAGTAAAACACATACAGTAGTATTCAACAATGTAACATGACACCAGTAATTCAACTTGACATGAAATATGAATAATATATTAAAATTGACATCATGGCATAAGGTGTACTAGAATCAGACAGAAGAAACAAGTTTAAGAGGATGTGTTTTATGGCAGAATTTAAAGATTGGCAGCATCTTGAGAAAGACCAGAAATAAAGGAGGAATGTATGATGCCAGTTATTACAGAGGAGAGAGAGGGTAGTTTTTACCAAATGATTAGGTATTTAAATTTTAGAATAAATTTGAGTCAAAGTTGGGAGTTTAAAACTAGAAAGAGAAAAAGAGGAAATCATGAAAAGCTGGAACAGGCAACTGGTTTGCTGTATTTCCAGATGTCATAAATTGTTGGTGGATATTTTAAATTTTAGCATTAAAAAGGTCATGATGTAACATGAACAGTGCAGTGCATATGACATGGGAGTATCAGGTGGCCAAAGGATGTTATTTACTCTAGAAAACAATGCTCTTGTGTTCCCTTTGTCAGACTTAATTAAGTTTGCTTAGTAAACAGTTTTGCCTGTAGAGAGACCATCCTTATATAAATATAATAATGTAAATATTCATCATACAAATTATTATGAACAATGAGACCAGTTTTTGTTAGACATGGCATGATACCACTTTTTTATGTCCAATACCAATAACGATATTTTCAAAACTTTCAAAAAATGTCCAGATACATTTCGTAAACCTTCACACAAATACAAAAATCATAACTGTGATGTAATAAGGGAGAAACCTTGCACAGAGAACATGCTATAGTGAGATGTCCCCTATGGGGTGCCGTTTGTAAAACCAGCTTAACAAATTTAGAAATGTCATTTTTTTCATTTTTTAATGTAGCACTTTTACAAAAAGCGAGATATGCTAATTGGCCACGCCCCATGATTACAATTGGCTGTTACTTAGCAAGGGGCTGGAGGATTTGCCTTGAATGATCTTAAATCTAAATGTTAAATACAAAAAATATGTCTCACACTCTAAATGTGAAACTTCACAGTTAGATAGGGCTTGGTTCCAGTGACTCCTCATTTGCCATAATAGCCCCCTGGAGTTCCAGAATTATTAGCCGAAAGCTGTAACGGAAAAAATAATGGGACACCCAGGCGAGGTGAACGGTTTTCGGCTAATAACTCCGGATCCCTGGGAGGCTATTATGGCAAACAAGGGGTCATTGGAAAGGTCTCATGGTGCCCTATCTAAATGTGAAGTTTCATGGAGACTGATGGTTGCCCCACCTAGTAAAGCTGTGAGCATGTTCCGTGCGGGACTAAAGTATTCATAAGATGAAAGAGAAACAAAGACAATCACTCTCACTCACACAATCACACCACAATTTAGCATCTCCAGGTCACCTGACATGCATGTTTTTGGACTGTGGGAGGAACCCAGAGTACCCAACAGAAACCCATACAGATAAAAGGAGGACATGCAAAAGTTTTCTTTAGGAGGCGGTATATGTGGGAAAAAAAATACTGTAATGTATTGCATTGGGTTCTTAGTGCAGTTGTGAGTTATAATAACTGCACTGGGTTGTTTTACTGCACCCTCTCTACTTTCATTTTTCTGACTAATAACTTACTAAGTGTAACATTCACAGTTAACGGCCACTAGAGGCCACTGCTGTTTCCGTTTGCAGAAGGGCTTTAATTTTGACTGGGGGGTGTCTCATCCCTGGCAGATGATGGTTCTCAGCAATCAATGATGGTTCTCAGCAACAAGGGATGAAACCAGGGATTTACATGTGTTTTGACTTTAGTTTCTGTTTAAATAGCGAGGTTGGTGTTTGTTAGGTTGTGGGTTCACCAAAACATTAAGTGGGAACAAGATAAGTAAATTGTGGCCATGACTTAGTGAGGTGAGTTCAGAATTAAGCAGTGACCACATCCATCTGAATGGATATAATGAGCTCCTGCCACTGTGAAATATGAAAAAGCTCAAATAAACTGAAATGTGTTTATCAGAATAGGAGGTTTCTGAGTGATAGTTAATATGCAGAATGAAGCTTTGTGTAGAAAAGACACCCATTGACATACAATGCAGCTATTACTATTCCAACAATTCTCTCTCTCTCTCTCTCTCTCTCTCTCTCTCTCTCTCTCTCTGTCACACACACACACACACACACACACACACACA
>JBBPDE010000107.1:23889481-23905461 GCA_037974605.1 Nannopetersius ansorgii
ACACACACACACACACACACACACACACACACACACACTCTCTCTCTCTCTCACATTTTCTCTCTCTGTCTCTCACTCTTTCTGAGTCTCTCTGTCCGGATGTGGCGGAGTGAAGGCCACAGTTAAACACTGTAAACCGTCATGTTTTGACGGGGAAGGAGAAAGTGGAGGAGAACGAAGACATCGGATCTGCCGCTGCTCAGACAGAACACGGGTCCTTAAGACCACCGAGGTGAGGTGAAGGGGTCTTTAATGACTGATATCCCGGTTAAACCGGCTCGCGCCTTCCCCGAACGTTCGCTTAGCATGCTAACAGTGGCTAGGAGTGACACGCTATAAAGTCACACTTTTTCAACTAAAATAACTTTCAGACCTAGAATACACGCTGAAGTTGATACTTTCAGCGGTAAATATAAACATTCTATGGAGCTGGTTGTGTGAAAAGGAACCAAACATCTTGGCTAGGCTAAGCTAGGCTAAGCTAATTAGCGAAACAACGCAGGCTCCAGGCGAGTTAATAGAATGATTTTATTTTAGAAAAGAACTGTTGTTTTGGTTCTTGTTCACATTATAGATACAGATAACATGGCCCGTGTAAAATGTCTAATTGTTTTACTTTATGAACAGGTTTCAGTTTAAGGACAAGTTAGCTCGGTCAGCTGTTTTTAGCTTTTGGTGTTTGAGCTCGGTCTACTATTGCTATTGAATCGTTTAGGGAAGTTCTCTCATGCCATAGATTTTTTATGGAGTTACAGATTGTGCTTCTGTCTCTACGCTTCATAGTTTCGTTTTTCATCTCGGAGGTTACATGCGTAGCACGTCTTCAGTTCCTCAATGATTAATGGACATCAGAAGGGCCATGTCACTGTACTGATTTGTGTGTTACTGTTGCTGTTGTTCTTCTATTCTTCTACACTATATGGACAAAATGATTTTGTGTCAATTCTTATTGCTTTCTCAGTGAACTTTAGAGTTCCCTTCCTCATATCACCACGGACTGCACCCCGGAAAGTACACTATATGGACAAAAGTGACACACTTTTTTTACAGGCTTTTGGCTAGGCCCATTACTTCCAGTCAAGAGCAATCTTAATGCTTCAGCAAACCAAGACATTTTGGACAAAGCCATTCTTCCATCTTTGTGGACACAGTTTGGGGAAGAACCTTTTTCTATTCCATCATGACTGTTCCCTAATGCACAAAGCAAGCTTTGTAAAGACATGTTTGGATAAGTTCGGTATGGAAAAACTTGACTGGCACACACAGAGCATTGACCTTAACCTCATTCAACACCTTTAGGATGAACTGGAATGGTGACTGTGAGCCAGGGCTTCTCATCCAACATCAGTGCCTGATAAATGCTTTACAGAAATGTTTTACCTCATAAATGCTTTACAGAATGAATGGACACAAAATCCCACAGAAACCCCCAAATCTTGTGGAGAGCCTTCCAAGAAAAGTGCTGCAAAAGGGGAACCAACTCAATATTAAAGTCTAACTATTTGCAGTGTCATCAAAGTTTGTGTGGGTGTAACTGTCAGGCGTCCCAGTACTTTTGTCCATATAATGTATGTGATGTGTGCGTGTGACCCAGTTACACAAGTTTATCTGTAGTGACAATTAAGGCTTTAACTGTTTTCTTTGCCCTCATAACCATCACAAGTGGTTCTGTAACTCAGATCTAAATTGTATTATTTTGTATACATAATGCATTTGTTATTAGTTAGTTTATAAACTGGTCATAGTCTGTATAAGTACATGTCTGGTTTTGCTTTCATCAGTATTTACTGTCATTGACTGTCATTTTTGCCTTTTTCCTTCCCATTATTTAAGGACATCAGGCCTGCCTCAGGGTTGGAAGGATTAACCTGAGCATTTGTAACCCAGGACCTCCAATCTTTTGCCCTTTCTCTCTGTCCCTGTGGCCTTTGGCCCAGGTTTGAGTGCCTCACCACAACAGAGAATCCGTTTGGCACTATGGCGGGTCGACCCAACGGGCCGGCCGCGGGGAACAAAATCTGTCAGTTTAAGTTGGTTCTACTAGGAGAATCGGCAGTGGGTAAGTCCAGCTTGGTCCTGCGCTTCGTCAAAGGCCAGTTCCACGAGTACCAGGAGAGCACTATTGGAGGTGGGTGATGGCCAGCACAGTTAATCACATTATTATTGTTATTGCGGTATGAGTTCCTGCTCTAAACACACAGTTAGAGGCAGCAATAATGAATTAGCATTAAAGTATATTACGCAGGTATGGAGCTAGAATTATGTTTGACTTTTCCAAGCTGTACCCAAGAGCAGTGGTATGCTTTCCTGAGCCAGTGATCAAACACTCCTACATGTAGGGCAACCAACTTGCTCTGCCACACAGTCAGGTACAAAGCAAACAGTCATAGACAGCTCTAAAGATAGCTTATGAAAATGCTGTAAGTAAGATGACAGTTGTCAGACCTGTGCATCTTGTCGAACAGTGAAATGTTGTAAACTGCAAGCATGTATGACTATTAGAATTGTTCTTAGTAGTTACATATTTGTTTTGTAAATTGTTTTTGTATATTTTGTGTGTAGAAAAAACTTCCAGTTTTCTTACTTTACATGTTTATAAAGAAGCATTTTTAAGACTTGATATACATTTCAAAACCAATGTGCAGTAGTAGGCCAGTGCCACAAACAATCTTTGCTTTGTTTTATTTTAACAAAATGTCTGCACAGGCATCTTACTGGTTATTGTGCAATGGTGAGGGCATGCAGGTTGAAGCTTTATCTTTGTCAAATAAAAAAACACAAGCACGTATTAGAACACAAACATGTTAATTTGGCCACAAGCCTAATTAAACTAGCTAAGTATGTTGGAATTGCCACTGTCACACAAGCTTAACCAAGGCCATTAACCTGATGTGTGAGTCTATAGCCATATTGAGCTGAATGTGACTGTGTTTTTCCTGAGGCCTGAAGCAGTTTTGTTTGATGTCTGTAAGTCTGAAACCGCAAAGGTGTATTTTGTACAAGCATGATACCTGGAAGTTGCAGCGGCACTTTTTTGTGTTTTCGGTTTTGTTTTATTTATTTTTTTCCCCAATTTTTTTTTTACCATCACTAGGAGCTGTCAGCATACACAGGCCTTTATAATGATTAATTATAAATAATTATATAATTATAAACATTTTAGATATCTGCTATTCATAACTTTGAGCCAAATGTTGTACAGCTCAGTGTGTTTTAAAAACAACATAACTAGCTTTTCCTCTATGTTGGATGAGCGGTAGGCCAGCTGTGAATGACACTGTAGCACTTATTTGCAGGTGCTCAGCACAGAGACTTTGAGAGATTCTCCACTTAAACAGATGAAAACATAAAACCTGTTGCTCAGGCTGAAGGAGTCCTTTTCAGCAGCAGTTTATGTTCCTCCATAAACAAAAAAAAAGTGCCTGAGTGTTTGAGATGTGTTGTGTGAATTCCCCCTTACAGTGCACCGTTTCTTCTAGCTTTGTTGCAGGGATCTCTGGTGGTAATTTAATTGTTTTAATGTTGCACTTTAACCAGAAGTGATGTCAGTGTTGTAAGTTTTACATTTTGCTTCCTTATTTACTCAGAAGAAGTTAATCATACTAGCAAAGGGAAATGCATATGGTTTGTCAAGTATTGTCATTCCTCTTGCATACTTTTGAATAAACTTTAATAAAAGTTGAAAATATTTTTAGTGTACGTATACAGCAAAAGGTGCTGTATTGTGCAAATCATACTAAGACCCCTATCGTTAGCCTAGACTAAGAAGAAAAAAAACACATCACAGCCATGTTTTTCTGTTAAACAAGTTAAGTGGAATGATAAAAATGCATCAAGAGTTGAGCTAAGTTGTTTAAAGGTGGACATTGTGAACATGAAATTGGAAAGTGCCAGGAACAAAAATGTTCACGCGTATTTTTTATACAGTTTAAAAACAGTACTTAAAATGCACACTAAAATTAGGTCTCTGTTTTTTCTTCCCAATCTTTAGCTGCATTCCTCACACAGACAGTATGCTTGGATGATACGACAGTAAAGTTTGAGATCTGGGATACTGCTGGACAGGAGCGATACCACAGTTTGGCCCCAATGTACTACAGAGGAGCTCAGGCTGCCATTATAGTCTACGACATTACTAATGCAGTAAGAGAATACACTCACAACATCACTGTAATTGAAACTGTTCCAGGAGTTTTCTAACAGATTTAGGGGACATTCAGATAACTTCTAAACAGGAGTCGCGTCACGTGTTTAAAAAGTAGCAGGGTTTTTTTAAGACTCGATATACGTTTTGAAACCGATGGGCAGTGGTAGGCCAGTGCCACAAACAATCTTTGCTTTATGTTTTATTGCAACAGAATGTCTGCACATGCATCTTACTGGTCAGGCAGCTCAGGCTGCCATTATAGTTTCCGACATTATTAATGCAGTAAGAGAATACACTCTCAACATTGGAAAATACACACTCTCTTGATAGTGTCTCACTTACTATGTTTAAAAATGCACATTTGTTTTCAGCATGGTTTGATGTAGAGCAAACTTACTCACTGGTTTCTTTACAGTGGTGGTGATGGGAACAAGAGGTCACAGTGTGCATATTGCCATTTTATATACTATCTAAAAGAACCAGTGAACCAATACGTTTTCTGTGTTTTACATGTAATGATAGTGACTGTAAAACAGTGGTGAATCTGGTATTGATTTATCCTGAATCGATTTTACATTAAATCATATTTTTAATGAGTCAGGTTGACCGCTTTTCTTCAAAGCTAGTCGAAAAACAAGATTACAGCAGTCAATTAACATATCTGTAAACATTTGATGCTTTGGACCCCTGGATCCTGTCACCACCTCTGTGACCAATTCTGTGAATGTAGCATGGCACATCAAACCACTCTGAATGACTATTTACATATTAACAATATTAAGCAGAAATTCTGTTGAATTAACTATTGTTGCTGTAAAAGAACACAGGCTCTATATTTATTTTATGAGCTGAGGTGAAGTGGGTGTGTATTGGTGGGGGGGACTCCCAAACTGTATTGGACCCTGGCCCTCCAGGGCTAGTGTGTACTCCTGTAGTAAGAGAATACACACTTCAAGATCGGCTTTTACCTTCTGAATAAGCCTTGGACAGGACACTTGTTCTGTTCTGGTTTTTTTTCTTGTTGTGAATTTGTAATTTTAGGAAATTCTCAGCTAATGATCGCCTTTGTTGTAACTTCTGTTATTTTGTAATTGTTTTGAAAGACCTATTAATGGAGAAGTGGTTGATAGAAAAGTTAATCTAATAATTGTTAGTTGTATGGGTATAATAAATAATGTAATAATGAAGTGGTTTTCTGTTGCTACGTGTTTAGGACACATTCACACGAGCTAAGAACTGGGTGAAAGAGCTTCAGCGACAGGCCAGTCCAAATATCGTCATTGCACTGTCTGGGAACAAAGCTGACCTGGCCAACAAGAGAGCGGTTGACTTCCAGGTGTGTATGTGTAAATCTCTGACCTCATAATTTAATTTAATTACAATTTCAATTTTGATAATTACTTATGCATCATGAATATTCACATTTCACCATTCACCAGGTCAATTTAATTTGATACAGTGACTGGCGAATCCGTTTATGGCAGTGAAATGTAGACAAAATAACACCATGATTTTAGTGTGTTGAGAAGCATCTGTATTTTTATAGTATTCAGTCCAAAATTGTTAAAAATGACATTTTGGGTTTTCAGCTGAAAGAGAAATAAGGCCAAAATCAAAAACTGCTACCAGGTACCTAAAACAGATTAAGACAATAAAAAGAAGTAATAGTATTGAAAATTGTTTGTTTCCATTACACTTAATTTGAAGCACAGATGTGCTCCATTGCCAAAGACCATTTGAATGTTGTGTAATCCAACATCTATTGGTAATAAACTTTCGCCTTCAGTATTCAGTTGTCATTGCCAACATGTTTATATTATTCAGCTCGGGGTCATGGCTGTTTCTTGTCGGCTAGTAGCACCTCCTTGTGGTCAATCATCAGACTGACAGAAGGGAGAATGTGTATATTATTCAATATTCAAGCTGCTTAAATTTAAACTGCTACATTTTATACCCCTATTAGGACTATTTAATTTTGTCTCTTCTTTATTTGATCTTTGTAACATGTCGATCTACAGGAAGCTCAAGCATATGCTGATGACAACAGTCTGCTGTTCATGGAAACCTCCGCCAAAACCGCCATGAATGTCAATGAGATCTTCATGGCCATTGGTAAAAAAACCCACACTCCTTAATCAGCGTACCCACATAAAATCTTCTCCATTTTAATAATTATATAGGAGGCATTTACGACTGTTGAGAATGTTTGTATGCTAAAAACTACAAATAATGACATAAAAGCATCTTGAACAGATGCGATTGAACAGAGCAAAAAAATGAACTCCCACTTAACATTATTAGCAAGTGAACCTAAATAAACTTAATTCCTCAATTTAATAAACTTTCAGTTGATATTTAGGAAAGCATTAGCTTAGCTCGACATACACCACAACCAGTCACTCACTTTGATCTTGATCTAAATGTCTAAGTGAAGCATTTGCTGAAATGAGACCTGTGCTATGACTTACGAAGCTATTGGCCTACTACAGAAGGTAGTGCTTGCACCTACAGCTAGGGAAGTTATTTTAACTGGCATGATGAGCAATTCAGGCAGCTTGTGAAGGTCATGGGTTTGAATCCTGCTAGTGGCACTACTAAGGTACACTTGAGCAAGGTACACCACATACTGCTCACTGGGCACTGTGTTCTTGGTTGCCCACTGCTTCATTTGGCGAATGTGTTAAATGCAGAGAAGATTTCATGCTGTGTTCATGCAGGATACAAATGGACACCTCACCCACACTATATTTGCATTTTGATATTGCGCTAAACGCCATTATAATTCACTTAAATGATTTACTTCAGCTAACTGTTAAATCGCTCAAAGTTTCTCGTTACCCTGTCACAATCCTGTCTTTTACGTACTTTAGGATATTGGGGGTTTATACTGCTAATGCAGGAAGTAAGTTGAGTAAGTTGATGTCGAGCTCCAATCCTGGAGGACCGTGGTCCAACACATTTTGGTGTTTTCCCTGATCAGAAACACCTGTTTCACCTCCCCAGATAATGTTCAGGTTTAGTGAATGTGTTTGAGGAGAGCCACTGAGGACGCTGGTCTTCCAAGACCGGTGTTGGACACCCCTGTGCTAATGTCTGCAAGATAGATGTAGCCAGATCATTTTGATGCTTTTTCATGATGGTGTTTTTCTGTTAGCGACAGATTTTCAGTGCCACAGATTGAAGTGACTTGACTTCTGCCACAGGTGAACGCTAACTGTACGTACTTCTCTTTCCTTGTAGCTAAGAAGCTGCCGAAGAACGAGCCTCAGGGTGGTGGTGGAGGGGCGAGTGGGCGAGGCCGGACCGGCGTGGATCTTCAAGACTCTGCTCCCCAGGGCTCCACTGGCAGGTGCTGTGGAAATTAACTCAACAGTCAAGGGTCTTAAACAACTTAACCTTGGAAACAGACAGACCATTTTTGAGAAGGAGATCAATCGCACTTAAGAGAGATTATATCTTCATATTTTTTTCCTGTATTATTTTTTTCTTTTTGTCTTTTTTTTTCCTGAAAATCATAAGCTAGAGGGAGTGCCACAGTGCCTCACTCTCTCTCTCTTTTTCTCTCACCACATGTCTTGATTATCATTATTTTATAGAAATACTAACATGATTCTGTCGTTCATCTCATTTTAAAGAACAAGAGATGAAAACCTAATACTTTGTATGTTTTTGGTGAAGGGTGCATGTAGCAATTTTTTTCTTATGTATTATTCTGCTTTTTTTTTTTTTTGACCCTGTACCAATCTTCTTTATCAGCACATAACGGACTCGGGGAGGACAATGATGAATCTCTCATTCAAATCTGTCTGTTTTTTTGTAAATGAACTAGTATTGTTTTTATTACAGCAGCTCCACCTTGAATATATCATGGCATTATTGGGGTTACATAGCACATGCATATGGATGTATGTCTGATCAGTGTAATACGAAAACTCCACTGAAATGCAGTCAGCATTACCACTTATACCTAAAAACATTTTTAGCATTATGTTTTTTCAATCTGTAAGATATTATGGCATCAAAAGAAGAATAAAAATGAAGGGAAAAGATTCAGTTGTGGACTGTTGTGTGGGGAGGATGGCAATTTCTAAATGGTCTTGAATCATGACATTCATTTTAATTTGAAGAAAATTAAGAATGAAACTAGAGCTGCATGATATATGTGTTGATCCCTTTCATAATATTGGCAATATTGTGATACCAAAATGGCAACAATATGCAAACGAACTTTTAATAAATCATTCAATTCTGTATGTGTTGTTTACATTCTGACAATCAGATGAGTTTCATTGGGTGATTTGGTGAACAAACATGTTTGCTGTCCAACAGTCATATCATGTAATGCGACCCATTTTGAACATCAAGGGCTGATAGTGTAGATATAATAAACGCTATGTGACAGTTTTTGAAAGTGAAAGTGATCGTTCTGTCACACATGAACACACCACAGCACACAGTGTGAACAGCACGAAATTAAACCTCTGCATTTAACACCTTCACCAAGTGAAGCAGGGGGCAGCCAGGAACACGGTGCCCTTTTACTACCTACTCATTCATTTTATGAACTTCAGTATCGGTAAGTTGTTGATTGTGCAACTAAAACATATTTCAAATTAAACAAGTTTCCTATTCGACATGAAAAAGAAATGTAACAGCATTTCTGACATCCTATTAACTGGTTGTGTGGTGATGAGTCATTCTATACTGTTCTTTTAACTTTAAATGCACTCATCAACTGTCTCATCCCATTGACTGTCACTTAATAGCTTGTTGAATATCTACAAGTTGTCTGGTGATCCACAATGGTATTCTAATTAATTCAAGGTGACTTTTTATAGGTCCTTAGAGATTAACAAAAGAACACACATATCCTGGTCAATAAAGGTGAACATAGTGTTATTGTACTTATTATTAAAGAATACTAAGTAAATATTAAGTGAGAAACAAATCTCAGAGTGTGCCAAAACCTTTGATAGTGTGTGTAAATACAGCTCTGGAAAAAAATAAGAGACCACTGCAATGAGCATCTCTCATTCTGCTTTATGAGGTACTGATCAGTGATCACCTGAATCAAATGTTATTTAATGAGGAAAAGTATTAAAAAAAACCTCTGCTGTAATCAACACTCTCCTCTTGCAATGTGACCTGTTGGATGGTGAAACACTACTAGAAGTATGTCAAATGTAATGGCATTTAAAAAAAAAGGTGTTTGTTTTCTTTGAATTATTGAATTATTTAAGTTAAGTAAACACTGCATCATTTCTCTTATTTTGATGTATTGTTATTCCTTTAAAACTAAGGCAATGCTGTTCAATACTTGTCAAAAATGTCTTTGCTGTGACATTACCTTTCACTGAAACTAAGGGGCCTATTTCTGAAAAACAGCCCCAGACCATTGGGAGGCCTCCAGACATCCACCAAAACCCAGACGCATCCATCAGACTACCAGGTAATGGAGTGTGATTCATGCTAGAAACACATTTCTGCAGCTCCCAAGCCCAGTAGAGGCATGCTTTGCACCACTCAAGCTGATACATGGCATTGAAACACCATCATCTTACTCTTATGCAGCTGTTCAACAATGGCAACCCATTTCATGAAGCTCTTGACACACTTGTGCAGTTTTTCTGCGTTATGCTTTAGCACTTGGTGGCCATGTTCTGGTGTTTTATTGCTTCTCATTGTTACTCCTAGATGCGTCTATTTCACAACTACACTCACAGCTGTCTGGGGCAGTTCCAGCAAGTCAGAGGTTTCCTTTGATTCACTGGACAAGGTGTTTAGTCCAACCTAGTCCAGGCCCTTTTCTATCCCAGCATGACTGTGTCCCAGTTCACAAAGCAAGCTCCATAAAAACGTGGTTGGATTGTGTATGGATGACTTTGACTGGCCAAACTGTGATGGCTAGAAGTCTGGATCACAGAAGCTCCAAAATGTACTTATCTCTTGTTCTCGTACAGCTGAAGTGGGCTGCGTTATGAAGTCTTCTTCGTGCCGACCTTAAGGCATTGAGTCAAGGTGGAGGTAGCTCAGTGGTCATGGGTTCGAATCCTACCTTCAGCATACCAACACTGGGTCCCCGAGCAAGACCCTTAACCCAAGTTGCTCCAGGGAGACCGCCCCCTGTAGTATGGGAATGAAAGTCGCTTTGGATAAAAATGTCTGCTAAGTGCCATAAATGTAAAGGTGAGACGTACATGGTTTATACGCATTTTTCATACCAGCCAGGCGAGTATGCTTCACACTAGGGTGGTTAGGTGCATGTTTTTAAGCTTACTGTGCTGCGTGTTGTATCTCAACTATCCAATTTGAGTTATGATGTCTTTGTTGGCCAAACGTTACGTGCTGGATGCAGCAGTGCTGATGTTGATGTCGGGAAAGAGTACATTTGGAGCCTTTTTCAGCAGCCTACCCAAAACATCTTTCTGCCTATAATGTTGCTGCTTCGCCTTTCACCCAAACATCTTTTAGCACTATTTTTGAATCATGTTGTGTCAGTCAACGAAACAAAAATGTCACAAAAAGGATCGATGCAAGTTTCTCTAAGCATACACTAGATGGGGCTATACACTTGCTCTATTCAGGGACCCCGTTCTGAACACACCAGCAATTTCCCCATATAGTTCACATTAGACTGTTCTCAGCCTCTTCTGCAATTCAGCAGTATGTGTCAGTCAGTAAGCAAAATCAGTGTTCCTAATTCAGCACTAATATTTACATCCATGTATAAATGTGCCCTTTTCTTCGCACCAGACTTCTGACCCATTGAAGTAGCAAACATTTCAAAACTGCCTTGCTTTGGGGTTCTTTGAGTTGATTTTATGTACAAAGAGCATAAATAGGGCCACTAACAGAAGAAAAACTTATTTTCTCTGATGGTAAGCCCTGTTTTCATCACTGGTTTAAGCCAGTTTGTTCAGTTAGCCACCCTTATATTGCCAGCCTTAAAGGACAGCTGGTAGCCTGGTGGTTAGATAGTTGTCCTTGTGACCGGAAGGTCATCGCAGTTTCCCTTGAGCAAGATATCGTCCCCATGCACTGCTCCCCAGGCATCACGTCACTGGCTGCCCACTGCTTCACTTGGTGAATGGGTTAAATGTAGAGAACAATTTCACGCTGTTCACACTGTGCTGAGGTGTGTTCATGTGTGACAAATTGACAGTTTACACTTTAAAGGACAATAACTGTGAAAAAAAAAAACACTTTCCTCTTACCCAGAGGCATTCCATCAGCCGAGCCATGTTTGGAGTTACTGCGATTTAGCGCTGGATCTAGCTTAAAGGTGCAGATACAAAACCAGCTGGTTTAATTACGGGGGGTAAAGTGAGGTAGAGCATCTTGTAACAATGAATATTGTTTTTGGTTGCATAAACCCTCATAAACAAAATAACAGGGCTTCAGGAAGGAAAATATTTATCTATATATATATATATATTATATTAGTGGTGGGCCGTTATTGGTGTTAACGTGCTGCATTAATGTAAGACTCTTATCGGGTGATAAAAAAAATATATCGCCGTTAATCTATTCACAAAGTTGGGTTGGGAGCTGGGTCTATACTACGCAAGCTAAGATGACTTTCACCTTGATATTTGATTTACTCTCTTTCTCTCTGTCGGTTTTTTTTTTTGTAAACACATCTCCAAAATGTGCCTCAATGCAATCAAATTTTGTCCAGATCTTGTCAGAGACTTTCCCATGTGGTTTAGGACACAGCATGACTTGCTGTAAGCTATGAAATGAGCACTCATTGAAGGTTTGTTCATTTTTATTGACAGATGGAGTGAATTTTTGTGCAATACTTTTATGGGAACAATTTTGATGACCAATGACCTAATAGTGACATAAACCTCATATCTCCAGATGGTCGACTACATCTGGGCTAAATTCAAAAGTGTCTTTTTCTTTAAAAGTCCAGTAGTCTTAATAAGGGTTTTCATGTATTTTATTTTCCTTCCCGAAGCCCTGTTATATTGTTCATCTGAGTTTATGCAAACAAAAACAAAATTCATTGTTACAAGATGCCTTAAACTGTCTGTTTCTGTAAGACTTCTATGTAAAATACCTCACTTTTTTATTTATGCCTTCACAACTCTCCTACTGATCTCCTGTCACAGTATGAATGGGCAGGGCTAAATATGTGGTCACATGAAAATATGGCTGTTTTCAGACATGGATTGTGGAGGGGCAGTCATTTTTTAAAATGTTAACAGTGTTTACATAGTTTGCATCATCATTATATGGGCATTATAATGACATTTTGTAATTGAGAGGTGAACAGTTTTCAGTCTATTATAAAGAAAAGATTACACTCTGTTTTCCCGTTTCTCTGCATGATTGAATTTGTTCAAGCATGGGTTGATGTGTGCAGGGTCACATGTACAATTAACAACCCTTGCTGTGAACAATAGAGGGAAAAAATCGAGAATACAATTGTCTGCAGACGCTGGTGGGAGACCATGAGAGATTGCATGTATTTTAGTGTAGCAAATCGTGCTGTGAGTAGGTTTTTTTGTAGGCCAAGTGTCACAGGATTTGAATATACAGGACAAGGTTAATGGGGTAAGCGCTGCTGGAAGGCTGGTGGAACACGGGCTGATTTGTCACCAGTGGCCTGCTTTCTGCTCAGAAATTACAGTTTGTAGAAGAAGACCCCAGGGCAGACCTCATACTGACAAGAAAGGTTCACCAACTTCTCAAAAGTTCAGTGTTTTTACTGCCAAGGTACAACTGGGCAGCTGGTGGCCTGGTGGTTAGGGAGTTGCCCCTGTGATCAGAAAACTGGGGGTTTGAATCCCAGGACTGCTAGTGGCACCACTGATGTACCCTTGAGCAAGGTACCACCAGGGTGGAGGTGGCCTAGTGGAGAGGATACTTGCCTCTGGACCCTCTGGGTTCAAATCCTACCTTCAGCGCACCACCACTGGGTCCCTGAACAACCTATGCCCAAGTTGTTCCAGGGAGACGGTCCCCTGCTGTTTGGCAATGGAAGTCACTTTGGATGAAAGCGTCTGCTAAATGCTGTAAATGTGAGTTTAAAGGTAGAGTCCCTACACACTGCTCCGGCACACGCCCTAACCACTAGGGCACCCCACTGGTGAATGGGTTAAATACAGAGAAGAATTTCACACTGTTTGCACTGTGCTGTGTTCATGTGTGACTCTAAGGGACCACTTTACTTCAACTGACAGAGGAACTTTATTAGTTAGCTACAGTAGCCCCATAACTCCAGCACAAAGAAACAAACTATAAAAACCCACATTAGAGATAAAACCACAACTGTATAGTAACAGCCATGATCACATCTGGTTCTGAAGCTCTACTGTTTTCTTCAGCCAGAGAGGCACCTACTCCATCATGCCTGCACAGCCATGTGTAACTGCAGTTTTTAATGAATGGACTCTGTGTAAGTCTGGCTCAGCTTTGGCAGCACAGCACAATCTACACATTTACTCAGCACTGAAAGAGCTATTTATACTATAGGTTACGGTTAAAAAAATAAATAAATGACTGAAAACAGCCACTGAAGTTGCATACATTCGTGCGTGAATACTGGTATTAATGAGAACATGCTTGTTCCAGTGTAAGTGTAATAGTGAAATTTAAAAAATTCAAAACCAATCATATTAATCTGTGTATCTCTTCCTCTTCCTGTCTATCTACCTAGAGGCAGCTGATGGTCTGGTGTTTAGTGAGTTGCGGGTTCAAATGCCAGGACTGCTATGGGCACCGGTATGGTACGCTTGAGCGAGGTACCGTCCCCAAGCACTGCGTCGCTGGCTGTCTGACACTTTACACTATCTGTCTATCTATGATGAACCTTTACCATGCAGAGTTAAACTGTGGCTGTGTTAGCCTATAGGTCATTTTCCAGCCATAGTCCTTGAGCCCTGTCTTCATATAACAGACAACACACACACAGAAAAAACTAACATTACAACAAACAGATTGCAAAAAACAGCTAAATTAACTTTGAAATAAAAAATTAAAAAGATCTACATTATTACACACAAGAGACCAATGGCTCATTAAAGTGTCTGTTAGAGTGTTATTATAATGGAATGGATCTAACAAAGCTAAAATGATTCATCATGCTTCTCTGAACTGGTTCAGTGTTTTGCCATCTTGTTTCCGACCATTTCTCAGTCCTGTCATGACCTTCATAAAAATCTGAATTCTGCTTTCAAAAACCCACATCTGCTCTGTCAGTTTCAACCTGTTATAAAGGAAAACAGTGGCCCACACTGGGACAGCTTTAGAC
This sequence comes from Nannopetersius ansorgii, assembly GCA_037974605.1. Classification (NCBI taxonomy): domain Eukaryota; kingdom Metazoa; phylum Chordata; class Actinopteri; order Characiformes; family Alestidae; genus Nannopetersius; species Nannopetersius ansorgii. The sequence continues at coordinate 23,903,890 of JBBPDE010000107.1, forward strand.
AGCATGGGCATGGGTGTAAACAAATGATCTCCTCCATAAAAACGTTTATGTTTTCACTGTAATGAAGTGGGCAAATTGGACTGACAGAGTGAGACTGCTTTAATACCAAGCAAAAAGCAAAAGTATGGGTGTTTTTTAGTTGTTTAATGCAAGAATAATGGGAGCTAAGCACTAACATACAAAATATTTTAATTATCAACAACCGTTTTACAAATTAAACAAATCTTGATATTTTTTATTGCGTTCTTGTTTGCATTTATGCTAAGATAACCTGTGCTAGCACAAAGACCCTTTATCACACGCTGAGAGAAATGACTTGCGTAGACTTTTGCACAGTACTGTAAATAATTTTGATTATCTTAAGTATAGCTTAAGGATAGTGGTAGAGAATATGCTGAGGAAAAACTGGCTGTGATTTTGGCAAGATCTGATGAAACAAAATGAGAAAACACAGGCAAAAAGTGATCCATTAACCCAGAGACACGTGGGTGTAGATGTGTTTTGTTTCTTCTGTTTCTTAGCCTTTCACTCAAGCCTACATATAACACATGATTCAGACAGGGACAGATGATGCAGTCTAATTTTAAGAAAACCTGACTGAATGTAAATTAATTAAATTAAAACTGGTATGTGTTTGTGTGTGTGTGTGTGTGTGTGTGTGAGAGAGAGAGAGAGAGAGAGAAAGAGAGAGACAGAGACAGACAGAAAGAGAAAGGGTATAACAGCTGATGTGATATAGCAAATAGAGGGGAAAGTGTCTGTCTGTCATTATTACACACACACACACGCTTATCACAAAAAGAGCATCTAATCTGTCATCTTATGTCACTCATTCTTTTGACCTCATCACACTCTCTGTCTCTATATAAAAGCTCAATTTACAATGTGATTTTGCATGCTGAGGGGTATAAAATCACTGTGTCGACTTCAGAGGGGGTTGCTATGGCAACTAGGTAAGAGGGGGTTGATTAGGGCATGCTGGGATGTCCGTCAGTCAGCTGCTGGCTCCTGTGTATCACCAAATAATATATATATTGGAGTTTAGAAATGCTGTCTCCCATCCATTGCTAAGCCTCCTTTGTAGCCCCTGTGTAGTTAACCAGGAAAGACATTTCTGGTATCTGCTATAATAAGTAAAAAGTAACAGAAATGCAGACTGACCATGTACAAACTGCATTTACTCACACTTACTTCAAACGGTGTCAGTAAGTACTCCCCAAAAGACTGGTTTACAATGTTTCTGACGTTGTGTGATCATACTGTTATCTGTGAACACTGGCCTAACACTGCAATTCTGAAACCAGAATTTTGAGCATGTTTTAGATGACAGAATACCATGCAGTTTCAGAAACCACTTAAGCCTCTGTTAACCCTTCCAATGAGAGATTAAGGGTGTGTCCGAAACCGCGCACTACGGTCAGTGCACTGAGATGTAGTACGTAGTGCGCACTGCCTTCAGTAGTACACAGTGCCGGGGATAAGTGCTGTCCGAAACGGAACACTAACGTTTTGCACTTAAGCGGAAATGACGGACCTACATTTGCTGGCGATTCTTCAGCCGCCAAAATATCT
>JBBPDE010000107.1:23921815-23935699 GCA_037974605.1 Nannopetersius ansorgii
CGCCTACTGTTTTTCCCATACTACGAATTCGGACATACTACTCGCCTCGCATACTGCTTTTTGCATACTATATAGTATGCAAGTATGCGATTTCGGACGCAGGGTCAGTCTCCCGGGAACGAGGAATGGTATCAGGAAATAAAAAGTGGGATCATGTCATCTCCATAAGAACCAAATTTCTTTGGGACTTAGTTAATTGTGTCCTACCACATTACTACCCATTCTGTAACCTCATTATTGGTCATCAAAACCAGCAGAAAGTGGACACGTTCAACTGCCATGTATTTGCTTCTTACCATGCTTGTTCTAAATATCTGCAGTCTGGAGTCTTGTTGTTGCCTGACAGACTGGTCCTACTGAATACATAGTAATAATCAGATTGTCTGAAAATTTCTAGTCAAAAAGAAAGAGATATGTTATTTAGGTGAGTCCATTTAAACATTAAACAATATTGCTTTGTTGATACTGCTTTCTTTCCTATAAAAAGCCATTGATCTTGGCTTGATAGGCACAAGCGAATAGCCAGTACCACTGATTATGTTCCAGTCAGACTCCAGCCTACTGACCTAACAAGAGTCATACAAGTCTTTACTTGTGCTGACAAAGCATCGTACTTTGTATGATAGTTCTATCTAATATTAGGATTCCATTGATCCATCATTAACAGTGAAAATCTGACAGATGAAGTATTAATATTTACCAGATTATTTTACGTTGCAACTAAAGGACACTTCTGATTTTAGAAGACTGGATTTAATTTGCTGTATCTGACAGTCTGCTATATTCACTTGAGATCTTAGTGGTCAAGTTTGTATATTGAGCACTATGACATGGGCATAGTGACCTGGTAGCATCTGTAGCATGAGGGCCAACACTGAAAAGAAAAATTCACAGTTTTTCTTGGGTTTGGAGGAAATTGGCTTCCAACTGTAAATTGTTCAAAGAGACAGAAGTGGAATGTGGTCAGTCCAGAGCATGGTGCTTGTGTGTGCCATGCTTCCTGCTGTTCAAGGTAGTCGGTCCTACCACCCCTCCACTTTTGGCTTTGAACTCTCTCTGCTCGAGTCTGTGTGCCATATGTCATGCCATGACAACTTTGTGATTGGTCTGATTGATGTTGTCATGGTTACAGGCATTAAGCACAAGCTGATGCTGGAGGGTCAGTGTGTGCAGCCTCGGCGACGGGGAGGGAAGGTGGTCTCCTCCCGCATGAATCCCCGTCCTAAACGCCATGGCAACAAGAGCAGTACCACGTCCAGCAGCCAATCGTATCATTGCGATGTGTGCAATATAGTTGTCAACTCAGAAACTCAGCTCAAACAGGTTAGTTTCATAAATTCAGTTTAGCACTTTCAAGGTTCAAAGAAAAAATATTTTGTATTAGAAGAGGCAAGGGAAAACTTGAGAGTGTGCATTTAATAATGCATGAGTAAAGTCAAGTTTTATTGTTGCTTTTTTTATGTTATGTTATGTTTTTTATCAAATTTAAGAAAAGGCATAAGTTACCATGTCGTCCAGCACACAGCCCATTGTTAATATTATGATGTTTGTATGATTTCTGCATAGAAAACAACTGATATGTAAAGTGTTGAAAAACAGTTGACATAGTTTTCATCTAATCTGGTAATGTGTATATATGTGTGTGTCTATATATATGTATATATATATATTATATTTATTTATATATATATATATATATACATATATTGTATATGTGTGTGTTTAATATTAAATAATAGTATGAATCTAATGTGTTACATAAAAATTACACATTTATTCGAACCACTTATAGTGAACTCCAGAATTATTGGCACCTCTCAAGAAAATAATAGAAATTATTCCTTCAAACAATGAGGTAAGGTGGCAATGTACAGAGTATTACAAAAAGAGAAAAATCTTTGGGAATACACATTTCTTTGAATTGCCTCTAGTCTCCAGAATCTCTCCTGTATTTCCTATATCCATTATGTACTGTCTAAAAATATTTTGTGACACATTAATATGGGTATAATAGCTGTCACCTCAAAAGAAACAAAAGGTTGTGGGCCTGCAGATTAGGAAGTGGCAGTAAAATAGTTACCTGAATTAAATTAGGTAACTAAATTACCTGCCAACAGAATGATGACTGAAAGGTTTGAAAGAGAAAAAAGTGCTTTGTCTGAATGTCATTGGAACTACAAAATTTGAAACTTTCCGTTATACACAAGTGGTTGATGGAACACAAAACCAAATTTTGGAACTGGGCTTTCAATATTAAGATTTGAAATTAAGGTATTCCCATTAAAACCATTATTGTGCACTTAATAAGGCAGTGAACACCCAATAACATCAAGAAACTGGAAGTGTTCTGCACAAAGATTACTGAACAAGCTCATAAAGCATACCAGAAAGCAAACCAGGTCATAAAAAATATGCTTACCCATCTGTTCAAGCCCATTTTCTAGAAGAGTGCCTGAAATTCTGAAGTTGAACTCAAGATCCAGACACACATCTATAATAATAGACTATAGTCAGAGATGTCTATAGTTGGAGATGACCAAAGTTAAATACTTTTGCATTTTCAACCATTATTTCACAATTTCTCTGAATTTAACAGTATGCCATAACCATTGCTCAGACCATATTTTATTCTTGTTTATATTTGTATACTCAGCAAATAAAATATAATTCTAATTCTATAATTCTATGTATTAAAATGTACAAAATTGTTTCATGTAGAGAATGTGTAATTTTTCATCATGAGGAAAATCATGTTACTATTTTAATAAATGTTACAAACTCTGCTTATATAAATGGTACAAAAATGTTATCTGACCTGGTTTGTCCTCGCTGCAGCATATGAGCAGCAGGAGACATAAAGACAGACTGGCAGGAAAGCCCCCCAAACCAAAGTTCAGCCCATACAACAAGAACTCAGCCAGCTCAGTGCTAGTGGTGAGTCACATCGCACACAGCCACAGACGAATATTCACCCTAAAGAGGGGAGCCCATCAGTTATCTGCACAATGTATGATGTAAATGTTAACTAATCCCGTTTACTTCATGTTCCTAATTTATCTCATGCTAATTCTCATGCAACTGAGGTGGTTGTATAAAGCTTTGAACAGGGGCTTAAAGGGGTAGTCAAAATCAAATGTATACATTTTTACTCTAGACCTCAACAAAAAGATTTTTAGTGACCACATGTTTCTTCTTTTGGCTAGAAATGCAGCTGTGAGGTTAATGTTGCTAACAAACACTAGTGGTGTGTCTGAAATCGCGCACTTACGTGAGTGCACTGAAATGCAGTGTGTAGTGCGCACTGAGCACTTCCTTCTGTAGTACACACTGCTGTGGGTCAGTGCTGTCCTAAACGGAACACTAACGTTTTGCACTTAGCGGAAGTGACGGACTAACATTTGCTCGCGCTAAAAGTGTGCGATTTTGGACACACTGTGTAATTTAATAGGACACAGTACAACGTACCACGAGCTTTGAAAAATGTCAAACACCAGGCAGTTTTTTGTAAAGCAGTCATAAATTTGACTTGTAAAACATATCTACATACATATGATGTATTTTTTATGCAAACCGTTTAAGCAGTTTGGGTGACTATTGACTTTTGGTGATTGTTAGCAACATTAGCTACATAGTTCCAGTTTTGACTTCAAACATGCCTTATCTTTGTGGTAAGTGGAAAATTATAGAAATTAGATTTTGGACTATACTGTTCAAAATCTAATTTCAACTGGGCAGCAAAGCATGCCACACTATCACACTACCACCACTATGAGAGAAAATAAATAAATGGGAATAAAAAGGGAAAGGAGGACAAGATATGGAAAGAAATGAAAGACAGACAGGAGAAGGGGTGAACATACGGACTCATGATATAAAGTGAATAAATGAAAGATGCAAAGGCATGAGAAAGAAATGTAGTAGAGAATGAAGCAGAGAACGCAAGAAAGAAACAGAGCAGTTAATGTGCACAAGAAGTGGAGAAGTAAACAGATCTAGGAATTAGAGAGAATAACTAGGATATCCTTGAGGTGAGTGAGAGATGATAGAAATGATTGGAGCAATGAGAACAGATAATTAAAGAGAATTCTGGACAAAGGTGCAATGAAGGAAGGTAGGCCAATGTAGAAAAAGACGGATGATGGAGCTGATCCAGAGGGCGAGAGAAGGGCCAAAGAAATCCCAGGTAATGTTTGGGGAAGAAATTCGGAAATTGTGGAAATGACTGAAGGGCAGACTACACAGAGGTGAGCTGAACTCATGACTGTGCACCCGACTTTTGAGCAGCAGGGGTTTACATAGTGAGGCTAATGAGGGCAGAAAGTGAGAACATGTGTAAAGGTAGGTGTAGCAGATAGGAGTCGTGAAGAAAATATGTCTCCACAAAATAGCTCCCTACTACTATGTGGGCTGTTTTTTGTTCCCAGTTTCTTCCCAATTTTGTCAAGTTAAAATCCAACTGATTAGCAATACAAAATTACACCTAGTCACATGATATCAATAGCACTGCTGGGGTGCAGGCTAGTATGTACTTCCTGCTAGTGTCTGGAAGCCAGCCACCACATCACTAATGCCAGCCACCACATCGCTAATGTTCCCTCATTAGACATCAAGTGTTTGAAGTAGAACGCTAACCACCAATTCTCTTATGTCAGAGGGAGGGAGAGAGGAGCTATGTCAGTTGTGTTGTGTTGGATTCCCAGACCACTTTGATTTTAGCACCACTGAAAATCAAACCTATGAACTTCCAACAACATGGCTTCCCAATAATAGGGCTAACACTAAGACAGCTGCATGACTAGGGTACTTTTTAAATAACTTTTTCTCAAATCTTACAAAATTTAGTTTGATCATATTATGCTGATTCTTGTGACATTTTGCATAATTCACACCATTAGAAAGGTTATATTTAAATGATGTCTTGATTCAACAGGGCTGAGAGAAAACAAGCCTAGATGTGCCTAGTTAACTTGATCACAGTTGTTAACTAAATTTGGCAAATTGGTTGATTGAGTAACAACTTACTTTTTTCAACAGGGCCACACCGTTCTAGTCGACAGTCCAGTGCATTTTGTGACTTCCTTCAAACACAGAGTAGAACACCTTCAAGTGCTATTAGGTCCTGTTGGTTCCCTTTTTAAGCCGTCAAACTGTGCAGGGATTTGTTCCCCACCACTGGCAAACTTTAGTGGATCTAATCAGACAAGTAGAACTTGGCAGATGTAACATAATGGCAAGATGATTTTTACCTTCATTTAGTTCTTAATGAGTCTTGATGAAACTTGCAGGAAGTCTCAGGTTTACAGACTGTATGTTTGAACACCCCTGGTAAAATTACATGTTTTGTTGACAATTTGATAAGTGGGAAAAAGTCACTAAATAAATAGTAATCATGTAATATAAAATGCACAAGTGTGTTTGTTTCTATAGGATGGGCACTTTCTATAACCCTCTATATCAACAAATCATGTAATTTGACCAGTGATATCTAAAACTTTGCATACTGTATATTAGCTACAGTATGCAATGTGCTACAAGCTCAGCAAATCAGATTCAAAGCGTTTATTGTCATATGTACAGAAGAAATTGCATTTCTCTGTGCAATGAAATTTTTTCTTTGCCGTCCACATATAAATGCCAAGTTTAGGTTAAGAAAATAAAAATATTTAAAATAGAACAATTAAACTCTCATGGCAGTAAACTACATTCTAGAATTTATAGCCAAAGGGAATGTGGGTGGCCCATACCTCAACAGCACAAACAACTGAACTCTTTATGTATAAACTGTATAACCATGGCTTATTCCCCCATCACTGCACCCCATCCCGTTTCTCTCTTTGTAGAAAGCGGGTTTGGCTGGTCTGTCAGGCGGGTCTGGCTCCGCCTTCAGGGGAGTGTATCACCCCTTCAGCCTCACCACAGTAATGCCTCAGGTGAGCTCAGAGGTCGCACCATGTCCAAACCCCAAAGGCTTATCTCTAATGAAAACAGGCTCAGAATCATTTGTGGATCATGAACAATACATAGCTCCACTTGTTTTTGAGCTTCTAGTTATGAGGTCTCTTAGAAAACCCATTATGTCCTCACAGACACAAAAGTATTTTTACTGGTATTTTAACTTAGCAGTATTATATATTACAGAATGTTACTGCCACTATATATTTTGTTGAGGTGTTTGAGTGTTTATATTGAGAAAAAACTTTAAAGGTCTGCAAATAGATTCCTGACTCTTGTAACTACCAAACCTACACATTAAATTAACAGTAGTATGAGTCTTATGTGTACATATAACTTACATATCCCACTCTGAATAAATGTTTATTAGAAAAGAAGGTAACCTGCCTTAAATTTTTATTCAATTTCAAATATTTTATGTTCACTGAACTCAACCTTGACGTAGCCAGTCAGTTGATGAATAGTTTGTAGTTATTCAATAATTCATAGTAGCACCATAGCCAATTCATAGCCATGAGTGAATATTTCATAGGAGGTATATAACAATTTACAGTAGTTAGTGAATAATGTATAGTAATTACTTAGTAATTTTCAGCTGTTAAAAAAATAATAGTACGTATCGAATCATGCATAAATCCTATGGTTAATAAGTGAAAAATAAACTTTAACTTAAAACATGTACACCCAGTTATGACTGTGACCAATTAGTTTATGTAATAAAACTGACCTAATTTCTACTGCCTCTACCTTTGAAGTTTTTAACACTGCCATGCCCTGGTCACTCTGCACTCTGCACACCTCCAGGAGATTTACTTCAAAATGGGCTATCTTCCCCTGCCTATTAGGCAATATCAGTGTTACAGTGAGCTGCTTACTATGCAATGGTGCTGAGGTTGTGCTCGCTCAATGATCAGTCGCTTACATGACTGTATTGTACTGCCCTACGAAGCCAAAGTGCAGTAACTACGTATTTGGTCCAAATTGACTTTAGACTACAAATGGGGTTTAGGACATCTCCTTTGTCTTGTGAAAAAATATCCTGGTTCAAAGTTGTCCCGTTTCAGAGAAATGATGGTGTCAAAACTGCAATAACTACAAAATCCATACTAATACGAAAACGTTCAGCTTTGGTGTAGTTACTGCACTTTGGCTTTGTAGGGCAGTGTAATTGTATAAAAATGCATTGAGTTTATTTGGTCCACATGGCTTGTACCTAAATATATAGAACATTTTATCAGGACCACCAACCATAAGCTTTGTACAATTGCAGACTATTGCTACACAATTTATCAGCCCCCATCTCTTTCGACATTATTCTATTCTGATGACCAGATATTGATTTTGTAATGAAACTTAACACATTAGCACAACATAGTAGAGTCACTAGGAATGACAGACGTAAAATCAGGATGGATGTGAGTTACCATACTTTTGAAAATATATGCGTATTCATTTTCTGGGGTTAATTTAAAGTATAGAAAACAGATCACTGTAAGATGCACTTAAAACGGTGCTGTTACTTAGGTCATGGCCAATTAACAGACACTTCAGATTCTCAGTCTTTAAATATTCACCCAGATGCACCCACTCAACTACATTGCGTGGGTATTTATCCAGCTGTCAGAGTCTTAAAACATGGATTATTGTGGACTTAGATATTTCTGGCTACAGGCATAGGTGGCCAACACAAACACTTACATTTGCACACATGATTACCAAGCAATCACTCAATCTATACCATCTGCTCAACTGCCTTACCTACCCCAGCATGTTCCATTTCATTAGATGTTAATATATATGAACCTATTCATTATTTCAGATTCATCTCTGCAAGAATGATTATTTTATCTTTCATTCATCCACTGTGTTTTTGTTTTTCTCCCTTAGACCAAATTAGTCCTTCAGAAGGACCTGTCCAAAACCTTGACTGCTGGCTTTCTACCTTCACCTCTGACCTCTGCGACCTTGTGCAACATGGCAACCAACGCTCTGACCCTTCGCCACACTCCTGGGCCGCCTGCCATTATCCAAACCCCTCTGCTTAGCACCGCCCTGTTTAGACCTGCCCCTGGACCACTGAGGGCAGCACACACTCCGATAATCTTCTCTCCTTATTAGCCCCACCCACCAGAGACTCTTAATTACAGACTCATATGAAAACATTATTAACTTTGTTTCAACTTTGTTATGGAAAAGAACTGCAAAGAGGTCATTCAAGAAGGTTAGAATTAAAACTATGCATCCAGAGAGAGAAATACACTGACCGTTTAGGAACCTCCAGCTGTTTACCCCAAAACAATAACAATTTAAAGTCACTTCACGTATATGCAGTAAGTATATTTTGTAATTGTTATTTAATATAAATCCAGGATGTATAGACACTTCAAATGAATTGGGTGAAAAGTATTCAGATACACACACACTCTCACACACACATATATACCAAACTGTCTTGATTATTCAAAGGTGTTTTGGGCGTAACATGCAATAAACCAATCAGAATGGCACGTCACCTCACCTTAACAAGACAGGAGCACATGAGCTGTGCCAGTTTGTTGTTAGAATGGCATGTTTACTTGGAAAACCATATCAGGTTTTGGGCCCAAGAGATTGTGCAGAATACATTCCTGCCTCTATATATTAATATTTACATGTTTCCTCCAATTTTTGCAAAGTATTCTGACAAACACCCTCAATGGCACTGTGGTTTTAATGACACTTAATGAACCAGCTTGTGTGCAAAATGAAAATGTGCCCATAATTTACAGGAGCATAGCTGTTCTACCTGTGTCCGTAATGAGTGTTGTGCACCGTTTCTAAAATGCACCACTTGTTGTTTAATGACACACTTTAAATATGTTTTTTGTTGGTCAAAGCGCGATGACATTTTCTGCCTTTAGAATTGAAAATGCACTCAGCCGTACCTTATTTAAAAAGCACCAATCCTATGAGCAGGAAATGCATGCAAATTATTACCTTAATGCATGGCATGAAAATGAGGACTGCACTGTTATGAAACCACTTTGCATCACATTTTCTGCCAGAGAATAGGGCCCAAGATGCTGGCAATTTTTGGGAAAACTTCAGTCAATATGTAGTTATTGGGAAGAAGCCTCCTAAAGACTTCAGGGACAGCATTATTAAACAACAAATAGCAAATGCAGCGAAGGCCTAGATAAGATTTTATGCAAGTAAAAAGTTCATGGAACCCCAAATAATCAACCCTGGACAGGTGCACTATACAAGATTTCACAACTCTCTGAGTAATAATAAGGACGATAAGAGCAATAGTCACTTAAAAGAGGACCTGAGCAACCTGAAAGCAGCATGTGTAACTGTTAAATCAAGAACAATAAGCAATGAATTGCTACATTTTGCATTGTTTATTGCAACTGAAACTCTGCTAAAAAGAAGCATGTCTGTTTCAAATAAGATTTTAAAGTATATGGGTCAGTTAAAACCAAAAACAAACATCTGACCAACTTGTCAAGGTTGTAAACAGAAGGGTTGAGCCCAAGAACATCATGCCAATAGGGATGTATGAAGGTGTAAGCATCATGATATGAGTTCAGTAAAACTCCCTGCAACCTTGTGGAATTAAAGGTAGTTTGCCAAAAGTAATGGGCCAAAATCAAACCACTGCAGAAAGCTAACTATATCTTAAACAGTTCTATATTATCGAAGGACACCTTTGTGGTGTCTGAATACTTTCCCCTAACAAACATATCTTAGTTTATAATTACGAACACATATGTTTTATTTAATTTACACAATGTATAAGAGTGAAGTGGATATATGTCCTGTAGCTATGTTAAATAACAGAAACCGTTAAGTAATCAAGCAAATGGAATCATGGTAGATATTTTTCATTTAGAACTACAGTTCTGTCCATGCTGCATCCACAAATGCTTCCTTTCATAGGAACTATTTCCAAGTTGGGCAGCATTTATTGAACAGTAGCAAAAATCCCATTCATCCCCACTAATTTAGTTGTTCTCTTGAGGTGGACTGTGTAAACTAGTTTGAAAATTTACCACCATTCTACCAACAGTCTTTTTTACACGTACCGTGCCTTGCAAAAGTATTCACTTTGAAAGTTTCCACCATTTCATCTACAGAACATGCCTACAACTAAAGATGTATTTTTTTGTATTGTGAAGCAAACAAACAGAAAACTCCAACGTGCACAACTGTTCACCCCCCCTAAAGTCAGTACTTTGTAGAGCCACCTTTTGCAGCAAATACAGCTGCAAGTCGCTTTGGATAAGTCTATATGAGCTTGTCATGTCTTGCCACTGCTCCATTCCTAAAGGCAAAACTGCCCCAGCTCTTTCATTTTAATGGCTTTCGCTTATGATCAGCAAACTTTTAAGTCTGACCACAGATTCTCAATTGGATTGAGGTCTGGACTTTGACTTGGCTATTCCAACACATTTAAATGTTTCCCCACTCGAGTTTTGCTTTAGCAGTATGCTTCGGGTCATTGTCCTGCTGGAAGGTGAACCTCCGTCCCAGTTTCAAATCACAGGCAGACTGACAGGTTTTGCTCAAGAATATCCCTGTATTTAGCACCATCCATCTTTTCCTCGACTCAGACCAGTTTCCCTGTCCCTGCTGCTGAAAATCCCCACAGCATGATGCTGCCACCACCATGTTTCACTGTGGTGATGGTGTTTTTGGGGTGATGGGATGTGTCGGATTTTCGCCAGACATAGCATTTCCCTTGTTGGATGAAAAGTTCAATTGTAGTCTCATTTGACCAGAGCACCTTCCTTTTTTGTAATTTTATTTTTTATTCTTTTCTTATATATTTTTTTTCTCATTTCACTTCACAGACTATTTTGTGCAGATTCCAATTACAGGTTGGAATTTAAAAAGAAACATTTAAATTACAGGTTGGAATGTAACAAAATAGGTAAAAAAGTCAGAGGGGGTTCCGTCACGCTACACTGGTATATCAGCTGCCCTCTGTCAGGACAGTGAATACTTTTGGAAGGCACTGTATACAAATTTGAAATGAATAGCACTCTCTTAAATGTAGGCATGTTGCCAAATATATATTTTTCTCTCTAGGGATTTGAAAGGGATTTTTGACAGCATTCTAAAATGCTTGTCCGGTTGTCAGTCTGACTCTGGTTAGACTGTCCAGACGCTCCTCTGCTGCTTTCAAAGCCTATCCACTGTTGCCAAGGATATCTTAGTTTCCTCTTCCTGTCCAAAGGACCAGGTGTACCTCCTGTCTCCACCAATGAAGACAGTTCTTTTCAGATGGAGGGAGTCAAAGTGAAGTTTTAGTTTGTCTGTGTTTTATTATTATGCATTATGTGCATTAGGTGTATTCTAAAGTTCATAAGGCAGTTGCCAAAATCCCTTTACTTGATTCATTTATGTTGGGTGCTCTTATTTTAAAAAATATAAGATGAGAAATAAGAGGTGGTGAGAGAAGGAGCGGTTGTGGATAGAAAAAGGAGGGCAAGAATTTGAAGTGGGGCAGAAAAGGCAATAAAAAATCATTTTGCCAAAATATGTTCTTTAACTTGTTCTTACATTTGCCAACGTGCAATTTAACATGAGGGCTTTACAGTATTAGAGTGAGAAACAATAAAGCAGTGTAGAATACTAGTTTTTAGGCTGCCACAGATGTCATTTGGTCATTTTTGACAGCAGTTCCTTGTTAAGAAGATTCACTTCTATCAAGCGTTTCTCAATCTACACTCTATAGTGTACAGTTGATTCTCATGGACAATCTTTTCAACAATTGATCTGAAACAATACTTTAATTTGACTTTAAATGATAATGTTGAAGCAATAAATCAGTTAAGTTTCAAACCAACCTGAAGCTGCTTTTGTTTAAAAGTGGCCAACTCACGAGATAACCAATTAAGCATGCTGTGATGAAAATAAAATGTAAAACAACATATACAAACACCATTCTACAACAAGCACTTAGATATCTTCAAATTCCTATTTTTTAGCAGTTGTATTTAAACAATCCTTAAATCTAGAATCCTAACCCCCTCATCGCTCCCTGCAACCCGGGGTGATGAGAGTAAATCCACCTCAAGCCTAATAAGTATTAACAGAGAGAGGCAGAATTCACTTTTTGTATAATCCATACTTAATTTTTATTCCTAGAAAAGATCAGGAGCTATAAAAAAAGGCTATATCTCAGCAGCCCAGACCTAATCACGCCCTCCTGATGTCACAGTATTTTGATGGAACAGTGTGAAAACCCAGGTCCCAACACTATTCTAGTAACAAAATACAACAAATTCCCAGCTCTTGAATACTAGTCCCATCACTGAGAAAAACAAAAAATCTTAAATTCCTGTATTTTCAGTGCCTTGCTTAGAAAAGGGAATCGTGTTGAAATTATTGATGGTACTGTTCTAACTCGACAGAGATTAGGTTGAAAATGATTGGAATATTCTGTTAATTGCTTCCTTTCACCCTGTTATCCAAGATACTGTTTTCTTCAGCCATTGACAATCAGTTCCAGTCAGGTAGGCTGTTGGAAGACTCTGGGTTGGAGGTGCCCTTAAAGACGCAGCGGCCCTAACCCAGGTTAACCCAGGTAACAGAAAATGAAGACCAGACGTTTGATGGTGTCTTATACAAGCAGGTAAATGGAATACGAAACTGTTATGAAATCAGAAGTCTATTTTACACATATACACACAGCCATATATTTTTAAGCTAATTCTTAATTCTTATTTTTAAGAACATCATTTGCATCGCTTGTGGTACATTAACACATCGTATTAATAATGCAAATGAGCGAGATGTATTACGGTTTAGAAAACATCATTGTGGTTACATCAGAACTTCATGGCTCAATTTTCCTCTCTAGTTTTTACTCTTGAAAAATTTCTGTTGGTATTTCATGATAAACGGACCAACAGAAAGTGACAGTCTTTCTGCTTTATTGTAGATGGCTGTAAAGTTGCCATTTCAGAGATATGGGCTTTTGTTATTTTTCTTTGAATTTCAATCACCTCAAACAGGTAATGGCAGACTACACAGTCTATTTTGTGTCATTGTAGAACCATGATCCTTCCTATATGTTACAGGTTTTAATAAACAGTGCACCTTACTGGAATATTTTGTCATTTCAAATCCTAAAGCAGTGCCATAAGGATGTTACATAGTGTATTATGTGTTAAGTGCGATACAATGTTTTTACCTTTAATGAGCAGTTTAGAAACCCCAAAACTCATCCTTGTACCAACTGATTTGTTAACATGTCGAGCACTTTCAAGGATATCCTATGAAAGATATACAGCGTGTTTGAACTGTAGTAGGCCATGAGATCATATTGTAATGCAGTATCGTATACAGTTATATGCCAATGTTTGAAGCCACTGGTCAAATCAGTCCTTTTGTTAAAAGTTAAAAATACCTCTGCAAGGAAGAAACATGAATATAACACTTCAGCGAATTTTGCAAGCATTGTTTATTTGCTGAATTAATCGTGTTGAAAAAAATAGAACATAAAATGTGTGTTTTAATGTATGCTTTGTGTTAACACTTAGCATTCTTGAGGATGGTTGTTGAGTGTCAGCACAACATCCTGAGAAGATTGAATGGTCAAATCTGCATTTTCTGCATTGACCTAAAAACACCCAGTGGGTTAAATAATGAGACTAGAACATAACAGTAGATTAACTGAAAGGGTGCTTTTGCATGTGTCACTAGCCTCCCCGGACGAGAGCTCCCTCTGAGCACAGACGGGAATGGAAACCACGATTGCATGCCACGATTCTGTCAGGAGCAAAAACAGAAGCAGGATACAGACTGGGAAACATGGGGTGATGATGAGGGGATGGACAGATAGTGAGAACTAACACAAGCAGATTTAAATACACAACCAAATCAGTGGGCAAAACACAAACAGGTGAATAACAGAAAACACGTGATAACAGAACCAAACAG
>JBBPDE010000107.1:23940000-23950539 GCA_037974605.1 Nannopetersius ansorgii
TGATAGCTGTTAAGTGTCAGTCATTTTGAAAAAGTGATCATTTGTTGTGTGCAGAAACACATTCTTAGATGAAACAGTTGAAAGGCTTGCTTCAAGAGGCAGATTTTTGCCCAAGTGGCAGCGTTCCAAAGGTGGACATTTTGCCAAACATTTTATTTCCATCATTTACAGCCAAACAGGCAGATGGCTCATTTTTATTTGCATGTTTTTGCCATCAAAACACACCTTGTGTGCTAAAAGTAATCACAAACACTTATGTTTGTGTTTTGATACTTTCTATTAGCCAACATTTGTTGAGTCAGACTGGTATTTTCTGGTCTTACATATCAGATCAGCTGCCCTTCTAAATAACATGAATCAAATTAAGTATTACATCATTTAATTGGACCTATTTTTGTTATGACTTTGTCATACCAGTATAGCTGCACCCTTGAAATACAGTAGTGTTCATAGCCAGCTAACATTATTTATATAATAAAATTGACCAAATATGGAAGGAATTCTGGTCTATTCTTGTGTGAAAATGTTTTAATGCAGACAGTGCTTTAAAATGCAAATTTAATTAAACGCAAATTGCTAAGCAATATTTGATCAATATGAACAAATAAGGCCACAAACATGCGCAAAGTTTTTTTATTTTTAGGTAAAAACACTTAATACTGTTTTTATGGTTAATATTATTAAGTTTTAATACATTATAGACCACATGTAAACTTTTGCACAAGCCACATTGATCTCTCCCCTTCAATATGTAAAATCTGCAACAGTTGGAGTGTATTCAGTGTTTTTCAGGCTTATTAAGTATTTTGAGGCTGCTCCCCATAAGATGTCACTCCAATAACCTGCATGTGTTTCTCTGTTCCTCTAGTTTGGTCTATCTTCAAAAGTCATTTTGTTTTTAAATCTTTATGTAACTGTCAAAGAAATTCCCAAAAAGGACTTTGATAAGGTTTAATAAAAGGAAGCTCACCACGAGACGTAATGAAAGTATAAAAGAATGATTTTTATTATCCAGCGGCAAGGGAGCAAGTCTGAGAGCCAGAGTAGTTTTGAAAAACTAAGCGTGTGCTTTCCAGTTTATACAGCAGCAAGCAATGTGTTCGTAACATCATTGTTGTCAGGTTAGTCAAAACAAGTGTGTATCTTCTCCGCTCCCGGACACTTCCAGCTGGGTCGCTCTGTCCTTCTATCAGAGATACAGAGAAGACAGTCCTCACAGAGAACATATAAGACAGAGGTTACAGGATTATAAAATGATTACATGTTTCCTAATGATTACATGTGTGCTTGAACTCTCTAGTATATAAACCCTAATAAGAATAATGATTTTATATGAAAGAAACTTTAATAAGGATAACATTTCTCCAACAGTAACATTTTACAAAATTTAAAGTAAAATGCACAACAAACTTCAGTTTATTACCACAAAAATCCACACTTTTAGTAACGCGCATTAATTGAAAGAGGTTGATGAAGTCAAGGTTCCTGGAAGTTATAGAGCAAGACATTAACGCAAAAGTTTTTATACTTATGATTGAAACTGTGATATTCAGTGAAATGAGTACAAATTAAAAATCACTTGGATCAAAATTTATTTCATAAACAGTGGTGAAGAGGGTCAAAGAGAATAGAGTCCCTTTATACACTAACACTGCCTAACACTATAAAAGCACTGTGGTAATTTGCAGCTGGTTCTCTTTCGGGTCCACTTTTTCAGAACTGAGTCTACTTAATTTGAACATGTGTGAAAAAACCCTTCAATCCACTGCTCACAAGTATTTCTTTTTGAACAGGTTGGCAAGGCGAAAGGTGTCCTCAGGAACTTCCTTGTCGAGCCATTTGTGCCCCACTCACAGGTAATGAACACATTATCATGAGGAGATTTGGTACTATTCTGCAGCTTTAGTTAGTTGTAAAGAGTTTACACAAGTTGTACTAACAACATGTCATAGAACAAATAGCTTTTAAAACAAGAGGTTCTTTATGGATTACAAATACACCGTCTAAATGTAATGCTGTAATTTCTTAATGTGTCCAGAATATGGCCTTCAGCTGAGTGTGGTTTAGTTGGATAAAGGTGATCTTATTTTTGTTGTTTTAAGTGGCCTATATTGTTGAAAACTAAAGATTTCTGTATAAACAGTTTGCTGTAGTATGTGAACAATGTTAACGTTGTTAAGAACAATACAGAAACAGTAAGAACAGTACATACTGTTCACTCTCCAGACTATGACATTTTGAATGAATTGTCCTTAAAACCATTCAATTTAGGTCACAGCAGTCTATTCACATTTAAGTTACAAGGAGTGTTTCAGGCTGTGTTGCTAATTTGACATGGTATTGGGCAAACTTGTGTATTTTGTCCTGTCTAAACTAATATTTTCTTTTATTGTTTCTGTTTTTCATTTCACAGTGCAATGTGTAAATGACTGAAATGACAATAAACCTACTTGAGATTAAACACACATTTTTATAAAAATGGACAAGGAAAATAATAAAATCCATGAAATAGGCACATTTAATTAATTCTTTGCTGTAAAAGTCTTAAAGTATTCATAATATGGAAATCCAGGTATTCCTCACCTTTCTGATAGCATCTTTGTCATTTGTAAACAGCCTACCTTAGCCCTGCCTGTTTATTTTAACATAAGTGTTTCAGCCTTTTTAAATAAGCCGATCAGAACAAAGGCCATTTACTTATGTCAGTCTTAAAGGTGAAGTAATGAACACCTTGTTCTAAGGGACAAATATTGGTTGTAAAATTAAGTGTGAAGAAGTGCGTTCATGTGTGTATCATTTGTTTCTGTCCCTTTTCCAGGAGCAAGAGTTTTACGTGTGTATTTATGCCATGCGAGAAGGCGATTATGTGCTCTTTCATCATGAGGGTGGCATGGATGTCGGAGACGTTGACTCCAAAGCACTGCGTCTGTTAGTGGGTGTGGATGAGAAACTCACTGAGGATGCGGTCACTGAGCAACTGCTGACACATGTTCCTGAGGAGAAGAAAGAGTAAGTTACTAGTCAGTCAGAGCATTCATACTTGCAAAACTTGTTAGATGGTCTAATCAGTTTAGCCCGGGCTGCAGAGATTGTAATAGAGGTGCAGGTGTTTAAAATTTAAAAGTAGTACAAAAATACACATAGTAACATGTGGACAGTTTTATGATCAATTTGAAAGAAGCTTTTGGCCTAAAACCTTTTTAAAACCATTCATTGTGGGGTGAAACCAGCAGGTGTTGTAAGGTAAAATAGTACCCAAAGAAGCTTTTTTGTTTTAATAAAATTTTATCCTAATCAAAAGTACATGTAGGTTCACTGGTCGTTTTGGATAGTCAGTAAATTGTTTTTGAGTTGGAATGTTTATCTACAGTGAACCATTTCACATTAAACAACTTCCAGTGTTGCTGTCTCTAAAATGAAATTGTAATTACAATTTG
Source organism: Nannopetersius ansorgii (assembly GCA_037974605.1). NCBI lineage: Eukaryota > Metazoa > Chordata > Actinopteri > Characiformes > Alestidae > Nannopetersius > Nannopetersius ansorgii. The sequence goes on from JBBPDE010000107.1 coordinate 23,943,438, forward strand.
AAAATGTTATTTGTCTTCAGGGTTCTGGCCAGTTTCATTGTGGGGCTCTTTAACCTGTATGAGGATTTGTACTTTACATACCTTGAGATTAACCCACTTGGTAGGTACACTTTCTCCTTTCAGTCTCTTGCCTGTTTTGCCAGGTCATGCATTGTTAATGAATTCTCTCTTTATTGTGGTACGATCATTTATTTTAAACTTTGAGTGAAAATCTGAATTTTCAGTGTCCCTGTAATGCTTGAAAACCTAGTAGTTCAACCTAAATAAAAAGTACCAAAATAATAAGTGTACATTGAATCATGTTTATATTTGTTTAATTAGGCTAGTTATCATTCTACGAATGTATTTGTTGTGAAAGTATGTTGATTGCACACATTTAGCAAAAGCCTAAATTGTGATTAACAAACTCTTTTTTGCTTTTTGACTAAGCTACACCATTGACCATTATGTCACATTATTTAGCACATTTCACCTCTGCATAGTATTGCATCATGGACATGTGTGGGAGTAAAAAAAAAAAACAAAACAATGAGCAGCTGTTTGCTTGTTTGTTTTTTTTATACTGAATATTTGATGTTTCCTTTTTATTACCTGATACTTAATTAGGAAGAGCTCACTGAGATTAAAAATCTTGTTAACCTGAGTGTCCGGGCTAAAACATGGTTTAATTTTAAAAAGAAGCGCCATAAAATAGTTTGAATACTTTCACTTTCACCTCCTTTTAATACACATACAGATACAACTATTAACACTGTATGTAAAAGATTACATTGAAGTATTAAAATGCTCATTATTATTATTATTCCTACTACTATTTTCATATATATATTATATATATATATATTTTCCAGGTTTGCGTATTTGTAAAGCCTATTCGTGAAATTCCGTATTCAGCCACTGTTCTCTTTTTCAGAGAAAGATCCCTTCTGTATCAACTTATGAAGTGTAAATATGAGTATGAGATGCCAATTGGTTTGTGACCTCAATTAGAGACTTTTAAATGAGTTAGCTGTGTTCTATTGGAACAGATCTATATAGCATTAATTAGCCAGATTTCCCATTGAAAATCTGGTCAGATCTGTACTGCAGTATCAGTTTGTATTTTGTTATACCATCACCTTCTTGGAATGTATTTAAGTACAACTTTCACCGATTCATAACCAGGAATCAACATTTACTAATCAACTGAATACAGGGTGAATAGCATGATGCGTTTCGTCTCTGCCGTGACTTGTTTTGTATGTCAATTCCTTTTGCAGTTGTCACTGAAGAGGGTGTGTACGTTCTGGACATGGCGGCCAAAATTGATGCCACAGCTGACTTCATCTGTAAACCTAAGTGGGGCGACGTAGAGTTTCCTCCACCTTTTGGCAGAGAGGCCTACCCTGAGGTAAACTAATACACACTTCCACATATGGGAACAGCCCCAGTCAAATATCCTGTTAATTTTCCAGTTAAAAGTCCCAGAGAACAGTTAAAAAAATATTTCTTTCTTTATATGTATGTTCTTGCCCCCTACACAAATTTTGATTGTGTTTCTTTTAGAGAATTTATTATAGACCAGAAAAGCTCTTGCAATGGTACAAAAGATCCAGAACAGTGATTTTTTTCAGCAGTATCTCATCCCTCACTTGAATACACATTCTAAATTATAATTTTATATAGATTATCTCTACAGTTATGTAAAGGCTGCATATTTCCCTAATATGTCGGATATTGGAAAAGGTGGAGTTTAGGGGTCCATGTATTCATGTTTCATACAGGAAGGGCCCCTGGCTGAAAAACATCTGAGAAGCCCTGACATAAGGTCTAGGAACCTGTGGGGGAGTGGTTGTCACAAATGCACCCCATAAAACCTATAAAACTCGTTTTGTGTGTAGGAGGCCTACATAGCAGACCTAGATGCTAAGAGTGGCGCTAGTCTGAAACTGACCCTGTTGAACCCCAGAGGACGCATCTGGACCATGGTAGCAGGGGGAGGTGCATCAGTGGTCTACAGGTATGTGAAATAATACAGTTTAGAAACTAAACACAGAAGACATAGTAACTAAAACAACCTTTTTAGTCTAAAGAAAAGAGAAAGGGTTGACACAAGTCTGGTAGAATTCCTTTCTTGGAAAAGTGACTAACGTTTGACTCAATTTTCTATCCTAATTTCAATGTTTGATGTCTGTCTGTTCTGAGTAATATGTGAGATTTTATTTTGCCATGTCTGTCCAGTGACACAATATGTGATCTGGGAGGAGTGAATGAGCTGGCTAACTATGGGGAATACTCCGGCGCTCCCAGTGAACAGCAGACGTATGACTATGCCAAGACCATACTCTCACTCATGACCCGCGAGAAACACCCTGATGGTGAGTGTGTGTGTGTGTGTGTGTGTGTGTGAGATTACATCAAAGAGAACAAAAAGTTCTCTGGATTATTACTGTTTAGTCTAAAGAAAATGAAAACATGTCATTTATCGGTTATGTTTTAACTGTAAAAATACTATTTAGTCTGCTATTTTAAATGTTCTGTTCATTTTTATCTGTACATTTTGTTTTTGTTCCTTGTGTTCTTCAGGAAAAGTGTTAATCATTGGTGGAAGCATTGCCAACTTTACCAATGTAGCAGCTACTTTTAAAGTAAGTGCCTTACTCTATCAGACTTTGCATTGGAAATCAAAATAGCTACAAAGCATTTTGGGGGGTGTGTATAAAATCTATGAAAGTATGTGGGTGGGTATGTGTGTGATTATAGGGCTTTCCACAAAAAGGTCATCTTCAGAGATATCCGTGGTCTTGTAATGGACTCTCGTGTGTCTCGTTGTAGGGCATTGTCCGAGCCATAAAGGATTACCAAACCCCTCTGAAAGAGAATGAGGTCACTATCTTCGTCCGTCGTGGAGGACCAAATTATCAGGAAGGGCTCAGAGTGATGGGGGAAGTTGGTAAGTGGTAGTGTAAGCATGCAAGCCCCCTCCAAGTTTCGCTAGACTGAGCAGTGCTTCTGTCTGTGCAAAATGCTAACAGGCTATCCAGTTAAGTAGCTGTCTGCAGAACACTGTGGCTGAGCCAAATCTCGTTAAAAACAACCACAGCAGTCTCAGAGTTCATGCTGGCTTAGGGTCAGGGTTGTAACGCAGATGTACAAGATAGCCTAGCATGGGCTCTCATCTGCTTGCCATACATCTGCTTCCTTGTGTGCTGCTTGAATTATTTATTTATTTAGTTGCTGATCATAACTGTACATTTTTAACAGTGCTGTAATCCACTGTGCCTCTTTTGTTTCTAGGAAAAACCACTGGGATTCCCATTCATGTCTTTGGCACAGAGACCCACATGACGGCCATCGTTGGCATGGCACTTGGCCATCGACCAATTCCTAACCAGCCTCCCGCCGCCGCCCACACAGCCAACTTCCTCTTGAACTCCAGTAGCAGTGCTGCAGTAAGTCTACACATGAGCTTAGTTAGGGGTATTTACGTTACCCAACAATAATCTAGTTTCTCACTAAACTCTTCAGCACGTTTTCTTGTTGGGTTTTGAATAATATTTCCAATCCAGTGTTAGTCAGTCAGTGACGCCATGGTTGAATCCCAAATGTTCTGCTTTCGTTTAGAATTGGAGCTACAAGCATAATGTTGACTAGACATAAATATTGATAGCAGCTCCATTTGTCCGAGAGCTGTCACATACTGACCCATCAGGAACTGGTACCAACTTAGTACCAATTTTTAATGTGCGTCCCCACTGCAGACTTGAATGTGGTTTAGGACACATTATGAGTTACACTTTTTTTTGTGTTTATTCTTATTTATTAAATGTTGAAATTATTGTATCATTTGCCTTGCCATTGTTTTTGGATTGTGCTACTTCTCTACAATAACTCAAAGGCAGCATGTAATGCCATGTATGCTTAAATGTTTCTCGTGTATTCACTGTCTTTCTAATTGCGCTTTCAGACTCCAGCAACAACACGAACAGCATCATTCTCTGAGCCTAAACTTGCTAACGATGTTACACCTGCTAAGAAAGCCAAGCCGGGAGTTCCAGCAGGTAACTAGAGACCAACAATGCTCTACTAAAAGGGTCGAAGGCTTTATGGCCTGGATTAGATCATACAGATGTTGTCAAGCTGACAAAGATAATACCATTCAGAGTATTCTGAAACTGCGAAAGCAGGAGCAACCAGAGGAAAACCGTTTCAGTTGGGATCGCAGTACAGGTAAGAAAAGGGCAGTCTTGAAATCAGGGCTGCGTTGAGTTTTCAGTCTTGGCAGAAAGTGCCAGTTTGTCCACAAAGGGAGTGAAGTTCATTTGTATAGTTCATTTGTTAACTTGCAAACACCACTTCAAGAGAAATTGCGAAATTTGAATTGTTGGCAATGCTGCTGACAAGAACCAGATGTCTGAAGAGTTTAATGCTGCTAAAAGCTAAGATAGATATTACATTAAAAATACACTGACAAATGCCTGAGACATTGCTATACAAGATATGTGCAATTAAATACCTAGGACTAAATAATACCAACCTTTTTCTTTATTTTCATGTTATTATTGTTTATTATTAACAATTTTAGGGACATATCATTGAAAACAGAAAGCACATTTCTCTTCAACTCTTTCGCTCTTTCTCTCTGTTCATTAACTGACTTTTTTCATCCTTTTTCACCCATTCAGTATCTCCTGCCTTGTGATTTTTAATTTCACTCTGTTCCTCTTTTTTCCCCATTCTTCTATACAAACCCCCCTTCTTTCTTTTCTTTTCTTTTTTCCAACCCCTCTCTCTCTCTACCTCTCTACACCTGTAAGCTTCCTCACTTTATCAAACTTGGCTCATGAAGAATATGCTCAATGCAAGTGTACAAGGTAAGAGATTTAGGGTCATGCCATTTCCATTTCACCTACTCTTCTACCATCATTCCTCTGGCCTGTAGAAATGGGCCCATTCATTTGTTCTGCAATCAAAGCTTCAAATGGTTGAAGACACCACAGGTTCTCAATGAGCTCTGAAGGTGTCCTCTTGTGAGTTTTCATGCTCTTACTAACTGGCTGTGCATCTCAACATGGGCACCACACTCTAGAAAAGGAGCTCCACCTAATGACGGACAACTGACAGAACAAGTGGAGTTGTGGAATTTTCTTGGAATTTCAGAATTTTTTTTCATCATTTCAATCAAAGATTTTTTTTTTATTATTGAATGGAAAGCTGATACTGTAGCCTGGAATTGTTTCACCCAGTCTTACAAACTGGGTAAAATCTCAAAGTCCATTGTGGAGAACTGACAGTTGCATTCCTCTGGTAGAAAATGTCTATGAATCGTGGTACGATGTTGGTTTGTACTGCCTACATAAAATTTGTGCATTTTACATTGCAAAACCTGGTTCTGTCAAGTACAAGAAGAGCTCTTCAGTAATCCTAATTTTGGGCTTAACTTGTGCTAGATTAAATAATTGAAAATTAGAATTAGATCTTATTGTACATCCTGGACTGATGCTGCTTTTAGTAAAGAGCCACTTAAGTAAGTTCTTTTAGAGTAGGAAGGACATTGAACAAGGCTCCAGGGGCCCATGTCATGAAGATGTTCAACTTGTTGTGTGGCGACTTCACAAAAGAGCAGTTAACCCCCTAAAAACTAAAGCCCACATTTTGTGGGCCGTGTGGATTGCTGTATTTTAGGCTTCATAGCTTAGGAACTTCAGTGATGCATGATGATTCATCAACTGTGACCATTATCAATGGCCATAAAGATATTAAAGTGTTGGCATGTGCGTGACATTTGAAAACATCTGATTTGTGTGGCATATGTGCCTGTGTCTTAAATCATTTGTAAGTTTAATCCTATTTTTATGGTCTAAACTTTTTACAGTCAGCACTAAATCCAATTAAACTGGACTATTGTTGCTCTATGAAAACTCATGCTTGGCAAACTGTATTCACACTGGAATTAAAGCATATAGTGAGAAAGTTTATTACAATAATGATAAATCACCACATGTTTTAACCCTAATTTATAGATCATTAACTTATTCTATGTATTCGCCCAGACAGTTAAACAGCTGCATGTTTGCCTAATTTGTCTTCAAGTTTGACAGTTTGGAGTGGTCCATGTGTTTCCACACGAGAAGGGGTCCATGACTAAATGGTTGTTGGGTTAATACAGATAGAAAGAACCATCCCATCTTTGTGGTCCATGGAGAGGTTTTATTTGCTGGAGTGAATCATTTTTTTGTTACTCTTGTTTTTATTTAAACATAATTTTTATTTATTTTATGTATTTATTTTTATTTCTAAATTTTTTGTGGTCTGTGTTGTGTGGTGAACAGAACTACAGAGCACAGCAGACAGGAGCGGAGGTAGGGAAGAGCATGTCAACCTCTAGCTCTTTCTGTCTAACTCTTTGTCTCTCTCTCTTGCTCTTTTTCTCTCTCTTTCTGCCTCTCGCTCTTTTCCTCTTTCTGTCTGTCTGTCTCTTTATCCCTCTTGCTTTCTCTCTCACTTTCTATGTTTCTCTCTCTGTCTGTTTCTCTATGCTCTCCATCATCTTTCCCGCTTTTCTAGTTTTACCTCCCCCTCCTTCTTTTCCCTTGTTGTTTGCTCCTGATTTGGTGTGGTTTTGGTCATGTCGTCACGGTAACTGACGGGCAACTCTGGCCACTCACTGGACACCACTGGTGGAAAAAATTTACTATAAAAAAATTGTATCGCTTAAAAAATGTTTTTTGCAAAACCAAGCTCAGTCTTGTTAATGTGCCAGATCAGTATCCATGGCGACATACACCTTATGCTTTGCAGTGTTTCCCCAAGCTAAAATCTTTTTCAGAAATTATTGTTCCCTGGCGGCTTGCCAAACAATGTTTAGCTATGTGATCTAATCAGTTTGTGGAGGTGTGTGTGTGCTGGTGGGGTAATTTTTTGTAAAATAATTACATTGCATTATTCCAAGTATTTGTAGTGGTGTAGTAGGTAAAATTGAATGGGACTCCAGCAGTGGTCCTCTGCAGTCAATTAATGTTAAATAAATTTTTATTGGCTAATACCAGATGGTTTGGCCCAATCAGAGAGATCTTGAACCTACATGCTATGTTTTGTTCTTTTCAGAATTCGTTCTAGTATT
>JBBPDE010000107.1:23950580-23969217 GCA_037974605.1 Nannopetersius ansorgii
AGTGTGAGTGTGAGTGTGAGTGTGAGTGTGAGTGTGAGTGTGAGTGTGAGTGTGAGTGTGAGTGTGAGTGTGAGTGTCTCATTTCTTCCAAATTAATGTGTTATTTTGTGCTTCCAGGTTGGTGGTATAAAGCCAGGCTGCTTTAAGATTGGGAACACAGGAGGGATGCTGGACAACATCCTTGCATCAAAGCTGTACCGACCAGGCAGCGTGGCCTATGTGTCACGCTCTGGTGGCATGTCCAATGAACTCAACAACATCATTTCACGCACCACAGATGGAGTGTATGAAGGCGTAGCCATTGGAGGAGACAGGTGAGGGAGAGCTTTCTGGCCGCTTTACGCTGATTTGAAGCAGTGAAGTGAGCAATGACTTGGAGACAGAGATTTAACAGACCTACCGGCCTGAACGCTTTTTGTCTAGCAGGCATGCATTTTTACACTAAAGTATGCAGGCACAATTTGTTGCTCTAAAGTACACAAAAAGCATCTGGTTCCACTGATGCTTAGTGCTGGCTGCTGTTTCAGTCTGCAGCAGGAGGGACGGGGCTGCATGTACAGCTCAAGGCGCCTTGCGAATGACAAACACACACACACACACACACACACACGCATGGGCGCCCTCAAGACAGTAAAAGGACAAGAAAAGCGATAGAAGTGAGGAGAAATATACGCATTACTCACAACTGACACGTTACCGTTACCCCCTTTTGCACTGCACTTGTGGTGGTGTTGGACCCCTCCAAGTGTGTTGGTCTGGATTTAATAGCTCAATCTGACAAGACTGTTTGCACTGTAAGAAGATGAGGAGGCACAGGTTAACATGATTATGCCCTTTAAATAACAAAGATATAATGACAATATGAAAAAGTATGTAATGACTTGTGTGTCTCCCTTTCCCCACCCTGCAGATACCCTGGCTCCACATTCATGGACCATGTTCTGCGCTACCAGGACACTCCAGGAGTAAAGATGATCGTAGTGCTTGGGGAGGTCAGACAATTCATCAGACGATATTCCTCTTCCACAATAACTATGCCTTTCATGCTAGCTTTTTTCTGACTGGCTTTATTTTTTACATGGCATTACAATCGTGGTGGATCCTAAATACATACTAATAATTATACACACTACATTCTGCTGTTATATTTATCTAACAGCCCGTTTTACTGAAACAAAGTAAATACCTATACAGTGCATAACTTATACAAAACACTAGAGCTGGTGTAAACGTTGCTGTGAATATCGAATCAAATCCTTTTTCCATTTATAAGCCATTCCTAGAAAAAAAAATTGTCATATTTTGCAAGAGTTTTTAAAATGGAAAATACATCATGGGTTCATTTTTGGAAAGATGCAGACCGAAATATTACATTATGCTAAGAGTTCATAATAAAAATCTTTGTTTAGCAACATATGTTCATTGTCAGCTGCTTTAAAGAATGAAGAACCAAGATTCTATTCCTTTGCTAACAAGGAAAGGTTTGCTGTCAGTGTCAGTTTTTCTGCTGTCAATATCGGCTTCATCAATTCCATCATGAGTGAAGTAACTTTAAAAAAATAACCTTCCAAGTCACTTTGCAATGTTTTATACAAATCAGTTATCTATTCTTCTATTTCTGTTTATCTCGGTCATACAGCTCTGCAGTGACTTAGCTCAAGTTCTTCAGTCAAATACACTGTGTTTAAACAAAGACAATCAAACTGATTCAGGTTATTGCCTTAGCTCTAATTCTAACTTATTTTAATATCTTGTATTTACCCAACTTTCCTTTCTTCAGTCTTTAAATCCTTTGCTTAAGATTCTTGATTCTATCGCTGTAACTACATTCTACAAAATGGAGTGAGATAAATAACAGTTCTCCATTCATTTTTTTTTCGTCTTCTGCACTGCTTTCTTACAAATGAAACCACAAAAATCACAAACACCCAGAAATCATAAAAAAAAAAAATAGAATTTTTTTGTGAATTCAGAAAAAAACTCAACCTGTGCAGACACTGATAAGATGCTCACTAGTTTACCTGAACATTTTCATACATTGTTTCACGTGTTAATTTTCTCAATGCCGTCTTGAAATTGCTATGCACTTAAGTTGACTTAAGTTCTTTTTGTGTCTGTGTGTGTAGATTGGAGGCACTGAGGAGTATAAGATCTGTGAGGGCGTTAAAGAGGGAAGGATCACAAAGCCTGTGGTTTGCTGGTGTATCGGCACATGTGCCACCATGTTTACCTCTGAGGTTAGCTGATGGCTTTTTAAACATCACATACATTTTTTGCCATTGACCATATTCATCACATAATGTGTGTGTGTGTCTCTTATGTATGTGTAATCTTATTTTTTACCCACCGTGAAATGTATTTATCCTTTTATTTATCCCTGATGTATTTTGTGTTGCGTATTGAAAATATCACATACATTACCAGTCAAACGTTTTTGAACACCCCAGTGATTCAAGCTTTTTTATAAATTGAAATTCAAACAGTTCCATGCAGTTCCTCTGGTATGTGCCTAGTTGTTCGGGTTCGTGCTACAGCAAGATAGTGACACAAAACATAAGTCTGAGCTCTGCCAGAACGACCTTAGAAAAAAGAACATGGAAAGCTAGAAAACACGGAGTGGCCAGAAGTATCCAGACTTAAACCCCATCTGGTTGCTTTAGGATGAACTGGACAGAAGAGTGAAAGCAAAGCAGCCTATAAGTGCTGCACACTTATGGGAACTTCTGCAACAAAGTTGGGAAGAATTTTCAGCAGAATGAACAATGAGACATTGAACTGCTTGAATTCCAGTACAAAACAACTTTTGACCAGTGGTGTATATTTAAATGACAACTTAATTGATTAGTGTGTGTATCATTGACTGCATGTGTTTGACTTTATGATGTTGCAGGTACAGTTTGGTCACGCAGGAGCATGTGCTAATCAGGCCTCAGAGACAGCCGTGGCTAAAAACCAGGCGCTGCGGGAAGCTGGTGTCTTCGTGCCCAGGAGCTTCGACGAGCTGGGCGAGGTCATCAGGTCAGCAATAATAGGCACATTGATGACTTAAATCTCATGATTTTACTGAACCATTGCTAAATGAAACAAGAATTTGAAGCAAGAGCAAACAGTACATTTTCTGCAAGAGCTCACAGATTACAAAGTGTTTATTAACTGATAAACCATTAATCCCAGGCACCATATGAACGACTTACAGTAGCCTGTTAGTGCGACAGGTTTCACATTGTTGTTCAAAGCCACAAGGTGGAATGGAGCCAGCTATCACAAGGTTATGATGCCCTGTTAAAATCTGGCTTTGCAAACGCACTTCATCTGTGTGCCTGATTGTGTACCATCTCTGTGTTTGCCTTAACAGGAGCGTGTATGATGACCTTGTAGCGAATGGAATTATTATTCCAGCTCAGGAGGTTCCTCCTCCAACGGTGCCGATGGACTACTCCTGGGCCAGGGTAAGCCTGCACTCTCTGAGAAAATACAATCAGCTGTACTGGGTTTTATTTTCATTTTAATGAAATAGGAAAAATGCTTTTCAATGTACTTCTTAAAACTTTTCCTCGCAAAGGGTACAAAGACACTGAAATATCTAATTGAAGCAGCTATACTGAACAAAAATATAAACACAACACCTTTGTTTTTGCTCCCATTGAGATGAACTCAAAGATCTGAAATATTTTCTTTATACACAAAAGACCCATTACTCTCAAATATTGTTCACAAATCTGTCTGAATGACGTGGCATGAATTTTAATGTATTCTCTCTGTCTGTCTCTCTTATTGTCTCTCTCTGTCTAGGAGCTGGGTCTGATCCGTAAGCCAGCATCCTTCATGACCAGTATCTGTGATGAGCGAGGTCAGGAGCTGATCTATGCTGGCATGCCCATCACAGAGGTCTTTAAAGAGGAGATGGGTCTAGGAGGAGTGCTTGGACTTCTTTGGTTCCAGAGGAGGTCTGACTGTGCCTTTATTTGCATAAACATATTTGTGTGTAATGTTACTGTAGTATGATTTTTGTGAAAAACATCCAGAACATGTATATTTATTGCCCCCAAAAAGCAAAAAAGGCGGAAGATTTGCAGTTTTCGCATTATTGTGGGGATTTCCGCGAGTTCGGTTCTCCAAAAAAAAAAAAAAAATCCTCTGCCTATTTTTGTGACTGAACCCGCGACTCCTGTTCCGTGTAAAACTGGGGGGTTACTGCATACGTGTGTATGTCTGTGTGTGTGTGTGGTAATACAACACATTTGCAGTCATTGTGTGCTCCTTTATTGTTTTGCTGCTACAGGTTGCCTCGTTACGCATGTCAGTTCATTGAGATGTGTCTGATGGTGACTGCGGATCATGGCCCTGCAGTGTCTGGAGCTCACAACACCATTGTGTGTGCTCGTGCAGGAAAAGACCTCATCTCTAGCCTCACCTCTGGCCTGCTAACCATCGTGAGACCTGTCATGTTTCTGTTCATACATAAGAGTTCCTACTGCTCCAAGTGTGAATTCCACCACACTACTCGAAAAAGTTGCATGTGTTATTTTATGTAAAGCAGTCAATACTCTTTTAATATAAAAAACTGGGTAGGTTCAATAGAAAAATAGGATTAAAAAATTAATTACAAGATCTCTGTTTAATTAATCAAAATTAATCACACCCATGTTTGCTGTAGAAGTATTTAAAAATGTTGGCATATGAGTAAATGAATAATGTTACATCAATTAATCAGTTAATATGCTGAAGTTGAAAAAAAATGCTTCTGCAAGAACAATGATAGAAATAGGTCCGTCTATAAGGTGCAGTTTAAGACAATGTACATACAAGCACAGTCACTGCCTTGTCAGAAAATGCTACCTTGAAGTTTATACAGTCACTGAGAAATGCTACTGTGAAACAGGGTGTTCTGACGATTTACGCTGCCTTGTCCAAAAATGCTACAATAGCTCAAATCGACAGCAGAGTCTATTGATTCATTTTTTTATATTTTGCATTATTTTGGAAACAATGAAGTGTGAAAGACATACAAAGTATTTCTCTTTCTTAGTTTATTTTTGTAAGTATAGTGTATATATTCTTTGTAAAAGCCCTTCATGGCATGTGCCTAACTATGAATGTGGGTTTGGTTGTGTTTTGCAGGGGGACCGATTTGGTGGAGCTTTGGATGCAGCTGCTAAGCAGTTCAGTAAAGCCTTCGACAGCGGCATGCTGCCCATGGAGTTTGTCAATAAAATGAAGAAAGATGGCAAACTCATCATGGGTATCGGGCACAGGGTTAAATCAGTAAGTTAGAATACTTGCGCATGCATACAGATCCACAAACACACTCCCATGTGGAGGGACAAGCCACATGCAAAAATCAACGATGCCAGTACACACCTTAGTTTGCTTGTTCAAACCTTTTTTCAGATCAACAATCCTGACAAGAGGGTACAGATCCTGAAAGACTTTGTCAAACAGCACTTCCCTGCTACACAGCTTCTGGACTACGCACTTGATGTGGAGAAAATCACCACCTCCAAGGTACATGTGTGGATAATACATATAATGTGTATGTGTCTTACACCAGTAATGCCAACATGTGTGTTAGTTTCCTGTATTCAAAAATGAGTTCTTCAGAACACAGGTTAATAAATAATATACTGTAAGTACATAATATACTGTAATTACTAATTTATCTGATTTGAGCACCCCTTTTCAAATACAAGGCATTCTTGATGTTGCTTGATTACTAGATTTATTCAAACTTTATGCGATGATGTACATTGTACAGGAGGTCATTATGGGATCATTTACAGCTTTGTTCATCATACAAAACATTTTTAACATTTTCCAAAGGGCTTGTATAATAGAAATCTAGTTTCTCTTGCTTTTTATATGTGAAATGTAGATTTCACTTGTTTGCTGATACTCTTCCTATTCATTCTACAGCAGTGTAGCTGCACCCATGCTAAAGTTTTTTTGGGTGTGGCATAATAAAGGGCAGTTGGTCGGAACAGAACATATTTACTTGGCATATCAGGCTTAAAGGCAAAATCAAAACCGCCCTGTTAAGTTCTTAGGGATGAAAACAGAAAATGGTCATATAAAAGTAAAGCATGGCTCTCTTTTAAATGTAAAAACAGCCATAACTGGACCTCAGGGGCAGAAAATGCAAGAAACATGAATACGTTTGGCTTTTTAAAATAATGGAACCATTTTATTCATGTAACTTGAACAGACTGGCGATTCCCAGCATTTCAATGTTGCTGTATAGTAAGATGTGGTTTTATTAGAGAGAAAATATGGTGGCCTTTTACATATTATTTCAAACAATTCCTTTTTCCTTCTAAAATGCTTGAGCATAAATGGGTAATAATAGTCATTATGTGAAGTTCTGACATATAAATACAAGTAGTGTCTGCATTACAATTCCAGCAGTAAAAATGCATTCTCTGATATTTAACCTTGTTTCTAACTCTTTTATACAGAAGCCCAATCTGATCCTAAATGTAGATGGTTTTATCGGTGTGGCGTTCGTGGACCTACTAAGAACATGTGGAGGATTCACTCGGTAAAACATATTAAGACAGTAGAATTTCAGTCTGAAGGATTCTTAACATCATACTTCAGAGCTTTGAGTTTTGTTAACCGGCCTTTGTGCACTGGTTGCAGAGATGAGGCAGACGAGTTTGTGGAAATTGGAGCCCTTAATGGGATCTTTGTTCTAGGACGCAGCATGGGTTTTATTGGTAATGTATCTCTTCTTGTTGTCTGCCAGTTCCTTTATCTATTCATCTCTCTCTCTTACTTTTCATTACTGCTAAATAAGTATCAACTGGTTTTACCTTGTCTGATCAGTCATAGCCCAGCAGTGAAGCAGCTTTTCTTTACTCTCTGTTTCCTCTCATATCAGGTCACTATCTGGACCAGAAGCGACTGAAACAAGGCCTCTACCGCCACCCATGGGACGACATCTCCTATGTGCTGCCTGAGCACATGTCCATGTGACCTCGTTGCTAGTGAAACAACCCTGTATGGATGGAAACTGACCACGGCTGCAGTGATGTTCTTGTCTTTTCTGGCTCTTCCTGTCTTGTACTCAACAAAGTTAACCTTATTTGGAAAACCTGGTTTGGAAACTTTAGGTGGAGGGTCTAAGGACAAATGGAGACGTAGTTATTTATTTTATGGTTGATGTCCACAAAAAAAAAAAAGAAAGAAAAAATGGAGGACCTTTTTCATTTTGAGGAAGGGATCCGCTGCACCTCTTTGTATTCTGTTACCACAAACATACAAGACACTTCTGCTGGTATTCAACAATTATTCTTAGCAAGCGCAGAAACTGTGTTAAACCGCAGCACAACCTTTAGGTACTGAAAAGTGGAATATGATTGTCCTTGTACCACTGAAGTATGAGCTTGTCAGGCTTTTGACTAATGCGCTTCCGGTTCATTCATTTAACACTAAGATATACTGGTGGTTGCTCATTTAAATAAAGCTAACGATGTTGGAAGATTATATAGTGGGCACTTTGGCGCTAGCACGGTGTGTTATTTGGGACTCGAACCCACGGCCAATGGCTTGCTGTGTCTGCGTATGTCGTTTTCTAAATAACTCTGCATAGTATTCGTCAATTTACTGTCAGCAATGTTCCAAAATACTCATATTCCTTATGTATCATCTGTGCTGCTCTGTTTCAGAACTGGGAGATACTTCTATTCAAACTGGGCCAGTGGATCGTTTCTTTAGCAGGTCTTAATCTTCAACTGTTGCACCACTTTGACATTAGATTTGGTGGGTCGGGGGCTATAATCTTTGTTACTGAGAGTTAATGTGGTGTCCAGAAGCCTATGAAGCAGGTTGGGTTAAACGAGATGCTAAATTTCAAAACGGTATACAAAGCGGTAAAATGACTGGATTGCTGTGACGAACACAAGGGAGTTCGATTGAACAGTGCGTTGCACTTTAAATGCCGCAAAATACTGTTACATGAAAAAGAGGCTTTTACATGAAGCGTCGACTTCTTTACAGTACCGGCCCTGTTCGTGTGAATGGAATGGTGGGGTACAGTGAAGGTGTTGTAACTTACCTGAGAAGCATCTGCCTTTTGCATGACAGTCTTTGCTGCTCTTGACTGTGTACCTCGGAGCTTGCTGAGATCTTCGTCCTTTCCTTTAGAATGTCATCCCATTTTTGTTTTTTTGTTTTCTTGTTTTCTCTTAAACTTACTTTTGGGGGAGACTGGCATTCTCCAGACTGTTTTTCAGAATCCTTTTTTTTCTTTTTCAGAATCTGTTTTTACGTTTTGACTCTGTTATTTAAATGTGAAACTAAGAAAATGCTTTTGCTATGTTTCTTTTCTGTTTTTAATATATGCCCAGAAACTAATACTGTAGAATAACAAATAAAGATCTTTTCTTGGTTAATTCTCTTGTTCTACACAGTGTTTATACTCATTGCTCTGTGCTCACACTAATGTTATCACTGTTCTGGGAACAGCGGTCAGTGCTGTAGGGGCTCTGGGAACAACGGTGTTGCTGAATAACTGAAACATTAAAATTGATACTATAATTGAACAAAGTTCAAATGACTTTTGCATTAATCTACTTCATTCTGAGGTGTTTAACATTTCCACATGAATAAAGCATTACATCAACAAATGATATTGTATTCATGTGGAAATGCTATACAAATTTGAATGACTTTCCTCAGCTTATGGCTCAATGCATTTTATGCCAAATATATCATATCTAACAGTACAGCTGGCACTGATTCGATACTGGTATTAGTATCAGGTGTTGCTTGACTGGATATTGAAAGGAAGAAAAAAAAAATTGAACCAAGTCTGTAGCAAAGCCTGTGGTGTTAGTTGTGTCTTGCTTCCTGTAGAGTGTGCTTTGTACTTTTAAGTGAAGTGCTATAAGATCATTTTAAATGTTAAAAAAAATCACCAGATCTGTTCAAGTTTTCAGAAAATTGGTGCTACTTCTTGATGTGAAAATGAAAAGTATTTTGAAAAATAAATATCTGAAGTAGTAGATGGATATGACCTATACAAAGCTGAGAACAAAAACTTGAGCACATTTGACTGCTGATCTGTCATGTCAACAGGTAACAACTTTTGAGCAGTTTACTGTAAAAACACCCTTATTCTTATGATCTTTTGGAAAACGAATGATTGCGGTGAACATGGTAAGGCTGCAGTCCACAATATTTTAACTTAAACTCCTGGCTGAGCTGGTGGCCTGGTCAGAACTGAATCCCAGAACTGCCAGAAGCACCAATGACTGGTGAAAATTGTAAAGCTGCAGATCAATAAAATTCATTTTCTACAACACCAACTTTGACCAAATTCCAGTCCAATAATACCTAGACTGGACATTTTCACACACAACGGCCTTCTGCTATTAATGATCTTTGATCTGTTAAAAGCCCCCTTGTGCAGGGGTCCCCAACCACCTGGTTGAGGACGAGTATCGGGGTGCACAGAAAGAATAAAATCTTTTATACCGTTTTTTAAGTTTATTTACATTATTCTTACATTTTTAGTAAACATGTTTATTGAATAAAAAAAACACCAGAAAACACTTCTTGTACATGTAACTGTATTTACATTATCTATGCAATAATCAAATTACATATTGTGCACTTTATTGTGTTTTGTTATGCACATCCATCCCCAAGTCTGGTAATATTGTCCTGCATGAAAAACGGATGAGGGCTGCTTCCATTGTGTGCATTGGGGTGCTCGAGCTGGTGGCCTGGTCAGAAGATTGTGGGTTTGAATCCCAGGACTTCCAGTAGCACCAATGACTGTAGTGAACATTGTAAAGCTGCAGTCCACAATAGTTCATTAATTTTTTTACTATACTAATTTCTACCAAATCCTACCAAAGTTCACTAAAATTCATTTTCTATGACCCCAACTTTGACCAAATTCCAGTCCAATAATACCTAGACAGGACATTTTCACATACAGAGGCCTTCTGCCATTAATGATCTTTGATCTGTCCACAATAGTTCATTCATTTTCTTTTTACTATACTAATTTCTACCAAATCCCAGTGTAATAATACCTGGACTGTGCATATTTATATTCAGAGTCCTTCTCCCATTAATGTGTTCTGAACTGTTAAAAGCCCCCAGTGTGCTGATGCTTGGACCCCGCAGGTTGCAGCTTTTTTGACGTGTCTTTGAGCGGTTGCCCTGACGTCATTACAGACGTTCTGCGCCTGCGCGATCCCGGCCTGTGTTGATGTTGATATCGGGGTGTGTGTGGGCCGGGTAGTGTATGTTGGTGTGTGTGTGTCTCAGTCTCCTCTACCGGACGGGTTTACTGCGTTTTCTGCGATTCCGCCCCGCTGAAGCGCGCATGGCCGCGGCGGCGCCCAGCCCGGAGGAGTCGAGCCGGAGCGGTGGGCCCGGGGGCCCGGGTTCGGGGCTGTCCGCCGAGGGGGACTCGGAGGAGGCCGAAGAGTTCTCCTCCAGCACACACTGCTCCGAGCTCTCCCGCCGGCAGAACGAGCAGAGGAAGCTCGGCCTCTTCTGCGACGTGACTCTGGTGTTCAGTGGGGCAACGGGAGGTGAGACCCGGACAGTCTTTAATTCAGGCCAGGCCTCTAGACCCTGCAGTGCTCTGTGGAGCTGCATCTGTAGCTCCTCCATTCAGAGAGAGAGAGAGAGGTGGTCTGGTTTAGTGTTCTGTAGCTCAGTTCCTGTCTGCATCTCTGTAGCTTCATCAGATCTCTTTCCAGAAGGTGGAGGGAGGCTTATACAGGAATTGTAACTTGAGCAAATACATATATCCACGGTGTATATACATACAAATATCCACTGTGTGTATGTGTATATATATATATGTGTGTGTGTATAATTTATTTGTAACGTGTACTTAAAGTGTACCTGTTATATTACACTGTTGTGTTGTACAGCTCTTAATCAATTGGTCGTTTTAATTTGCTGCTTCTACTTTCTTCTTTTGTTCTGTCCATGGTGCTGCAGATTTCCCACCTGTGGGACTAACAAAGGCTTATTTTATCTAATTTAACCAACCAGAAACCAAGCACTAATACGTGCCAGTGAGTTAGCTGTGTGGGCTGGCTGCTGAAAATCGATCCAGATTTTTAAGTGTATTTGTTCATTTCCTAAACCAATGTAATACTATCTGCTTCTTCTTAGTTCACTGCTGAGTAATCATAGACTGCAATAATGACTTCTCACAAATAATTGTGCCCTAATACATCACTTTCTGTGCTACCTTTTTAACCTCATTTAGGGACAGTTTAATTGACTTGTACGTAAAGATGACCTGTAAAAAGTTATTTTCTACTGTTTGTTTCACAGAGCTTATCTCCGGTGGCGATGGTGCTGTGCCCCCCAGTTTTGAGCTCTGTGCCCACCGCTCCGTGCTGGCCGCGGCCACAGACTACTTCACCCCTCTGCTGGGCGGCCAGTTCTCGGAGTCCCTGTCCCGCCGGGTGGAGATGAAGGAGTGGAGCAGCGAAACTGGGCCCGAGAGGGACACGGTGGAGAGCGTGGTCCAGTTTATGTACACCGGGGAGATCCGAGTCAGCACGGCTAACGTGCACGAAGTGCTGGAGCTGGCAGACAGGTAAACGGCTGATAAATAGCGAGTGAAGGGCTGCTATAGCTGCCGAAGAGCTGGCAAATGGATATTACAGAGCGAGTGAAGGGCTGGTTTAGAGCTGCTAGGGCTGGTAAAGCCGCAGAGGTTCACCCATGCTTAAGCTCCTTTTTATTTCTGAAGTCCACCTTAAATGCCCATGCAGTTTTTTTTAAGTTGCAACCGAATTTATGTGGTAAACAGCCACATTTGAGGTCGGAGTGAGAATGTGGGGATGTTCCTTAATTGTAGGGGTCATGCAGCTCAGTACGTGCAGCTTTAGCGACTTTAAATGTTGATTTACTGGGGAAGGAGCATGGCTATCATTACGACCAGACGTGTAGATATGAATTCGTTATCTTTTACACGTTAAGAGAGGGCTAGCTTTGGAAAAGATCACCCCACCCTTCACACGGCAGCTCACACGCATGCGCCGCGCTCCGGAGCCACAGACTTTTTCCAGAGGAGAGCTGCCACTCAGTCGTGTTTTGGGGTTTGTCACTCGCTAGAGGGCGCTCCTGGGGGAGTCCAAAAATAATTGTCCTATTTTTAATCGTTTATTGCAACCAGCAAAACATTCACAGGATAAAATGTTTCAGCACTACTATTAAATGCAGTACATAGACATAAGTGTTGGGACGCCTGACCATTACACCAACAGTGACTCTTCATGGCATTGCATTCAAAGACTTTAATATGGGGGTTTGTCCCCCCTTTTCAGCTTTAACAGCTTACACATTTTGGAAGGTGTTCAGAGTGTTTGAGTGTCTTTCATTCTGTAGAGCATTTATGAGGTCAGGCACTGATGCTGGATGAGAAAGCCTGGCTCACAATCGCTGTTCCAGTTCATCCCTAAAGTGTTGGATGGGGTTGAAGTCAGGGCTCTGTGAAGGCCAGTCAAGTTCTTCCACACCAAATTCATCCAACCATGTCCTTATGGACCTTGCTTTGTGCACTGAATCACAATCATGCAGGAATAGAAAAGGGCCTTCCCAAAAGTTGGAACCATGATGATGTCCAAAATGTCTTGGTATGCTGAAGCATTAAGATTACCCTTCACTGGAAGTAAGGGGTCTAGCCCAAACCCTGGAAAACAAGTGTCCCAATACTTTTGTCCATTAAGCGCATTTAACAGTAGTAATTAGCTATGATGCTCATGGTTTTTCCGTTTCAGTCCTCGTGTCCAGTTTCGGCATTTCAGCTGAAATAGTGTTTTGGACAGTCAGTGCTGTTGAGTGCTGATTGGTTATACAGTTCAATTCAAATGTATGTATTTAAATTACAGTTTAGAAAGTCCCAAAGTTGTAACTGAAAGGTGTTCATTGTTATTAATGGCAATTAAATGTGACCTTTTTCATTTTGGACCCTTTTGTGTCTAACTCTCTGCAAGACCACTTCACTCATTCAGCACTCAATCTGCTCGCCAACCAATCAGCACTTAGTAGCTGTAATCCTAGAGTCCCACTGCTCCAAACCCGTCACCGAAGAATAGTGGATTGATGTCGCCTTGAATGCCTAGGAACAGATTTAAGTGAACCTTTTGTCCAGTAATGTTCATTCACTCCCACTCATTAGCATTGTGCACTCATGTTTTGATTTGGGAAGGAAAGGTTTCCCCTAAAACTGTCTATCTACATTTTTCTAAGTCCTTTTGAGCTGGTTTCTGGAATGCTGAGCAGTCCCAGTAACATTTGCAGATCTGTTGTGCTCAAAATGTAGATGACATTCCTGCATAATCCAAACTTAATTCAGATTCTCAGATACCTTTAATACTGTCACAATTACTCAGTTAAAAAAAGAATAGAGAAATATAAATGTTTTTACAGAAATACAATTGGCTAAATGATTCCTTTGCAGATCGACAGTATGAACATCATGCATCTCATGCTAGTCTTCACGCTTCACCCTAACTAGTGGAAGGGATTGAGCATGACTACATGTGGAAAACTGACCTCTTATTAACATTTTGCATGCTCTGATGCTATAAAATCAAGTAAACAAGAATAATTCTACTACTTTTGTAATGAAACTTGCATCATATCCATTATATGCTGAACATTTTGTATATCTTTTGATATTTGTAACATTGCTTATCTTCATATGGCCCAGCTCTGTCTTTTATTTAGTTAAATTCCAGGGAGCTGCTGATAAAATTGAACAACGTTTAGAAAATGGCTGGAGCTGCTTCAAGAAAAAGAGGAACTGAACCTACAGTTGTGGTTTTGACTCTCCTGGTCAGATGACATGTATGGTTGATATTGAAAATAACTACACATCCAAGACAGAGAACATTTTAATGAATAATTAGTTTATGTGCTGAAAATAACAAAAAAGTGGCCAGTGCACTGCTTTTCTTAATACATCGGACTTTTTAGAAAGTAAATTAATAAATAAATTGACATTGTTCACTCAACTCAACATCTCCGAACTCGAACTGTTAATAACAAGGAATGTAATTTAACTGGACTTAAATTACTCACCTAGACTTTTGTATGAGATTATATGTTCTAACCAGGTCACTAGGGACATAAGAACGATATACATGTGGGAACTGTAGGCAGATGCCAATCTAATTTCCAGCATACATATAATTCATATATACGTTGCCAGTACACGTGTGTGTGGTAAGTAAATTTTACCACAGTAGGTCAGAACCGAATAGGTAACTGAAGTATCAGTGAATAGGTAACTGTAGTTTGTGATATTGTTCTAATCTAAATATCTGTTGATACCAAAATGAATCGCATGTCATTGTGTATATAATTAGCAATAACAAGATGTTTAGTTTATTAAACACTTTGTGTTTTTATGTCTTCTGTATTGTTATTGAAGGCCACAAGATGCTTGCAGCCCTGATAAATTGTGCTTTATTTATATATATTTATTTTATTATTGTGAGTGGTGTGCTATGACCCATCTTTTGTTTTATTATTGTTTTGCCGTCAGGTTCCTATTGGTGCAGCTGAAGGAATTCTGCGGCGAGTTTTTGAAGAGGAAGCTGAGCTTGGCCAACTGTGTGGCCGTCCACAGCCTCGCACACATGTACACCCTGGACCAGCTGGCCTTGCGCGCTGCCGACATGATCCGCCGCAACTTCCACAAGGTCATCCAGGATGAGGAGTTCTACACGCTGCCATTCCACCTGGTGCGGGACTGGCTGTCAGATGCTGAGATCACGGTGGACTCGGAGGAAGTTCTGTTTGACGCTGTTGTGAAGTGGGTGCAGAAGAATGCAGAGGAGCGGGAGAAGTACTTTGAGGAGCTGTTTCGTCTCCTGAGGCTGCCACAGATAAAGCCCACATACCTGACAAGGGTGGTGAAAAATGAGCCGCTAGTGGCGCAGAATGCGGCATGTCTTCAGCTGGTGTCTGACGCGGTGGAAGGCCATGCTATCCGCTTTGAGAATCTCAAGTTAGCTGATACAGAATTCTGGGCATCCTACATGGCCGCCTTCCAGCCCAGGTTTGGCCAGAACATGGATGTCATCATGGTCGTTGGTGGTGTGTCCGAAGGAGGCGACTACCTGAGTGAATGCGTCGGCTACTTTGTGTATGAGGACCGATGGGTCAATCTTCCACATATCCACAATCATCTTGATGGCCATGCGATTGCAGCCACTGATTCACACGTGTATGTGGCAGGTTCCATGGAACCAGGATTTGCCAAGACGGTGGAGCGGTACAACCCAAACCGCAACACCTGGGAGCAAGTGAGCAACCTCACAACTCGCAAGCATTCCTTTGGCCTCACCTGCATCAAAAATATCCTCTACAGCATTGGAGGCCATGGCAACTTCAGCCCTGGCTTTAAGGATGTGAGTGTGTACGAACCAGAGCAAGATAAGTGGCACAACCTGGAGTCGGCACCTAAGATCCTGAGGGATGTCAAAGCCATCAGTGTGGAAGACCGCTATGTTTATGTGACTGCGAGGACCCCTGTAGACACTGACAACGACGATGGCCTGAAAACGGTCACCACACGCTACGACACCGACAGCCGGCAGTGGCAGGAAGTTGACTCCCTCCCGCTCATCGACAACTACTGCCTCTTCCAGATGGCCGTGGCTTCCACTAACTTCTACCACACCGCCTCCTGCTGCCCCAGGAGCTACGCCAACATCCGTGATGAAGTTGCACGGCAGAAGATTAGCGCCAGAATCTCCGACGATATCCTTGAGAGCCTTCCACCGGAGGTCACAAGCATTGAGGGGGCTGCTATATGTTACCTTGGTGATGACGTGTTTGTGATCGGCGGTTGGAAGAATAGTGATGACGTGGATAAGCAGTACCGCAAGGAAGCCTACCGCTATTGTGCTGAGAGAAAGCGTTGGATGCTCCTGCCCCCCATGCCCCAGCCACGTTGCCGGGCTACCGCCTGTCATGTCCGCATACCTTACCGGTTCCTTTATGGCTGCCAGCGCTACCCTATGCCCCAGAATTTGGCGCGACAGCGGGACCGCATGCAGCAAATGCAGCAGCTTCACCGGCGCACGCTAACCCTGCGCAGACAGCTGCAGTCCCAGATTGAATGCTAACAGTCCTCTATCTTGCTGGGGGCTACAAGAAAGAGCTCCCAGAGATGCAGGAAGCGTAGTGACATTCCGCCATTAACATGGCCCCACAGTCGGTCCTTATTTCATTGTATATATGTTATTTGTTCGTTTGTAGTCAAGTGTTTGCTTTGAGGAAGGTAAATGAGGGGACAGTAAAAGAGCAATCTGAAAGCGATAAATGTGTATATTAGAGATGTATCATATTGTATAAGGAGAATGGCACTTGTAAGATGTGGTCATTGCATTGAGTATATAGTTCAGTTGAATTTGTCTCCTTTCCTATTGTGTTAACTGAAGCATTGCTTCATGACCTTGCTTATATTTTGCCTTAATTTTGCTGCTGGCAGTCACGAGACACTGCACAATATCATTCCGTCACTGTGAAGGTGGCCCACATGTTCTATAAGGGTAAAGGCAGTCCGTTTGAAAACTGTTGTTGGAGGGTGGATGTCT
This sequence comes from Nannopetersius ansorgii, assembly GCA_037974605.1. Classification (NCBI taxonomy): domain Eukaryota; kingdom Metazoa; phylum Chordata; class Actinopteri; order Characiformes; family Alestidae; genus Nannopetersius; species Nannopetersius ansorgii. The sequence continues at coordinate 23,967,173 of JBBPDE010000107.1, forward strand.
GGCAGAGTGCCTGTATAATCTAGTCTTAAAGGGGACATTTTTTCCCCCACAAAAATTTCTGAATAATTCACTTGTTAAAATGTCAAGAGTAATTGAGAGTAGTTTAATGTGAAAATGCTTTACTCTAGAAAAACTGAATCTGAATTTTTCAGTTCTGGTGGGAACCAGACATCTGAAGAGTTACTGCTAAAAGCTCTGTCGCTGGAAGTTCTGTGAAATTTCCAGGTGCCAGAGCATTGTTTTAGGAAGGTTTTGATGTTGTCTTTTGGACTCAGATATATTTTTCAATCTATAAATGGCAGAGGGGTAGAATTTTTTCTAACCGTTATCAGTATTACATGTAAAACTCAGATGACGCATAAGGGTTCACTTGTGGTTTGGCTAGTAAAATATAGCTGTAGACAATATATTTGTGCAGACAACATAATTCTTCCCACTGCTATAAAACAATCAGTCTGTAAGTTTCTTTACGATTAGCTGTTTTCCATCAAACCACTCTCAATCACTTGTTTTAAATCTCAGTCACTGAATTAGGCTGAGATGAATCAAATCAGTGGACTGCCCTTTTATTAAATCTGAACGTTTTTGGGACAATCTTTCTTTGAGTTGGTGGAGGGAATCTGTTTCCATGTTACATGCAAAGAAAGAAGCAAATTCTGCCTGGCCACATCTGTGATGATCTTCTTTTCATAGAGAATGAATGAAAAACACTTTTCATAGATTCTCTTGCCCACCTACCTGTCCAGATGCTTGGTCAGTTTGGCAGACCTGGATTGTTATGAGTGTGTTAAGCTTGATGCTGTATTACAGGTCATCCTCAGTCCAGCAGTGGTGCAAACTACAAAGTCGCTTTATTTGGGTAGTGAGTGGATGGTTAATGGGTGTGGGTTGGGGTTCTTCTTTTAGTACCCAATGTTTACGTTATGTAGCACTGTCTTGCACTTAAAGTGTCAGTTCACTTGGGCATCTCATGCATTTCAGGACATTTTTGGTAGGTTTCAGTTGTTTGGATTTCTGCTTAAACTTTGTGCTCTGCACTAATTGGAACACTGCCAAGTATTTGGTTGGGGGACTTGTCCATATTTCCAGTATCTTAACGGAGAAATGCAAATGAAGGCAGTTTTCCCTGTTTTTCCAAATGTGCCTGATCAGTTAAGACATCATTGTTTTGCTTGTTTAGCTTGGTACAGAAGCTACAAGGCTAACAATCCTGTTACTTTTGAATGGGCATCCCCCAACTCAAAAGTGGGATTCACCCAAGTTATACAAGGCCACAATCCATATTGTTTTTTTGTTCTTTTTGTTTTTTGCCAGGTGTGTTGAGCTGCATGAACATAAAGCATTTGTGCTCAATCGGTCCCAGTTTGATCATAACCAATCGGGTATAGTTTTGAAAGTATTTTGATTTTGCAGCCACTGCTTTTTCTCAAACAAACGTTTTATTCAGATTTTACAAATGAATTGTGTCTGATCGCAGTTGGCTAAATTATCCTCATAGCTTCAGTGTAAAATCGAATTCGGACTCCAAAGGTGTTCTGGCTGATGGGCAACATTTTGGGGAAGGTGGGACTGTATTGATTTTCCTCCGAACTATACCTTGCATCAGTTCTAGGATTTTGAAGTAACTATTGTAGCTGTTTCCTGAGAAGTTTGTTCAGTGACACTACACTTTACATTATCTTACATTAACCTAAACATCGTAGAAGGTGTCCTATGCTACCTTGAATTCTCATGACCGATTGTTCTCAGTAATAGAACAATGTCATGTTATCATTACTTGGAATCGTCATGACTGGTGCCCTACTCTTTCATGTCATGATAGCTGTCATAACATCTGTTATGATGAGTAATGGTAAAGGTGTCATGGTATTGTTTTATTACTGAACAAAACATCAAGGGTTCAAGGGAAGTTTTCTTTCTTTCTTTCCAGCTTTCTTTCTTTTGTCTACCTCAAGGCACATTAAAAATTTACATCTTACAAACCTGATGTTGCTAACATTCGTAACTGTACAATCCTGAGACCACATTTCCTCAAAGTGATGGGC
>JBBPDE010000107.1:23969317-23983981 GCA_037974605.1 Nannopetersius ansorgii
AGAAAGACCCTGCGCCCAACCCGGGACTCGAACCCAGGACCTTCTTGCTGTGAGGCAACAGTGCTAACCCCTGCGCCTCAATCCAAGTCATGTAGGTTTATTATTATTTCAGCCATATACTCAGTACCTCCAGGACCAATGTTTCTCCAGGACCAAGATGCAACACAAGAACAAAAACAAAACACCACAAGACTACAGAAGTGCAAGACATGACAACATTCACAGAATGCAAAGAGAGCAAAAGAGATAATGCAAGAAAAATACAGGAGCAACAAAACAACAGCACAAGACCATATTTAGTGCAACAGACAAAAACAGCTGCAGTTCAAGTTTGTATTAATATGGTACAATGACAGATACTGTATAAAAATGCAGATAAAGGTAGACAGCAATAATAGTACTTGTGCAAATAATGGCAGGACAGAGAATGTGCAGTCTGATGGCCTGAGGGAAGAATCTTATAACTGGTCTGGCAGTGGAGGCCGTTTGCTGTGGAACCAGGATACCATCCCCACACTCTGCTCCCCAGGGCGCTGCATCGCTGGCTGGCCACTGCTTCACTTGGTAAATGGGTTAACTGCAGAGAAAGAATTTCACACTGTTCACTCTGTGTGCTGTGTTCACATGTGACTAACTTTTAGCCTTGCAATGATCCCACCCACTCGCAATGCTTCCACTTCTTTTCTGACGGCCTGGTCCATGAAGCAAGCCGAAGTCACTGAGCTTTCCGGGCAATCTATCCTCAGGATTATGTTGCTGTAGATATTTTAACTGAACTTAAAGAGATGTGTACCAGTTGTTTTATACATTTAAGTGAAGGTTTGGTGTGAAAGCTTACTTACAACTACATTTTTGCACCCAAGTGTTAGACCCAGTGGTCACTGTTGTCTTGGATTTTGAGATGAGGGTGTCGAATCCCAATTCAAGTTGTAAATCTTAACAGCTTCAAATTTGAGGCAACTGTGGTCATTTAGGCTCCCAGTTAGCATCATGCTAACTGGTAAGGTATTAGGACCCTCTATTGTTCGCTACATCAGCCTCCAGAACAAATGTCAAACAAAACAGATTACATTTGGATTAAGGGGCAGTGAGTAAAACTGATAAACTGATAAAACCGATTTTATTATCTCTTCAGTTGATTTGGATGGTGAGTGTAAAGTTGTTGTGTTTTGGTTTAGAGGACATTCCTGAATGCTGTGTTGCTGCTGAATTCTGGAGATTACAGCAGCTCTGTCATCAGTATGGAAGAGGCACTGACAGAGTATTTACATGAACACACCCTGTGCACTGCAGGCTGTGAGGGAGCAGTTGATGTCACGTGGGACAATGAGCTCTATGCATCCTTAGCAGGTTAGCATTAGCTTCTCTCATTTTAACCCTAACCATAATGCCACTAGCATTGGTAATATGGATAGGTCAAATTAATTTATTAAAAATGTTGAATATGTGCAACACAGATTCATTTTTCAAATATTGTATCATTATTGTTAATTTAAAATCATTATTTTCTTGTGACATTTTTCTTTGTTTTCATTTATGCCATTTAGCAGCTCTTATTCAGAGTGACATACATCAGTAGTCCACATCTGCTCTTCATACCTGTAAAGCTATACTTAAATCAACATCTGCTTTAAAAGTTACTGTCACACAATTTAACAACCCTGTTAAAAAGAGGTTAATTCCCAAGTAAGGAGAAGCAGTTAAGAGTGAGTGCCTGAGGTTTTAATATATAGGAACAGATATATATTTATTTTTTTTAAATATATAGAAATAGATAAGAGATAAGCGAGAGGACTGGTTAATCCCCAAGGTGCTCCTTGAAGAGGTGAGTCTTCAGACTACGCTTGAAGACAGTAAGGGACTGTCATCTAGCATGATGCCAAGATTTCTTACCTTCTTTGAGGGGATGCTAACAGTGAGGTTGTGGCTTGGTGATGGAGCTCAGTTTTGCTGGGATTCATTTAAAGGAACTAGATACATTCCCTTATTAAATATTCATTTAAATGAATCTGGCCCAGTAAAAGATTTATTATTTCTTTTTTATAGCACATTACTTTCAAAAGGATGACATTTGAGAAGATTTTCTTTTTAGAACCCTTTTGAGATGTGGTGGACCACCTCTAAGATCAGGATACATTTCACTGTGTGTTGTACTTGTATGACTGCATGTGACAATTAAAGTATCTTGAATCTATCTTGAATCTTGAAGAGGAGCTGTCAGCCAGACAGTCTGAGATGCGGGTCGAGACCTGATCATCACTAGAGGGGAAAGAGAGAATAAGTTGAGTGTCATCTGCATAAAAGTGGTATGAAAAGTCATGTAAGGCAATTACGCGTCACGTGACCAATATATGTGACAGGCTATTACAATCCCAAGAGAACCAGTATATAGAGAAAAGGGAAATGGTCCTAGGACTGAGCCCTGTGGCACACCAGTGGACAATCTTCACAAGGCAGACTGGGAACCATGCCATGCTACCTGTTACCTACGGACATAAAGGTATGAAGCAAACCATTGCCAGGCTGTGTCCAATACCCCATGGTGGGAGAGAGTAGCCTGGAGGATCTGGTGGCTAACCATGTTGAAGGCTGCAGAAAAGTCAACAAGAATCAGAGCAAAAGACAAGTTGGCTGATCTAGCTGCATGAAGTTCTTGGAAGATGGCTAGTAGGGCAGTTTCAGTAGAGTGCGCAGTCATGAACCTGTAGTGGTGAGGGCCCTGAAGCCTGTTTTGAGAAAGTTGTTAGCTGAGGGGTCCAACGTGGCTTTCTTCAGAATTGGTGTGACCACTGTAGACTTGAAAGCAGATGGGACATGGCCAGTTGTTAAGGAACCATTGATGATGTTGGCAATATGCGGGATCCAAGGATATAATCTGGAGCATACTTGATGGGATAGGGTCGAGCAGAGATGTGGTAGGTTTATTGGACATCAGGAGCGAGGACACATCCTCGAGAAAGAGAGAGGGGTTAATGGATTAAAGTTCTCTGTCGCTATGACAATCGAGGGCACTAAAGCGCAATTTTGAGATTGATGCTGATCCAAAGAAAAAAAAGTTTTTTGGGTGTGTGTGTAGGGGGTGAACAAGCTTCAGCAGACAAAGTTCTGGTAAGACTTTCAGTTTAATTGCAGTTTAATTATTCCTCCTAAAAATAATAATAAACTTTATGGTTTCGGCAGTTAACTTAAATACTGAAGGCTATTGAGTAGCTTGTGTTAAAGGAAGGTACAGAGCAGAAAAAGATGTCCTGTAGGGGCTCAAACCGAGCGCTGGCCATCGGGCATACCGGGTCGATGGCAATTTTGGTCCGGGCATGGAATTGCTAATTGTCCCACTGGTGTGTGCTGTTGTGAATAGCTAGATGTGTTCTCCATCACTGTCTAATAAGTAGATAGGACACAGTGTCCCCTAGTGTACTATAAAACCTGGTTGAAGCTTTGTGTTTTATTGTCCAGGGAGGTAATATTCTTATATCTTCTCCTGCATCTCTTTTTCAGATGCCTGCATGGAAGCTCTGAAGTGTAAGGTCAAATGTGAGGAAAACCTGATGCCTAATATTGGAGGATTCTTTGTAGACAAGTTTGTGGCTACCATATATCATTATCTCCAGTTTGCCTACTATAAAAGTAAGTCAGTATTGTCTGGTAATGATTGTTTTATTTGATGTTAAAATACAGCCTTACAATGTGTCTCTGGTTGTAGTGAATGATGCTCGCAGTGCTGTTCCATGTGCCTCCAGCTACATGCTGTTTGACCCTACAGATGAAGTCATGAGGCGGAACATGCAGTACTACCACACATACAGGCAACAGTGGGGTCTACAGCAACGACACTTCTACCCACGGCCAGTAAGAACAGCTCAACAAAGGCGATAGTTTATCAAAAGATCTCATTTAGATTTCCCCCATATTCCAAATCTAGGTGTTAAGCAAAGGCATGTCATTAAGTTGAACTGGATCTACAAGGCTGATATAGCTAAGTAGTTGTTGAAGCTGATTAATGATTAACAGGGTGCAAATGACATGCCTAAACACACTTATTTAAACTGTTTTAAATTGTCTTGCCTATGTAACCTGAAGTTATTTGTGGTTGACTATCAAAGAAAGGACCTATTATTGAACATATTCAGAGGTGTGCAGAGGTGGAAGATTACCTATGTAAGGAAGTATCTCACTGTACTGACCGCTGTGTGCAGTTTTGAGTTAATGGCTAGACTTCTTCTCCCTGCCTGTCTAGTGATTAAAAGGTTCTTGGTGCCATATAGCATACTGAAGTGGCATCTGTTCAAAATACAAATAGTTATAGTTGTAGTTTTTGGTTCATAGGAAGCTGGAAGATACTTTAACCAAACAGCTACACTAAGGCGGATGATGGATTATGCAGAGAAATACCTGCAGTGGCATGATGAGGTATGTTCTGTCTACGTATCAGTCGTAAATGTCAGTCTGCATTTGAACCTGGTGATACTACTGGGTAATATCAGTGAGCTACTGATACATAAATGCCAATATATAAACCCAACCTTTGTCATAGAAATAATATAAACACACCTAAAACAAATATTAAACAGTGTTTGAATACTGGACTGTACCGGAGTAGAAAAGTAAGTTTTTGTAGCAGATAAAATTAAATATACATTAAATATATCAAATAAATTGGTCAACGAGAGCGAGAACACCATATCTCCAGGCATCATCATTTGGAGCTGCTTCATCACAGGGTCCCTTGCAACTGATGGTCTAAAAATGGGGATAGTTGTTAATGTTACATCACAACAACAGTGAATTCAGAACATACTTGATGCACTTGATGTAGTCTTTCAATAAAAACTCCATTATATACATAAAGTTCTGTGTTTACCTTTACCACATGGTAATTTGTGGCTTGTGCTCTACCAGTTAATTTTTTTATTATTATTTCTAAGTCATTGTTTCATTATTTAGGATGTGGTGACCAAGAATGAGGAAAATTCACTGGAGAAGAGCATCTCTCTGGATGCAGAGTTTGAAGGCAATGGAGGTCATGAAGAAGGCATCTTTTCAGAATGGAAGCAGAAACCCAAGAGTAAATGGGACACTGGAGAGCCAGAGGACTTATAACTCACACTGACATCTTGTGTCTCTGCTGTAATGTCACAAGGAAAGGGATAACAACAATATGAATATTGTCAAGAGATGACTGAACTGTTAATGCGGATGTCCCTTGAATCTGAACATAATGAGTATTACAGCATGCAATGCTACATTCATGCTATGGGTTACATAAATTAAATGACTGATAAATCCACTAGTCCGTGCTGTGAGCAGCAGTTGACTACTTGAGGTCAAAGGCATCAGCAGAACGTAGCCCCATTTGCTTCACTCAACAAATTAATCACAGATAATCAGAAGTCAGCAGCTAATGCATGTGCGATGGAATCAAAGAAAATGTGTAGGCTTGTTGGTTCCTCTGAGATGTAACATTTACATCTTGTGTCTACTTGGGTCAGTTCACACATTCCGCTTGTCCACCACTGAGCGCTGCTTATTTTCACAATTTTTGAGCAATGCAGTACATCTAGTAAAATTTTCACGATTAAATGACCTCATGATCTCTGGCTGCTGCAGTATCGCATTCCTGCATCCGAACAGTTTCCCGCGTGGAAAACTGTTCGAGTGTTTCGCTGAATGTTCTTGTTTTTCGTTTTTGTTTCCTGTATTTTTATTACTGTAAATTAAATACATTTATTACTGTATTTACCCTGCTTATACCAAAGAAAACAAACTTGCATGAATTACATATATATAGGGGTAACATCGGTATTTTACATTCTAGATAGCAGTTCAGTGTACACTGTACAGTACATATACGGGTTTACCTTTTAATTTTTTTATGATAATATATTAAGCTGAGTTTAAAATGAAATGAAAGTGTTTTGGGACGATGTTTGGTGTCTACACTATATAACACTATATACACCACATACTACCACATAACACTATATACACTATTTGCTCTTCCACTTTAAGGTTACAAATTTGCCACATATATGTTATGATGCATATATTTGAAGGTCTGGTTCAAGCAACATAGACCTGAACTGAATGAATGAATAACCCGTGAGGTTTGCATTCACAGACATGAGACTACTGAGAAGGCAAAAAACAAATCTAACACGATCCACAGAAGGGCTTTCACATTGCAGTTTTATTTCATTCTCTCTTCAATAGCATAGACTCTTTTCAAAAAGTCATCACAGGCTGTCCAGTCCGCAAGAGCCAGACGTACCTTCTTTCTTTCATTTATTCCAACATTATCCCAGCAGCAGCCACTTTCATTGAAGTCCTTTCTAAAGGAATGGAACTGAAGTTAAAATGGAAAGTTGACCAAAAAAAAGGATCCTCGGCCACATTTTCTCTCAGTCATTCGATCAAGTTTCGGTCAAGTATGTTCGTTTATGTACACACAGTCTTGCACCCTGGAAGACATAGTTCCAGGAGGTTTAGGTAATTACTCATCAATGTACAATCAAATGTCGCAATTATTATGAAGTACATTTGCTATATGGACTGATACAAATATGTAGCATTTAATGTAGTAGATGGCCTAGTGATATTTTGGGAATGACATTGATTATACCTAATAATATACATGTATTAGTCATGTTTATGTACAAATACTTAAACGTGTGCATATGTACACAGAATTGGTAATATACAACAACAATGTACAGAAAGAGGATAGCTCCTTGTGCTTTGTGGCTATGGGCAGACATAGGAGTTCATTCAAAGTACATGACATTTAGAATACAGTACGTGTGAGTGTTATTGAAGGAGACCGAAATCCACTACAATCTCTCGCATTTCAATCCTGCAGTAACAATCAGAGGGTGTAGGAAGTCTGTCAGGTTTAAGATCAAAATGAAGGACAAAAGTCACTTCATGTCAAGCTTCTGGTGGCTTCATAAAGTGGCTGTAAACGAGACATTAAAACAACAAAATAAAAGCAATACAAACCCTATATATTGGCAATGAAAGAGCACATCTAGAAACTATGTGTCAAATAGTATAATAGCACAATAATAGTATTCCAGCCTTCAGACAGACTGGTGGCAGTGGTAGACAAAGGATTATACTGAATAATCTATTAAAAACAATCTAGGTTAATTTTACATTGCACGTGTGATAATTGGTCAAATATCAACAGCTGGTTAATCGAGTCTGAATGTCGAAGGGTCATTAATTATCCACCTGCTGTACAGTTTTAAGCTTGACTTTTATTAGTCTGCCATAATCTCTCATTAATGCCGGGGCATAGCAGGGCAGGGCAAAACTTAACACGGATTCAAATGAATAGCTCTCATGAAGTCAAACAGGTTCAAGCAGTACATGGTTACCTTGTTGAATTCCCATACCAACATCATCCAAATATCAAGCAATATTTTTTGTGTATATTTATGTTTTTTGACTACTTCCCAATGTAGTTCATATACTAATTTTTTTATGCATATATTTGGATATGGTTACATGGGATAGCTTCTCTGGGTTAAGAAACCTAGAATTTTACAGAATTAATTGCATTTTTGCATTTTTGAATTGACCAGACTTTATAAGAATGGTCACAAGTACCCCACTAGTACAACAGCGGTGTAGGATGCTTGAATAAAAATAGTCTTACTTAAATACTATTGCAATTTTGTAGCAAAAACCAAAACATGTCAAGTTGTGCCCTGCTCTCCCTGCTTTCACTTATATTTCTTAAAGTAAAGAATCCATCCTGCCCATAATGCTGATTTCCTTATTGGCTAATCACACAGCTTCCATGTCTGTAAATTCAATGTAAAAAAAAAACTCATTTACATTCAGCACGCATGTATGACCCTGTCTTCGAATGTCAGAGAACTACCTTGTACAGAACACAGCACATGGACGGTACAGAACGAGACCAGTACTGCAAATATACAGTAGCAACACCCAAATAAAAGGGCTACGAACTACCAACTCGTTAGATTGGCAGCACTAAGTCTGTAAAATAAGTTCAAGTATTGATTGAATGCTACTGTAGGCCACTTGGCAGTGTATCCTCTGCTGTCTCCTAATTTAAAAACTGTGTTGCCCTTTATCTATCACAGTGTGGTTCATTCCGTTTCTAAATTTCAGTGTTAAAATATCTTTCATTTTAAATGTAGTACTCCAGACAGTACTGTAAAATCATCCTTGAGTATTTTAATTAGCCTAATAATATCTTAAGATTGGTACCAATTTTAAATCAAAGTGGATATTCTAAAGAAAAAAAACTTTTAATCCCTGACAGTTCAAGTCATGGCTGCACACTGAACGAGTTCAGACATGTGGACTTAAACGAATTTCTATTTTGAAAGTGTTCTTAAGATTTTTAAGCAATTCCCTCCAGGATCAATATAGTATACATGAATATTGAATGGAATTACAAATATTTGTAAATTACTCTCATTTAAAGGAACTAGATACATTCCCTTATTAAATATTCATTTAAATGAATCTGGCCCAGTAAAAGTAAAAGATTTATTATTTCTTTTTTATAGCACTTTACTTTCAAAAGGATGAAATTTCAGAAGATTTTCTTTTTAGAACCCTTTTGTGAATCTGGCCCCTCCTTCATCAGCATTGCCACCCTGAGTGATTTAGACAGTAACACGTTTCTCTGCACTGTACTCCAGCAGTTTGGATGCGCAACGAGACAATGACAGCTTTCAAGATGGACATGAGTTTGCTCAGTCCAAATACTTCTAGGACCTTTCAGAAGCATATTCATGAACAAGGCCTGCTGTAATCACTAAAGGGCTTGCCTCATGTGGTTGACATTGCAAATGGCAGTCTAATCAGCTTTGTGTGAATCATTGGAGAACTGAGATAAAACCATTAAAAACCCACTGGACTTTTTGAAATCCAGAAGCGTGTTCGTTAGAATACAGTGGGTAAAGGAAAGAACAACCCCCTTCAAAATATTGAAATGTTGTTGCTTTGCAGACAGCTTTCTTAACTTCTTAATACAATTTAAAACCTACAGAATAACTGAGATGTATAAAGGATCACCCTCTGTGTCAGGACTTTTTGGAGCTACTGACCTTGAGTCTGTTGGGATACTTCTCAACCAACTATGTGTATCTAGACTGTACAATATTTGCATACTCTTTTTTACAAAACTGTTCAAGCTCAGTCAAATTAAACGTTGGTGGTCTGCAATCTTCAAGTCATTCCACAGATCTTTATAGGGTTTAAGTCTGGGCTCTGACTAGGCCACGCAAGGACATTCACCTTTTTCTCCTTTAGCCAGTGTGTGGTGAAATGTGCTTTTGGCCACTTTCATGTTGGACTCTGCTCTTAGGGAATGATATCTTCCCATTTATCCCTGTAAATGCTTCCAAATTGTCATAGGCCTCTTGGTAGCCTCTCTGAACAGTTTCCTCCTAATTCTTCCACCCAGTTTGGATGAAAAGCATAATCCGGGAGGTCCCTAGTAGTAAAAAACACTTTCCTTTTCTTAATTTGAGACTTTACGGTGCTCTTAGGGAATTATAAAGCCTAATAAATTGTTTTGCATCCATCTGACTTGAGCCTGTCCACAGCAATATCCCTGAGATCTTTTGACAGTGCCTTAACGTCCATAATTGACTGCTTTCAGGTGCACTACCAAGCACTGGAATGCTCCAGGAATAGCTGCTTTTATATTAAACAAATACAACTGATCATTTGTGGAAGACAGTTAGCTTGGTGTGCGAAGGAGAAGATATTTAGTTACACCTGACTGAGTTTATGAGTACATTTAGGAGGGGGTGATTGTTTATGCATCACTGATTTTGGCTATTTTTATAAATATTATTTACCTGTTGCTATATGTCACTTGGAAGCTGTACTGAATAAAAACAACTAGATTTTGTGTGTGTGTCTACAAATCAACAAAATGTGAATATTTTAAAGGGAGTGATTCTTAACTATACACAGTGTAGTATATATGAAGCATTAACACTGTATTTATTACTTATTCATTTCTTAAATGTTTGAATTACTTTTAAAAATTCTCAACTCCAAAACTGCTTGTGCTTATATCTGTGTTCCACTTCGCAACATCCAATCCCCGATATATACATTATTTACAAAAGTGCCCACATTCAGTTTTACCCCAGAGAAAATGGAATACATTGACAATATCCCAGTATATTCCATATTCTGGGATATTCCATTCAATTTTCACATGGGACATATATATATATATATATATATATATATATACCCATTGCTCCCTGTATACATTTTACAACTTACATGTATTTAATTGCAATTTTTTAAGCTAGATCTATCTAAACGTTTACTATGTGCTTGTAATGATATTGTACAGATGTCCATACATGTACGGACATACAAAAATGCAATGCCATGCTTAATATTACATTCAAATGTTTATGCATATAATGTCAGGTGTATTTCAAATTTCCTAGATGACTGATACTGAAAAAAAAGCAGCATCGTAAAACACTTTCACATGGATTAGTAGTAGACAAAGAAGAAACATTAGTAAAAATGCCTCTGCGATTGAGCATCGTGTCAACGCAGTGCTACCAGATTAAGGATAACAAGTGCTAAGAGGCAAAGTCAGGAAGAATATCTGGATCGCTTTCCACATCCAGTAACGGAATTATCAGCTAACAATAGGCTCAGAATAAAGTATTATATAATATCTCAAGTGGAATCCACTTCAGTACTAGGCCCAAATTAGGTGAATTGACCCATTTGCTCTGGTTTGGGCATTTTTAAGATTTAAAAACACATGATTGAAGAAATAATCAGAGGAATTGTATCAAGTGTGTTAAAGTAATAGCTGCTGGAAGTCTTCTTAAAACCATAACTGTTGATGGAGTAGAGTATATTTTGTTTCCTTTGAGTAGCTTGACCTTCTCTTGTAAAGAGTATCTTCAAAAGACAAAAAAAATATACTTGCTCTTTTCTAACAGTGTGTTCTTTGACACACAAAAATAACGATCAAAAATAAGTATCATACTTTAAAAAGAAACAAAACAGTCAAATATATATGGTTTGAAGTTGAGTTGTGATAAAGTGTGTCATTAGGTTGAATAGTATCTTTAACAACATTCTGGAGAGTTTGTCCAACCTCGCAACAGCAGCTACAAATGAGCACAACTGTTTTGACAATTACTAAAGACTGGGACATGCCTAGCTGGTCACAAATATTTTGGGGAACTAATCTGGAATGTTTTTCATTTCACAGAAACTAGAGGCAAGAGGCGAAAGACAGAGGAAACGGAAAACCGTGAGAGCGGGGACTCGAGGAGGCTGTCGTTTTTTGAGTGAGTGGAAGACATTTTCTTGGTTCCCTTCTTCCTTTCTGCTCAAAATAAAAAGGACACAGTGTAGGTAAAGAGGACAGGACAGTGGATGGACAGACTTCTTATCCTCCTCCAGATCTGAGGAAGAAAAGGACAGGAAAGAGAAGGAAGGAGAAGAGTGTAAGAATGATGAACCATAGTGACAAAGAAAGTCATAAAATGTGAAACAGTGAATAATTTACTTTCATAGTAGGATTGTTCTTTATTTGCCACATAATCTGAGCCTATCAAAAATATCCAAGTGTAAATTTAAAAATGAGGATTTAAAAGGGAGTACAAAAAGAAGCTCACACAAACAAAAATGATGTTAATAAATGAGCAAAATACATGGCAATGATGACAGGTTTGTAAATGAAAACAGAGTTTGATTAATGATTAATGTGGCTATAACTCAAGGATTTGTAAAGGCTAATATTTAGAAATAAAACTTCAGTACATCTGAGGATTTTTATATGCATGTGGATTCTGTGTTCAGAAATTTAAGCCCTGATTTATCTTTTTATACACACAGCAGTGAGTTGTCCTTGGTCTATTTCACCTTGATGTGCTGTTTTAAACACAATGGGTACCAGTGTTTTTTATTGATAATGCTACATTTAATGTTCTGAAGTTCATTCATTCTGTTGCACTTATTTTTATTAAACATTCAAGGAAGGAAGATGGACATGAAAAAAAAATAGATTCATGTAGTAACAGAGAGGAAGTTAAAATTTTCTTCTAGCTAGTGGGACTCACAGACACTGGTTAGCAGCCTATTCTGCTCAAAATTATCTGATAAAATTTGGGACTCTGAGCATTAAAATGAGCCAAAAAAAGAGCAACCATCTTTCATGAAAGATATGTTAACAAAACTTATTCTGACTTAAAATAAACTTCAGGTACAAATGAAAACTGACCTAGACTGAATGCTGCAGTAAAATCCCCATAGTTCTGAATAATGAAAACTTCAGTATCTATTGCAAGCTTTCTCAATATTGCTTACAGTCTTAGAAAAAAGATGTATTTGGACTAAAATGTTTTTTCACGTGGTTTAGAAATAAGTGTTTTGAAAGTAAAAGCTGTTACAAAAAGGGGCTTCTATTAAAGGAATACTCCGGTACACCTGTAGCACATGGTCAGTTACCACAGACAGTCATTTCCACAGGTTTTCTTGTATTTCATAAACTAGATTGACTCAATAGACATCAAACTGCTTTAAAAATGTCTGTCAAAATAAAATGAACTTCAGAGCAATGGTTCTCGACCTTTTCAACATTAAGGCACACCCATCTATCACGGCATGCTGCCAAGGCCCACTTGGCCACATTAGATTATATTAAATAACCAATTTTAAATTTGTGGCCCAATTTGTGGTCTCGATTTTAAATTTGTGGCCCAATCAAAAGCCTTCGCGTCCCATCTGTGGTCCCCGGCCCACTGGTTTAGAAACCTGGGTTTAGAGGACGCTAATTACACTAAGAGTGTAACTGACCAAAATATTTATGTACAACGTTTCCTTGTCACAAGACAAAATAAATTTCCCTACATGGTTGTTGGATGAACCCTGTGAAAACTCTGCCCACACCACAATTTACAAGCCACCGATAGCAAGCTACCACCAATTCTACACTCTGGAAATCTAAACAAACACAGCATTGTTGTGCATGGGAGCTGATCACATGCTACAGATGTTTTAAATAGAGGTTACATTCAAAAACAAAAAGGAGTGGAATGAATATGGATGGACGTCACATCATGGCTTCAGTAGATTCATACCTTCCTCTCCGGATATTTCTGCATTGGATAAAAATTAGAGAGAGAAATAGAGAAAAGGAACAGTTTAAAAAACGTGCAATACACATAATCATTTCTTTTCAAAATCCATGTATAGTTCAATGATTCAATTCAGAAGCCATTCAGAGTGTTCTGATGTGAAACCTGCAGAGATAGAATTGTTCACAGTATTGATGAATGAAACCACATGCTTTTTAAAGCTCCCTTAAAGAAAGTTATTGCATGGAATTGTGGCATTTCATTCATTTTTTGCTATAAGTGTTTAGCCTAAAATAGTTTGAAAGTATAATTAAATCAATATTGTACCCAAAGATCCCTCAACTATTTCACCATCATCAACATAACATACAGAATGAACTTAATGAACACCCATATTTTTGCAGCTCTACCTTTCTTGTATTATCCGTCATCTAGTCCATCATCGGTCACTTTCTGACCACAGAGCACTTTCTTGGCTGGGTGTAGACCCCCCAGCAACTCCATGGCACCTGATCCACTCATAGTAGCACTACACATTCTACAATTCCCCCTACCTGCCATTCTACCCTGCCTAGAATCTCTATCTCTCTCTTTCTAATGGCCTACAACCTGGGATTGTATACCTCAAAGGGCAGCAAACCAGTGCTACTGATAAAGCGGAAACTTGGAGAGCATGTTTTATAGTAAAATATCCGGCGGCAGCAGTGTGAAACTACACATTAAGCTTTCTTACTTGAATCCCCAGCCAGTGCCCCCCAGCACAATAGCTGCCAGCAAAATGGCTCCTGCCAATGAGCCGATGATTATATTAGTGCCACTGGGTCCTAAAGGGAGAGGGGGAAGGAGAGAGAGACAGAAAGAGAGAGAGAAAGAGAGAGAAGGGATGGAATGATCATTTACACAGTTGTATGCCAAAGTTTATTGACTTGGCATGTTGTAAGTGCCAATTTAAATGCACACTTTGGTAAATTTAACATATTGGAAAATCAACAAGACTGATTCACTGATATTGGAGTGTTTGGTGGAATGTTTTTCCTGCAGGTACAACCTCAAGCTCATTTTTGCTTGTGATGCTAAAGTGTTTTTTATCATTAACTGAAATTTGTTTTCACAGCATTTTTCATATTTGTGGTGGTCTATCATGAGTATTTTCCAGGTGTTTCCAAGCATAATCCTTGAACAGTTTTTTTAATCACCATATATTGCTAATGTTTACATCATCCATAGCCTGAGTTGCCAGTATACTGTCTGATTTTGAGAAAAAATAATAAATGAATAAATAATTATTTATAATATTATTCATAATTTATTATAAATAATAAATGAAGTGTAATAAAAATTCAGTGTGACATTGTTTTATTTCTTTCTTTACGATGGGGTAAGGCTTTTATGGAGTGTAACTAATAGTAAGATTACTACCCCACATTTTGGATTTTATATATAAATATATTGCCATGGGGCGGCACGATGGCACAGGGGTTAGCACTGTTGCCTCACAGCAAGAAGGTCCTGGGTTCGAGTCCCGGGTTGGGCGCAGGGTCTTTCTGTG
>JBBPDE010000107.1:23991433-24001840 GCA_037974605.1 Nannopetersius ansorgii
GGGCATTTTAATCTAGATTAATCTCAAGATTACAATGAGATTAATCTATGCCCACCTCTAATATATATATATATATACTTATAAAGTGATGGCAACATGTATACAAACTAATGTGATCAAATCCAATATTACAATGGAAAATGAATGCATTTCCCAAAGCCACTATTTACAGCATTTGATACACATCCTCTTCTCCAGTTTCCTCTGCTTTTCTCTCTTTCCTCCATCTCCCCTTGCTTTAAACATTAATGAGGAAATTCTTCAGCATGCCAGCAGCTAATGGAACTATGCCGAGATCCGTGTGCATAATTGGCTGGGATTTGCTCATCTGTCACTTCACTTCACATGAGGAACACACTGATGTTACAGCTAAGCAACAACTCCACACACACACACACACACACACACACACACACACACACACACACACACACACACACACACAAACACACACACACAAACACACACACACACAAACACAAACACAAACACACACACACACACACACACAAGCACACAAACAGACACAATGCAAAAACACAAAAAAACACACTTTCCATACCATGCTCAGAATATTTGTGATAATAGTTTTAAAGCCATTGGACATAGAGGGGTTACTTTATTAGTGTGTCTTAAGATTTAACATAAAAGGCTATTAGGCTATTTTCTAAGTTAATGCCTACAAGTTTAACATTTACCATGTTTTAGTGTTAAAATAATCTACTATTAAAATCTTCCGATAATAAAATTGCCTGATAAATGGTTTGTATAATAAAATTGTATAATCTTATATCTAAATAAATATATTATTGGATTCATTTGTCTGTTATTCAATAGCCTGCTATTACAACTGACGCAATATAAGGCCCATAAAATTGCCCATGATTTAATTGGTAAGGGGAAAAATCCTAGGGTTATTAAACAAAGATTAAACATGCTCTTGTAGGAGAGTTTACTGTAATGAGAATGCATGTTATTTACATATTTAACAATCAATATTTAATCACAAACCACTTTGAAGATAGTTCTATAGATTTCAAACAGGTTTTTGGAACTGTGCTAAATTTTACTGGCCATTTACTGTAAACTGCTCTCTCCTATATTGCTGTATACACTTTCAGCCTCAAGTGCACTTAGCGTCTCCTGGAGATGCTGACTTTACCCCCCAACTCAACCTCATAATGGCTAGGATGGCTTCAGTTTCCATAGATCTAGCTCGAGTTAGATCTACTCAAGCTCAAAGCATCCAGCTCTGGTTAGGAAACCTGGGGGAATGCAACAAAAAGCATGTGCATATGATTGCACTGGTGTATTTACAGTAAAAAAAACATCAACTTAACTGTGTTAAGACGTTTCCTTAATATTTTACATGAACATAAATAATTTCTTGTAGGCTTTTATGGAGAATACAAAGAAACAATGTACTGCTAATGTATAAATTATGTATAATTGAGTATTATTATCTTAATGTTTTAAACATAACAAAGACCTACAGTTAGTATGATCACAAGATAAGAATCCGCAAGAAAATCATTTTATGTTAAATATTTCAGCCAAAACAATAATTATGCTGTACACAATCTAATAATATAATATAATATAATATAATATAATAATATATAATATAATATAATTCAGAACTTTTGTCCTCACATTGCATTTTAAAACCACACAGTCCCTTGCACTGATGGGAAACAAACAATGCAAGCTAGTCCCTGCTACAGCATTTGTCTGCGCTGTCTGTACATGTAAACAATGGTCTTTTCATGAAAAACAACAATGTGATCGAATTTATATAACGCTCTTCCCATGATAAAGACCAGAGTGATAAAAACCAGAAAGATGTTTGGAGAAACCATTCAAAACTGAAGGAAGCTCGCTTGTGTGTCTGTCTCTGTTTTATTTTATTCTGTCTGTGTTAGTTTATTAGGGATTTACGCTTTGTTTCTTTTACACTAGATGAACAAAAGTATTGGGACACATGTCCATTACACCAAGAGATCTCCGTTCCAGTTCATCCCAAAGGTGTTGTATAAGGGTTGCGGTCAGGCCTCTGTGTGGGCCAGTCAAATTCCGCACCCAACTCATCCATTGTGCAGTGGGACACAGTCATGCTGGAATAGAAAAGGTTCTTCCCCAAATAAAAATGCATTATGTGGAGTTTTGTGGATACAAACACCGTAGCAATCTGTTGGCAGGGGAAAAAACTGGATTGTGCTGTGTGTATGACTGAGGCACGAATAAGACAGTGATATTAAACATTAATAATCAACTACTTTTATATTAAAGTACACTATATGGCCTATAGTATGTGGAACATCGCAGCTAAGTGAGCCTGCTGGACATCCCATTCTAAAGCTACCAGTCCAGATTCTCTTCTGTGGTTCCCTGCTGGTGGAATGAGCTGCCTCAGCTGACCAGAGCAACAGAATCTCACTCTAGTTTCAAAAAAACCCTATAGACTCATCTGTTCAGCGAGCATCTCCTCTCCTAATGCACTTATGTCTTAATGTCTTCTTATTCTTACATAAAGATTAAGCACATCTTCTGGTTCTAACACTGTCCTTAAACTTGAATCTGGCCTCATATTGTTTGTCACTTTGGATAAAAGTGTCTGCCAAATGATTGTTATGTAATGTAATGTAATGTGAAGCAATTGGCATTACTACAGAGTTGCTCCAGCCACTGCTGGGAATTGCACATCTTAGACTGCTTAGTCATGAAAATGCATTTCATGATGCTCCCAGTAGTTACGCTGCTCCTGGCCATACAGTGTAAATTTAATGTAAATAAACCTATTTGTTACTGATTTTATGACTACTGATGTATCAAGGTGTTCAAGCTGGTGAGAAATCTCAGGGTGTGTTCTAGTTGAGACCTAGGAGCTAATTTGACCTTCCCTTCCCTTTTGGCTGTAGGCTACTCCATGCTAGCTTAATGAACACTTCCGTTAAAAACATTAACACAGAAGTCAGTCGGGAAGTCTCACTCACGTGTGCTGCGTCCATTCCCTGCTTCACTCTGCTCTCCAGGCGGTCATGTGGAAGTTCGCCCTCGTCCACTCGTTGCTGGAGCCGCTGGGGCTCCGTGAGTTCCTCAGCACCATGGCCCGCTCGCACTGCCTCCCAGTCCCACACCGCCGCACCCCAGCAGCCTTCAGCAGTTCCGGACGAATGTGCAGAATAAGAAAAACACAAATCAGGATAATTCATCAAACAATTGGAGCATTAGCATTAGCCTGGTGTTTGCTGGCCTGTAGACACCCTGCACTGTACAGTGTCCCTTTTTGCTCTGAGCCAGTATAGCAGGAATTACTATCACTGTTAAATGTTTGTGTAAGCTTGGTATGATAATCATAGTAAAAAAGTAACATGGTCCCATAGAGTCAGGTGTAAACACACCACACCACAGTACACAGAGTGAACAGTGGGAAATCTTTTCCCTACATTGAACCCATTCACCAAATGAAGCAGCAGGGAAGCAATGTGTGGGGACAGTAGCTTGTTTATGGGTACCAGTGGTGCCACAGGCAGTCCTGGGATTCGAACCTATGATTCTCTGATTGCAGGGGCGACCACCAGGCCACCTTTACAGATACATTCATTATATCTGTCATTTTAAGCTACTTCCTTAACAAATTCACTAAAAAGAATAGCATTCTTCTTCCCTGGATTTATTTACTACAGAGAAATGTCTTAAATTTTCTTGTAATAGTTAGTATGAAAGATGACAGCTCTGGGGGAACTACACAGAATTTTACATTGCCCTGTTATTGAACAACATAAGCAAAATGCAGAAGTAGTTTAATTTTATTGAGTAACCAAGTTCACTTGTAATTGTTGTTACAGGTACGACAGTACTGAACAGGCATGGTCTGTTCCGTAAGGTGGTTAGCTGACGTTCCACAAACAGAGGAAGGAGGCTCATTATTCTTTGAACATTACACTAAAAGATTCTTACTTTTAGTCACATGCATAGTCACACAGTGAAATTTTTTCTCTGCATTTAACCCATTCACCAAGTGACGCAGTGGGCTGCTGCCAAGGAGGCGCTCAGAGAGCAACATGAGGGGACAGCACCTTGCTCAAGGGTACCTCAGCGGTGACACTAGTAGTTGGGATTCAAACCCAAACCCAAGCCATCAAGCTGGGACTGTTCTAGGCAGTTGGTCCTGCCTGTGAATGACAAAGTCCGATCAGAGACACACTTCAGTCAGGAAAATTGCTCAGAGTCTCAGTTTGGAGAAGAACCTTTTCTATTCCAGCATGACAGTACCTCAGTGTACAAAGCAAACCCTCCCAAACCTTGTAGAAAGCCTTCCAAGAAGAGTAAGAGTTGTTACAGATGCAAAGGGGGACCAACTCCATATTAGGGTCTATGTTTTTAACACAATATTGGTGTAACGGCCAAGCGTCCCAATACTTTTGTCCATATAGTATGTAACCATTTTTTGTCTAACGTAATAGATAATTACTGTAAATAATTATAATTGCTTAGAGCGCCCCCTGGAGGCCTCGGAGCTTCCCTGTAGGTGTTTCCTGATGAGTTGAGTCAGGTGCGAAAGACTGGAAAACTCTGCAGTGCAGGATCAGAACTGGGGACCACCCTTGATATACCCTGGTGTGGGAGGGTGTGGGAGGGGGGGGGGGGGTATAAGTGGGGACCACTGTTTGGGAGGGCGTCAGTCCAGCATCCATCAGGTTCCAAACAGGCCATTGGTTTCCACATGTTGACAAGTTAAAGAGTAGGAATAAACAGGACAACAAGTGTGCAGTCATATTAACATTAAAATAAATAGCATCAATGTCTTATGTAGAGAAAATTAGAGGCGGCGGTCAGAGGAGAAAGATTAGCAGAAAGAAGTCCACCGAGGTGACGTTTCAGACAGGGTCTGAAAATGGCTTTTAGTGCAAGCGGCTGATGCTATTGACGAGCTGGAGGTGAAAGATGTATGCAGAGGGGGAGAGAGGAGGAGAGGGAGAGAGATGTCCCTTACCTGTGACAGCGAGACGAGCTGCCAGAGTGGCCCAGAGGAGGCAGGGCAGAGCCGGCATGGCGCTCACATACTCCCGCAGTCTGCGGAGCGCAGAGCCGAGCTCGAATCCCACCGCAGCCAGGGGGTCCTGCAGCCGAGCTTTACCACCACCTCACCAGCATCTCGGAGGAGGAGGAGGAGAGCAGGCGGGGGCGACGGAAGAGAAAGGAAAAAAACACGAATGACGAGGGGGAAAAGAAGAGAGGTTCACCGAGGGAAGGACATGATGAACTGAGAGAGTGAGTGAGTGAGAGAGAGAGAGACAGAGACGCGCTTGGTATTGAACGCCCCACCCACACACGCACACGCTCACACTTATAGGTTACATGAACACACACATGTATATACACTATATGGACAAAAGTATTGGGACACCTGTTTTTCAGTGTTACTTCCAGTGAAGGGCAGTCCTAAGGTCAGCATACCAAGACACCTTGGGTAACACCTTCCACGCTTCCAACTGTGTGGTTGGATGAGTTCTGTGTCAAAGAACTTGACTGGCCCAAACAGAGCCCTGACCTTAACCCCACCCAACACCTTTGGCATGAACTGGAACAAAGATATTGCAAGTCAGGCCTTCTCATCCAACATCAGTGCCTGACCTCATAAATGCTCTACAGAATGGACATAGATTTCCCATTGAAACTCTTGTGGAAGCCTTCCAAGAAGAGTAGAATATGCAGGAGGGAACAAACATCTTATTAAAGTCTGTGTATTAGAATGCAAGTCCCTGTTGGTGTAATGGTCAGGCATCCCAATACTTTTCTATATACAGTGTAAAAATGTACTGCTTGCTCTCACACACTCACCAGCTTTGTGTCCCCACTGACCTCATACAGAAGGTACGCTTTGTAGTCCACCTGTTATCCCTCTTTTACCCCATCACTGGTCAGGATCATTAGTAAGTAGGTGTTATTTGGATGATGGCTTGCAATGTGGCACTGTGTGTGTGTGTGTGTGTGTGTGTGTTGGTCATCCTCTAGTCCTTCATCAGTGGTCAGTTTCTGGACTCAGGACACCATGGAATAGATATTTTAGGGCTGGTGAACAATTCTCAGTCAATCAATGAAACACTGAGGTGTTTAATAACTTAAGCGCACGCCCCCTTACACACACACACACACACACACACACTGCTCCACACATACACTATCATGTGAGTGTCACTATTGTGTCCTGAGAATGATCCACCACCCCTCCTTACCAAATAATGCCTCCTCACTATCCTGATCATTGATGAAGAGGATGAATGGGGTTAACAAATGACAAACAGATGGACTACACTCTGTGATGGCAAACTACAGAAAGTACCTACAAGGTCTATGAAGATGAGAATTAAGACTGGGTTGGTGGATATAATAGAGTGGATTGTTATGAGCACCCCAGTTCTACTGCAATCCTTTCTTTAAATAACACTTCTTGGCAATTGTTAATGTGGTTTTGTGATTAAAAAGAAATGGAATTATGAAAAGGTCTCTTCAGATTCAGTTTCTTGACTAAATGGGTCACATTAGCTTATTTACTTGCTATTTTTTACAAAGATGGAGGTTTTCTGTAATACCATATGACACCTTTATACATAGCTTGCTGTGTGACTTAACAAAATAAATATTCAACTGAAACTGCTCAGTTTCAGGGACTAGACTGAAAATGAGAGCCATTGAAAGTCCTACAAAGTCCCTGAACCCTATATTTCTTAAAGAATAGTGTGGCTAGTTGGATGGATGTGGTATTTATATAGGAGCAGGTTACAATGAAAATCATCATGGCTGATATTTGGTTGCAGTAACAGGCTGTAGGCACGTATGTTGATCACAGGCCTGATTTTATTGGTGATAAAACATAAGTGAGTGTTTTTTGCTTTTGTAGTTTTCAGATCTCCCTATATACACACTACCAGTCCAATGTTTTGGCACACACTGGGATTTACAACATTTGCGTGTTACTCATGTTTACTAAGAATAAACAGTATTCTTTGCTAACAAAAGAAATTGCAGTATGTTCACAATAAAGTACATTCATTGGCCATAAAATCTCTTACAGACCTATAAAAAGCCACCTAATATAATTTTGATTATACTGTGGATCACTGGACAACTGTTAGATATTTAACAAGCTATTAAGTGAGAGTCAATGGGATGAAACAGTTAACAAGTGCATTTAAAGGATAGCCTTGAAGTGGACTATGCTATCACCACACAACCAGTTAATAGGATATCAGAGATGCACTGTTATTCTTACCATGCTACACATATATATATATAAAATGGTATAAAATGGCATTAACTATGTACCAGAAAAAAAAGGAAAATACTTTATTCTTTATTGAAGAGAAATGAGTCAAAGTGCAACTTTAACGCTGCATAATCAACCTTACATAAGCCCACATAACACTTCTCCAGAGTAAATGTCAGCCAGAGCCATCACGTCACTCACACACACAGACACACACACACACACACACTGTTAAATCCGGGATGAGGTGATGACCAACGAATCCCACTAAAAGCTGTGCAGATCAAATATTTCACCACTCAGCAATATCTGCCTTATGAGCAGGTCTAAAGCAGGCAGATCGATCTCTGCAGTGCCCTTCAGCTGAGACCAGTTAATGCACTTAGGTCCTTAACTGTGCACACACACTCGTATCATCACACACTGCAGGTCTTGAGTTCTGGGCCAGCTGCGTTTTTTTTACTGTCAACCTGAAATCATGCCTGTGCTCAGATTACACACGAGTTGCCATCATTTAAAAAACAACAGCTTTTTCCCGCAGTCCTTCCTCAGATCCTCTCACAGGGGGTTCAAGTGGATAAAAGTAGAGAGGAGAACTGCTTTTTTTGGTAATGTCTCCTGGTTCTGCTTGAACGCTACAGGGCACTGTCAAGCAAGTCCAAATCAACTGGGTTCATTTGGAGCTGTTTTAAAATGATTTCCCTTGTTTATTCCGACACATTCACTCATTTACTCAGCACAGAATAAGGTCCCATATTTCTGCAGTTCTGTTATATTTTAAAAACTTGTGCAGCTCCAGTTGCAGAATTTTTTAGAAACAAACAGGTTAAACAGATTTCGGCCAGTAGGATGTCATTTTGTGCTGTTCACACTGTTACTGTTATTTTACACTTTACATGTACATAAGTTACTGTTAGAACCCTTTGCGCTGCAAGTAATTTATTTTTAATACTTTTTACATTTTGAATATTAGTACAGTAAGTAGTAACAGAGGTGACCAGAGGGTTGTGGTTTCAAATCCATGACTAAAGGGCGATAACTGATGGGAGAAAATTTGATATTTGCGAGGCTGTGATGGTCATTGAACTGTTGGTCAGTAGGTTGGAAGGATGACATGCTTGCAGTCTTTTTTGTATGTCTGCTTTTGTTTGTAAGAGCACTCATTAACGAGAAGCAGAGCGGTCATAAAGTTAGAGATTGCACCTTGTTGGTGCAAAAATACAATTTTCTGCCCGTCTTCACCTTCACATTAAGTAAATTAAATACAAGAAATGCAAACATGGCTGAGGAGTGATGAGTCATGGTATGCACTCACAAGACAATATTCCAAAGTGTGTAGAACCAGCAGTGAAGTCAGGACTGTGTTTCTTTGGTCATTGTGCCCAGTACCACCTACCTGATCACCTGGACGTCTGTATGTATATTATGGCAGTTCAGTGGACAGTCTTCAACAGGTTTTGACACAATAATGCACAAAGTCTAAGTGAGGACATGAGAACTCTTTAATTGGTACAGTGGTGCTTGAAAGTCCCTTTAAAATCTATACTTCAGCAAAGATATGATCTAACACAGAATCAGCTTCTCCTAAAAGTAGATAGAGAATAAAAAAAAAACGGACAAAGATATGCATAGGCTTCTGAAGCATTTTTACGTGGGGGGGGTGCAGGGCTCTGTGACTCAGCTGTTGTCGGGGAGCGGAAAATTGAGGGGATGAAAAATTATTTTGAAAACTATATAATGGTTCTAGCTCCGATGCATGTAAGTATAAAGGAAAATGATCCAGTATTACAGATCTGTAAGCAGTAAAAGTAGTATGAGAACCCCTAGGATGAGAGTCAATCTATGGGAGGTGAATCAGCTGTGAATGGGTGCCCTGTTCTATTTAAAGAACAGGGATCCATCATAGTCTGATCCTCACATTTGTGGAAATGAATATCGAAGATCTCGGAGGACCTCAGAAAAAGAGCTGTTGGTGCTCTTCAGAACAGAAATCCATCAATACAGAGTCTTGCTTTTACAGTACACATTCAGACACGTCATGTACAAATGGAGGCAATTCAAGACCATTGTTACCCTCCCCAGGAGTACGTATAAAGGCCGCTCTCACATGTAATGAACATGCTTATGTCCATTAGAGTGTACCATGCACATAGGAGTTGTGAGAAGGCAATTGCTCTACAAAAAAACACTGGTGCTCATATACAGTTTGCTGCTCATCTACAGTTTGCTAAAGATCAAGTTGGCAATGGAAAAACATGTTCTTGGAAAAATGGCTTGTGGATGGATGAGACCAAGCTTTTGAGTGAAAAAAAAGAAAACAGCCTAAGAATTTTATCCCTTCTGTAAAACCAGTCTGGTCCATTAAACCAGTGAATTCTGGAGGAAAATGTCAGGACATCTGTCCAGAGAAAGTGGGTCATGCAGCAAGACAACCCTGAGAACAGGGTTATCATTCTAACAAAGAATGGTTAAAGTATAAAGTTTGTGTTTCAGAATGGTAAAGTCAAAGTAACCTTCAACCCAACATAGCTGTAGAAGTATCTGATGTGAGCAGTTCATATAAGAAACACTTGCCTGTGAACCAGATGAGTCGCAGGTTCCAGCCCTGACTTTCCACCCTTGCGTCCTTGAGCAAGACATATAACCCAGTTGCTCCAGGATTGTCCCTGTATCTAAAGATTGTAATGTTGGTTGGAAACCCACCAACATCCCGGTGAAGCTGTTGTATGGAGCAACAAGCTAAAATTTTGAATGGCTCTACATTCAAAAAGCATCGTCAGCCTCAAATCTTCAGTGCAAATAAAGGAGGCAAAATTTCTGAAGGCTGAGTAGGCGTATACATACATGCATGTTTTTGTGATTCAAAATGGACCGTTTTTTTGTGGATTTAAAAAAAAAAAAAAAAAAATTGTTAAAAAAGCGGGGAAAATATTTTCATGATTTAAAAATTATTCAACAGTTTTGTTTAAAGCTATTGGTAGTCATCTAGGCAGTTGGTGGCCTAGTGGTTAGGGCATTCACCCTACGACCAGAAAGTCCGGGTTCGATTCCCAAGACTGCGAGGTACCCTGAGCAAGGTACCGTCCCCACACACTGCTCCCCGGGCGCCGTGTTCCTGGCTGCCCCCTGCTTCACTT
>JBBPDE010000107.1:24027730-24040192 GCA_037974605.1 Nannopetersius ansorgii
GCGATTAATCGCGAGTTAACTACGGCAAACATGAGATTAATCGCGATTAAATATTTTAATCTACTGACAGCCCTAGTCTAAAACCAAGAATGTTATAAGTAATAATAACTGTTTATATGATTGTAGCAGCTTAAAATGCTTACACATAACCATGTTTATAAAAAAGGCAATGTAGAATTTAAAATGAATTATATTTAAGCTAATTACTGTTTTTATCCTAGAATGTAATGGGACAGATATATATGTAGATATATATTATGTCAAACTTTGAATACAGAGCAAATGCACTTTCCTCACTTACAGCAGCAGCACAGATCAGCCAAAATAAAAGTAATACAGTTTCCAATTTAGTGTTTGGAGAAAATCATCAATATTATCCCTTTATAATGCATGATAAAATACACCTCCACGTATGACCCTATATAGTTTATATAGCAATTTTGTTTTCAAGTTCATCTGTTTATTAACAAAGAATCCTTTTCAGTCAGGATGGCAGCAGAAATGCGGACGGTCAGAGTGACTGGTCTCCCAGAGCACATGTCTGAAAATCGCCTGTCAGACAAAATCCACATCCACTTTCTGCGCAAGAAGAATGGCGGTGGGGAAATCAGTTCCCTGACCATTTCCAAAAGCACACCTGGGACAGCCCTCATCACGTTTGAGGAGAGCAAGGGTAAAAGTTCATTTTGGATTTAGATTTGGTTTGCCCCAGTTTAATTTATATAGGCTGCAGTCAATGAGTCTTCCTTTTTGTTCGCATTTACAAATATAACAGCTCACTCAACACCACTTATTTACATACTTTTACATGCTAAGTATTTAACTCTTTTTTATGGCATTTTCTTTGAATACCAATGGACATTTCTGAATGAGCATCCTGGGCATTCTCATATCAGTCTTTACTTTTCATATTTAACCATAATCAAATACATAATCATATACTACCGGACAAGCATTCTCAGTTAAAGCATTCTGACATAGCTGGCATTTTCAGATAGTTGTTGCCAGACTGAATCAGCAGTTTTAAAGCATTTGCAGCTACATGTGACAAGAGCATTTGCTTGCTTTTGATTGACTAACCCTAAACCCACCCCACCCTAACATTAACTATAGGCTTGGCCAATTCCTAGCATAGCACAAATCGCTAACTGCTTGGAACAGAATATTACTATATTCAAGATTTAGCTAACATTTCCTAGTTATGGCATGATTATTTTCTAACACTGTGTCATTTGTGTAAAAGCCATTTTCTTCTAGTTAGTGCGAAATACACAAATGCATAGCAAAACAAATAGCAGACTCAAACAGACTCCAGAACACTAAAGCTGCGTCACTGTTTCTTGAGGTTTAATCTGAAAATTAATACATTTTTCTATTAATCGTTTGTTATTGAGATATTTTGCCAAAACACATATCATAGTAAATGATTACTCTATCTGCTCACTCTATTTATAAACGCCAAAAGCAACCTTTCTTAGTCTTCTAAAATTTCCAAGCCCATGGTAGCATGCCTGCTTTTACTGTATATGAAGAATGCAGAACCAATCAAGACTTTAAAACCTTGTTTAATAGAAATATTAAATACCTCATTTAACTGTCTGTTGTTGTAACTCTCTTAGTTGCATTAAGGCTGGCAAAACAAGGAAAGCACATTTTTAAGGTGAACGACAAGAGCTATGATGTCATGATCAGTCTTCACCATCAGAAAGTGGGTCCAGATGAGGTAGACATCAATGAAATACTTTCTCTTCCCCATGCTTTTTTTATTTTATATTCTGTTTTATCTATGCACAAACCATTTTATAATATCTCTTACTATATCATTTCTTCCACTGTCACAGGTCATACTGCACATGTCCGTGATAGTGGACCACAGTAAACTCCCTGAAGGAAGAAGGACCTTGTTCTCCTTGCATAAAACATTTCCACACGTGCAACTGATCTTTGACCCCAAGAAAGATAATTGCACTTTGAGCGGTCACTATACTGAGGTTCAGTCACTATGTGACCTGGTCCTAATATCCGTGGATTCAAAGGTAGAACATCAAAACTGATTGTGCAAATGATTTTTTACTTTGATTTTTTAGGATTATTTAAAATGTATCCACTTTTTTAAATGAAATTCAAATACATAAACTAAATAATAACTTTAGCTAATTAAAATATTAATTTTTTTGTCAGTCTGACAGGTTGGCTTATCAAGCTAATTGCTAGTGAATCACCTGTAACAGAAATAGAATTAAAGGAATATTTAAAGAGAACAAATGATGCTTGCAAGAAATGCAAACACGTTGGTTTTTTGGTTAACCTTTTTTGAGAAAATCAAATGGACTTTTCTTTTCAAAGCAGGCGAAACCAGTATAAAGCTATTGCTGTAGTTATTTATTTCTGAATATAAATGAGCTGTCAAGGTTTTTTTCTATTGAAGAGAAGCATGTCTTTTCATATCCTAACTGGGCATTGAAATATTCTACATAATACTCAAAAATAAAAATATTTTTGCGACTGTGTTAGGATAGACTAAGGTGTGTTTTGCCTTCACCAAAATTCGGATTACATCATTGCTGTAAAAATGGAACTGTGTCATAACCCAAGGACCCACTGTACTCATAACTAAGGTTAGTGTGAACATTATTCCTTTATTTACTGGAATGCAATATCCATTCAGAAACAGAACTCTGGAGATGGACTCCTATCAAGGGCAGAAATGTGTGGCGTTCCACTGGAGAAAAAAGAGAAGTCCCCTTTAGGGGAAAATGAAGACGCTGGGGTGCCAAAGACGACCCAACAGACCAAAGAATTTGACATAGCCATGGAGAACACAGTCTCTAAAACAGGTAATGATTTCAGCCTGGAATAATGCAGCTGCATATAATCAAATACTTACAATCTTATTTATTAAACATTTTGCATCATTGAGATCCAGTGTAGTGGGATGTCAGAAGTTAGCTTCTTTGGTTTTGCAGAAGGCTACAAGGCTGATAAATAAGAAAGGATGGAAGCTTGTACCTCTTCAGTTGCATAATGAAAATTTCACGCTTAAATCTAACTACATTAAAAAGAAGCCGAGGACAGAACACATAGATGTATGAATGAAGTTTATCTTGTATGACTGTTCTTCACAGGTTTACCTCAGCTAAGCAATTACATTCCCCAAGTATCACCTGAAGCCTCAATGGATGACAGACGGAGCTTAGAGCCAGAAGATGGGACCTCTTTTGAAGACTTCTCCTTAGTTGTTGACTCAGACATCTTCCGTTACTTTAATAAGCACTGCACCAAAGAGTACCAAAGCATTCTTAGGCGGCACAGAGTGGAAGTACTGGATATGACCTGTCAAGACATCACCACTTTGTACATCAAGCCAAAAAAATCCCTCTCTAACCGTGAGAGCATAAGCATTGTTAAAAAGGCCCATGAAGAACTAGCGTATCTGTACCAGATGAATGGGTCCCAGTTGCGCAAGGAGAATATATCTAAGAGTGGCATCCCCAAGGACAGCCTTGAAGGTGCCCTAGAAAGCCTTAAGCAGAGACTGCCGAAAATGATGATAGACGAAGATGAAGGGAACGTGTATTTGGTTGGAAGTAAAAGTGACGTGTCTGAGGCCAAACAGTTTGTTTCTGATGCAAAAGGGATTCGAACGGATAAAGATGCCCTCTCAGATAATCTCTTTCCTCTCTCTAAAGCCACCTGTACTTTTTCTCACCAAGCGGGTTTAGGACCATCAGCGCCACCAGAGCAGTCAGACATCTTTCAGCCACTAGAGGGCACGTTTCAGCCTCAAGATCACCAATTTGATCTATGGAAAGACTATCCAAACCCAAAAGAAGACATTTTTAGCTCTAAAGAGATTACGAGCATGACTGATGACCACACACACTACAGGCCCTTCACTTCACTGGCTGAAACTAAAATAAAGAGGGATGACGAATTGTTTTCTTCCAAAAGAAATTGTGACACTTCAAAAGAGAGGGACTTCCAAAGCTATTCGGGTGGTTGGAACGACAGGTACACAGATTCTCTGTTTTTCTCTGCCAAGCCACCTTCTGCTATTTCCACCTGCGATCTGGACAAGAGACCACTGGATAACCCAGACTTTATTTCAGAAGAACCTAAACTTACATGCCACCCAGACACAAGTTTAAATGGAGAGAAGCAACTCACGTCAAGTACAGGGTATAAAACAAAACGAGCTGAGAGAGAAATGAAAATGGCTGCTAATTTTAGCAAAGAACTGTCAAGTGGCATTAGTGAGTCTGATTATAAGTCAGGTGACACAAAATATGCTGTTGACCTGAAAACAGATCTTCACAAAGTGGAAGACATGTCTATAAATGAAAGAAAGCATCCTGACAGTAGACAGGCACACTCTCTTCCCTTTAGCAAGCCTGCAGTGAATAGTAATTTGAAACCAAATGCCATGTTTGGTAATATGGGTGCTAAAGGCAGTGTTTTGAACAAGATGGACATGTTGGCACTAAAAAGTGACCTGAAGAAACCTGCACATTTCTCCGCCAACTCAACAGAGAAGAAGGCTACAAAAATGCCAGCCTATTCCACTGAATCTCAGAGTTTCTCATTAGGTCACATGGATCTATGTGGAGACACAGGCATAAACAAGTATCCCATCATTCCTTCAGGGTCAACTCGGAAAAGATCTAATAGCTTCTCTGGTAATGTTAGAACAGGCCTAGATGAACCAAAAGCTGTAGATCTGATTGCTGGGCAAAAGGAAAGAAGCCAAGGTTCTCAGACAAAGGAAGTCTTCACTGTGGATGTCCGTGTGCCTCTAAAAGTATGGATCTATCTTAAGTCGGCTTATAATACTGAAATTGACAATTTGACATCTGACCTACAAACTAAAGAAAAAATGAACAAAGATGAACTAACCTTGTGCTTAAGGGGTGCAGACTCAGAAAAGGTGAAAGAATGTCAGCGTAGTTTGGAGAGACTCATTGCCAACACGGAAATGGACTTTGACTCTAGAATACTACGACTGTCCACCCTTGGAGTGTCAGACTGCAAGGACAAGGCTTTGGTAGACTTCTGTACAGAAGTAAAACAGGTCCACAAGAAGGTTAAGATTGTAATTATGTCCAATACTGTGATGATCCTGGGTCCTAAGGCAACATGCCAGCAAGTGGAGGCCACTATGACAGAGATTTTTCATGCAGGGGACAGTGGTACGAAGGCAACAGTGGAGGGTTGGAATCCTCATAAGCCGAGCTCTCTTGAAATAACTACAGATCCTTCCACAACTAATAGTGCTTCACAATCATTTTTAGTTGCTGATCGTCCAACACCAACAGGTGCACATATTATCACCAAGAAGGACCTACCTAAAATGGTGGACCAAAGTAATGATCAAGTCTCGAAAAATGTTCCCAAGTTATTGGAAGATCTACCCAGAGATGCATCAATTGGAGTAATCAACAAAGACAAACAAGAGCAAGACTATAGAGTTGGGAGTTATAAAAACACTAAAAGAGACCAAGAAACAGAGAAAAGGACACAATATCTAGACTACACAGGCATGCCTACTTTATGCAAGAACACTGATCTTGAAGGGAAATCTCAGCTTACAGGAAACTTCACCGACCAAGAAAATGTGGGGTGTTCTGGAGACCAAATAAAGGATGTAATAGAACAGCCTGGAGTCAGCAGCACTCGTTTGCCATCCTATGTGAACGCCCCCTTGTCCTGTGTGTGTGGATCTCAGAGCAGCAGTGTTATTCAAGCTGCATGTGGCATGATCCTCTGCTCACAGTGCCAGAAAGAAGCTCATGTTAACTGCAAACACTGCCCACCAGAAACTAACCAGGACAGTTGGGGTATCAAGGGTACCATGTCTATTCGGGAATCAACTATCACAATTCCTGGATTTATCAGAGACCCAGCACTAAAGATTGTCTACGAGATACCTGATGGTATTCAAGAGGTAAGGCCATATTTTTTTTTCTAGAGGTATTCAATTAATCTGTTATGCTTTTAAAATGTTTCCCTTTAAATCTTATGTAAATATTGATAGACATCTATACAGTGAGCCTTGGGATAGAATGGATAGATTCTAACCACAACTCTAACTTCCTTCCGCACAGTTTGAAGTGTCCTTGGTCCTTAGTTCTGGAGAAGTTTTAAGTTTGAGAAGATATGTTTCCTCAGAGTCCAAGCTGAATAAAAGCACACCTCAGCTAAAACAAAAGAAAACACCTGGTTTATTTATTTAAAATGTAAAGTACGTAGATTTTAAGCTTCATGTTTAACAGTGTGAAATTTCTCTAGCATGGAGAGCTTTTAGGGTTTCATTTGAATAGAGAAACAGCCATGAACCCACAACAGACACAAGAGAAATGAAAGTGATTTTATTTAGAGCAATTTGTAATAAAAGAGGAATGTATTTTAGGAGTCTATGAAAGCTATTTTATTACATTCCAATATTGGAATATCTACCTTATGTCTGTTTTCCAGTTAATATTGTTTTTTTCCTTGACAAGACAATGGCATGTTTTAATTTCTTGGTCAGCCATAATTGAGCTTCCATGTCATGACATTTCCATCTTATTTTTGAACCCAAAACATTGAGTTTTTACTTTTAACTCTACTGGAGAAAACTATCTGGGCTCAATAATGCAAAGACAACAACAGAAAATAGGAGGATGTATAAATCTAGCGCTATTTTAAATCAGGGGGAAGAATCACATACCTCTTTATTGATTAATGTCTCTACAGGAGGGTCATCCCTGCCCAGGGGAACCATTTAAAGGAAGCAAGTTTGAAGCCTTCTTGCCACTTAACGGAGACACTAAAAGGCTAATGCCTCTTCTGAAGAAAGCTTTTCACAAAGGTCTCACCTTCACTGTGAAGGACGGGCCAGGAGGAGCACAGGTGGTTTGGGGTTGTATTCCGCACAAAATCCGGCTAGAAGGTGGCGCTTCTAGGTGAGTATATAAGTGGATTATTACTTTTTAAATTTTACTTTGAATAAAGAAACAGGGCTGTCACAGACAGAGGATTAATTACTTGTTGGACTTACAGGAACCCAACTAGAGTTCTATCAACTGATACATTTTTTACATGTCTGCTTTAGTTACACCAGTCATTAACGCAGATGCTCTCAATTAATTAAGACATGTTTGCAAGACAAGTCTTACTTCTTCACTTTAGAACTTGAGCTATGAGACTAAGGTTGGTAGCAAACACTAGAAGTAACCCAACTAGGCCAAGTGGTTTCTTTAATAATACATCATCGAAACTTCTCCCAATCCACATATCCATAATTTCATCAAGGTGGCACAGACATGTGATTGTGGTTCAAGATTGCTTTGTTTTGGGGTGTTTTCATATGGAACAATGTGGCCTATTTTGGTGACTATTGAGTTCTAGTCTTTTTAAGCATTGTTATCCTCAAAGTTGTAGTTTTGTGTTTGCTGATGGACTAGGTATAAATAAATTATTTCAACTATTTCATTAAAGTTGAGTCTTCAAACTTTTCAAACGTTCAGGATAATTAAATCAAGTTGCAAATAAATGAACCATTGTCAATCTTAAGAATTTTAACTTGAAGTTCCTCATGATCAGTTATTGCATGAAGCGGTTACAATTGCGCTGATTGATGTGTGAGAGATTGTTTAAAATACATTTCAGAAGGTTTTGGCCTAAAAAAGATACTTACAGTATAAAAAATATGTAATAAAATCGATGTTCATAAAAACACATCGACCTGTAAACTCGGATTAATCGATAAAATCGATATATCGCCCACCTCTTCTTTACATATATGAGATGATTAATCAAACTTGTCATGCTATATATCTTGTCATCCCATTGCTCAAAGTGTTCCCACACATGTCATTTCAGGTCTTCAGTTTCCTTTTAAAAGGCATTTTGCAGCTTGAAAACAAAAAAATTAAATATAAAATTAAAAAAGGTAGCAAACACTTGAGTGTTCCGATTGTTCAGGGCAGCCCTGAACATGATGCTCAGTCCTGGGAACCTAGCTGTGCATTGTGGTCAGTTTTGGGTGCTATCTTGTTTTCTTTCAGTCGCTGTTTTGTACTTTCTTATACATTTCTGAGTAATGTAAAAAACAGTGTTGCTCTCCTAGAACTGTGAATGCATGGTAGGTAAGTGGTGTACGTGCTGTGAATTCACCCATTCCAGAATGTAGTCAGTTCTCAGCAGGATGAATGGAATTCTGGGCAGGATATGTGGCGCCTGCATCCCTTTCCAGAATGCAACAGTCTACAACATTGTAAACAGTAATGAACAACAAGAGTAGATGTTTTGTTTTTTGGACCTCTACCTAATTACAGTTTCAGAGCAGATGATCCAAGTTTGTTGGAGTGCCCAAAGCAGCAGGCTGACATTTCTGGCATGCTATGGGTTTCTTCGAACACATTTTCAGAAAATGAATTACCATGAAAGACAGCAATGGAGCTCATGATCATTTTTGGTCTTTTAAATTCATTTCCTGCATTATACCTTTACATCTTCTGTGAATGTACCAGAAACTTGTGGCTAGTGTAAAGAGGAATTCCACTAAATTCTGTGATATTTTGGAGCTATAATGTATGCTCTGTACTGTTCTGAAACATGTAATTGAAATAAAGAAAGAATCCTTCAATGAAAACGTGAATCTAAACCAGGGCAACTCAATGGAGGGCCCATGTGCCAGTGGCCCCTCCATCTCACCCAATGACAAACATATTTTAATACTGTATATATCTTATTTCCTATTATACACTGTATGGGCAAAGGTATTGGGATTTTAATTATTGAATTCAAGCGGCTCATTGCTTCCAGTGAAGGGTAATCTTAATGCTTCAGCATACCAAAACATTTTGGACAGCGCTATGCTTCCAACTTTGTGGACACAGTTTGGGGAAGACCCCTTTCTATTCCAGCATGACTGTGCCCTAGTACATAAAGCAAGGTCCATAAAGAGTGTGGAAGAATTTGACTGGCCCACACAGAGCCCTGACCCCAACCCTTTGGGATGAACTGGTATAGAAATTATGAACCAAGCCTTCTCGTCCAGCATCAGTGTCACCTCATAAATGCTTTACAAAATGAATTACTCCAAAATGTTGTGGAAAGCTATACAGGAAGTGGAAGTCGTTATAGCTGCAAAGGGGGACCAACTCCATATTAAAGTCTATATATTTGAAGGCAAGTTCATTAAAGTCCCTGTTGGTATGATGGTCAGGTATCCCATAACCTTTGTCCTTAAAGTGTAAAGGTGTTCTTAAGGTATTTTAGTACCTCTTAATTTTGGTTCATTCTTTAGTTTTATATTTGGTCTTTTCAGCCTTTGGCACACTAAAGAAAAAACCTACAAAGACAAAAAATTGAGGTTTAGGTCAATGGTTCTCAACCTTTTCAGCATTCAGACCTATCTATCAGAGCATGTTGCCAAGGCCCACTTGGCCACATTAGTTGATATTAAATGGCCAGTCTTGATTTTAGATTTGCGGCCCAATCAAAACCCTTCAGTGGTTGAGAAACCCAGGTTGAGGTAAGGTTGTTAACCCAGTAGTTTCCACTAAGGCAGTTTACTTCTTCCTTGCAGGAATGGATATCCAGACTCAAACTACATCAGACGTCTTGCTGAGGCACTCAAGGCAGCAGGGCTAGAAGAATGAGCCTGTAATATCCTGTAATATCTTCATCAGCAAGCAAAGGCAGAGGTTTCGGATTAATTAAGCTTTTTTTTTTAGTTTGATTAAAACTCTTTGCTGAATTATTTGCTGGGTTGGAAAATTAATGACTTATGACTTGCTTATAAATGTTGTTTTTATTAATGATTAATGTTATCAGAGGGTTCCTGGGACACTGATGTATGGCTAGTCTGAATACATTATTTTATTTCATTTGTAAATATGTAATTTGCACTGATTAATCGCTGCTTACACAGTAATAGAATCCTTTCGGGTTAAAGGGGCATTTTTAATGTTATTGTCTGTATAGAAATAAAAAAAATCTTTTTATTGCAACCTGAGGCTGCTGTATTCAGTGAACCTGATCAGTGTTTAAGATGCACATGGAAAACAAAATTCCCCTCATAACAGGAGGTGGCCTGGTGGTTTGTGAGTTGCTCCTGTGATGGGAAGGTTGTGGGTTTGAGTCCTAGGACTACTGGTGGCACCACTGCAGTACCCTTGAGCAAGATACCCTCCCCACACACTCCTCCCTGGGTGCTGCACAGTAATGTTCACTCCCAAGTCCATACAGTCTATGTATGGAAATGGAGCTGAAACAACATTTATATATACCCACCTGTTCAGCCTACATCAATTTAGGCCCGCCCATTCACGCTGGAATTAAAAGAAGTCTTGGCTTCTTTTAGCCGAGAAATGTAATTTACCTAGTCATCCAGGCATTGAAACAAATAAAAAAACGTAGTATGAGACCTTTAGAAGACTCAATGATGAGAAATTTGATTAGAAATTAGAGGACTGTTATATTCTTTTGAACAGCAGGGGGCATCTTAGCACCAAACATTTCACTAAGTATCATTCAGAGTGGCAGGGAATAGGAAGGTTTACTCCATCACAGCCTACGGCATCCGAAATGCGTAATAATATCAGGAATGCCTGTTTCTGTATTTAAACAAAGGAGGAGAAAGATTGGCGGGCAGTGTTTTTGGTATGCATTTTATTCAGTCTAGATAACACGTACAATACCTTGTAAGGCAAAAACGGCAACACCGCACACTGGTAAAGCGTCACATTTCCGAAGTTCATTTTCGACAGCATCATATAAACAAGTCTGAAGCGCAAAAGCAGTTATTTATTCAAAGGCCTGGAATACAAAGTCGTAACAATTTCTGCAAACACTGACTTTAGAAACGTCAAGCAATATAGGAAGTACCAAGGCCCAAAGAAATAATGGCACCCACCCTCAGTCCTGCAAGTTTTGCTTCTTTTTCTTATAGAAACCAGGAACTAATACAAGCGTTAAGCCAGCTGAGATCTGTTGAGTTCAATCTAAGGTCAAAATGGCAATTTGAGTAGATCCACTGGGGTAACCATCATTTTCTACATTAAAGCAATTGGAAAAATCTAACACAATGCAAAGGTTAGGCTTCAAGACAGCTGCTGCTACCATATTTAACTATGCAACAAATTTGTTTATTTTGCATATATATATATATATATTTATGTTTTTCCAGCGTGTTAAACGAATAAAGAGACAATTTGCACAACAGTCTGTAGATAAATGCCATACTTAGTTTGTCCTGAAAGCTGATATGTGAACTCACTTTCACAAAATGAACAAAACAACAATTTGACCGGACGTGTTCAAACTTTTGCATACTTACGAACTCAACATGGTTTCATGCTAATTAAAGGAGCATAAGCTTCTATTACTTATAAGCTACACTGGCTTCATAGCTTCAACTTCAGACACATGGCTTGGCCAATCGATTACATTTAGGGTGAAGAGGAAAGTTATTTCTTTAAAGGCCTATCCACCCTCAAAAGCAACAACACCCTGGATGGGAGGAAATACTAGCTCTAAACCAGAAGCCTTCTTAAACTTGGGACTGAACGTGGGTGCCCTTTAGAGAGACATAAAGCAGAACACATTCTTACGGAAGCTCCTCTTCACAATCTGGGCTTTGTCTTCACACACACACACACATAACCCAGCAGAAGAGGTGGAGGAGGAGAAAGAGACATAACATCCCAAATGCATTTGCATTATTTTAAAAGGCTAAAAGCAAAAAAAAAAAAAAAACAAAACAAAACCAAAACAACAAAAAAAGTGATGTGTATGATTTGGGTGTGGCCAGTCCTGTGGTCTAGAATGGGAATGTGTCATTTTAGCATTTAGTGATGTTTAACTAATCAGTGAAAGCAGGGAGGGTGCAATTGAGGCAAAAGCGAGTGCAAGAATTTTCTGAGGGAGAAAAGAATGTGTAAGGTTAGCTTTAGCTGGGATGAGGACCTTTAGTTTCCTCTGAACTGGGCCACGGCATTAAGTTTCTGCCACAGCTGCGAAAAACATCTGCTTCCTCCTAATGCTCACGACTCCAAGTTAACCGTTTAAGGGAACCTACTGTACTGGAGCACTTTGCTGCTGTGAA
The DNA here is from genome assembly GCA_037974605.1 of Nannopetersius ansorgii. Classification (NCBI taxonomy): domain Eukaryota; kingdom Metazoa; phylum Chordata; class Actinopteri; order Characiformes; family Alestidae; genus Nannopetersius; species Nannopetersius ansorgii. The sequence continues at coordinate 24,039,822 of JBBPDE010000107.1, forward strand.
CTGGACTGATTCAAAAGGGCACATCATTTCCACATGAATAAAATATATGACCAACATGTAGCAATGTACCATTTTGTTCACGCAAATATGACGTCCACATTCAAGTGCACTTACTTCTTTTCAGTGGTTCACATATTTTTTACTCCCAGCTCAATCACTGGGTGGAAAACAGGAAAGTGTGACTTAATAGCAGAAGGCTGACCTTGACTTAACCAAAGGCTCACTTATTTGTTGCTATGTGTTTCTGCTGTGTGGGATTCAAGTTTCCTGGCTGGAACACTTTACTCTATGCTTGTGTGTGTGTGTGTGTGTGTGTGTGTGTGTGTGTGTGTGTGTGTGTGTGTGTGTGTGTGTATGTGTGTGTATCACAC
>JBBPDE010000107.1:24051138-24063057 GCA_037974605.1 Nannopetersius ansorgii
TGAAATTGAACACCTCAATATTTCAAAATAGCACATATAGGTAAATAGCATCCAGTACCTTCAGCACCCTGCAGATGAAAGAAATTAGCCATGGCAGATAAAGATGCCGACTTGTCGCGCTAAATCACGATGTAATGAGTAACGGTAAGTGTCCGTTCAGATGTAGTGGAGTAAAGAGTACATATATTCAATAGTTGAGTAGAGAATAAAAGTTGCTTATATTTTTGATACTCAGTACAAAGTACAAAGTAGCCGAAAAATACTTAAGTGCAGTAACGAAGTCCATTTGCTCAAATACTTTACACCACTGAGCAATTCCACTTGCAATGTTGAACCGATTCCCCATTGAGAGTCATCACAGAATCCTGTCCTGTTGTAATTTTTTTTTTTTTTTTACACATGGACAGCCAGCCTGTTTTGGGGGGGCTTGACTGAACCTGTGTCGTTATAAAGCTTAAATACTCTTGAAATCACTCACTTGAAACGCCCAAGCTCTCTTGGAATGGCTGAGAAGGTCATCCCTTTGGATCCCTCTGGACAACCTCCTGTGTCCGGGTTTCAGTCACTTTGCAAATGAAATAGGAAAGCTGCAACATAAATAGGATGTGTCAACCAATTTAGTAAATGATCACCAGATGTTATATTAACACCAGTAACTGGGAGTTATCTGAAAGTCTTCTCTAATTTTGATCAGAGGTGTTCTTACAATTTTTAAAATATTTTTAAACTTTTTATATTGTCCTTAAGAATACATACACACACACACACACACATATGTATGTGTATATAGGGCTTGGAATTAAAATCTAGTAACTTTCAATATACATGTCGACATGATTAGTCTGCAATCCATTACGGAAACTATATCCACTTCTAGCACTTTACACTTACTCTTGGGTTGAACCACATCCACTTTCAGTTTCAGAAAGGGTTGCTTATGGATCAATATCAAAATCCAGGTATTTGTATTGATTACTTTATAACTACTTTTAGAGGCATTAAATGCTTTGGATGTTTTGTTTTTTTCACCACTACTGTAAATACGTTTCTCTAGAATGCAGTGTTTCACATCAAATTATGCTGAATGACTTTGTTTACAAGCCCCATTAAATGTTCGCTATTCACTTAAATATTTCACAAACCAATGTGATGATGAATTGCTTGAATGAAGTTTGTTAATGCCAGAATGTTGATGAAGAAATGTACTGTCCACATATTTTGCCCTCATCTTTGAAAATGTCATTCTGTTCCCCAGTCCTAATCCTAAGAACATCCAGTCTTGCACATTTTCTGTAATTCATTCATTTGAACCTCATGAAGACCCTGAGAGGAAGCCAATATGTTGAATTCGATATTATACAAAAAAACATTAAGCACTGCATCCTTTTTGGGAGCCATACTGACCTACAATAGTGTGAAGGAATAAGGAAACGCTCACAACAGTGACCTCTTTTGTTTGTGTTTGTACTGCTACAGCGCCATGGAGGGCTCGAAGTCTTCGAGCACCACAATGCAGGTGAGCTTTGTGTGTCAGCGCTGCAGTCAACCCCTGAAACTCGACACATCTTTTAACGTCTTGGATCGGGGGACCATTCAGGAGCTTATCGGTAAGTTTGCAGTGACAGAATCTACCCTTGATCTCCTGTCAAAAATTTGGTAACACCTCTCCTTTCTAAATGAGAACACTGTTTAGCCATCAAATATTGTGTTTTTCAGTTATTAGTAATTGTTCAAATAAGTTAGTTTGAGCTTTTGAACCTTTTTTTTTTTAGCGCCACTGGTCACTGTAACACCTAGTAAACAGGCAGAAAGCTGTGACACTGACAGCCCCCCAGAGGTGAGTGCTGTTTTATAAGGTGCATCTGCTGACCAAGAGAGCCACCAACAATTCTATGCCTGTCGTTTCAGGAAATATGAAAAGCTATGGTTGTTGCCTTGGTTTAATGTTTAAGTTAATTATATTTAGGTTAACTAGTAGCAAGCTCATGACTAAAAGTAGCCCAAGAAAGCGTAACCGGTAGAAGGCATAAATCAACCATGCAAGCCCTGAAACGGCTGCTGGCGCTCTGTTTTGCAGATAGATGATGTCTTTGCATTTGTATGACCTTCAGTTTTATCATTGTGAAGTGCTGCCTAAGAAAAAAGGGATTGTGTAGTAATTAGTTGTCAGAGGTTAAGGCTTACATTTGTGAATTTGGCTTGTAGGAAACGTTTGTGGAGAGCAAGCAGGATGGAGTTTCAAGGAAATATATTCCACCTGCAAGGTAGGACTGTGAGATTGCTCTGTTCCAATATGAAAGTGTTGCTCGGTTCCAATATGAAAGCTTTGTTTTCCATTCTGTGTGGTCCGCTGCAGGATGATGTCTACTGAAAGTGCGAACAGTTTCACTCTTATTGGAGAGGCCTCAGATGGAGGCACCATGGAGAATTTGAGCCGCAGACTAAAGGTATAGCAGCATTTCTATTGGCATGCATGAAATTAACACTTTTAATGTAAAGGGGATGAACAGAGATGGTTGTAATCAATTTGAATTTTATAGACAAACAGGAGATTTTACATTTTACTTCTGTTAATTTTTAAAATGTTTTTTTCAGAATCAATTTTATCCATATGTTGGTTTTGACTGTAGTTACCACATAAGTATTTTTTTTTTTTTGTTATCTCCATTCTAAGGTAATCTAAGGTTGTTTGTGTTAGTAAGGCAGTAGTTATTTCCAAAACAACCCAGAATGGATTAGGTTTACCGTGCTTGACAGACAGCTAAATACTAAATATACCTAAATAACCCAAATCCCTGTAACTGTGGGTCTGTGTTGACAAAGTGTATCTCCAGCCAAAAAAATATAAATATAATTTATATAAATATAAAAAAATGTAAATATAATTACATCTGATGTAAACAAGCTTGCTCTCCGAATACAGCGGTGAGGCTGTAATCTTTAAAGCATGATTCTTTAGTTTGAAAATGGGAAAACCACATTCTGATGACATCTTTACATCTGAAAGATTACAATTGCTTGGAGGTGGATATTTGTGGATGGTAGATGTGATTATTTACATTTTTTAAAATGTTATTTATTTATTTTTTTGCTGAGCTTATGCAGAAATAAGTCAGATTTTACTTCTAGAAAGACTAGCTTATCAGAAAATCGAACATTCATTTATATGCATAATTGAGCAAAAACTATATTTTCATGCTTAAGTATGCACTCTGAACATAATGCATTCTTAATATTGTAATGGGGGAATATAGATGGATGAAAACATATTAAATCACATATCTTCAGTACTGTCATACTGCTTAGGCTGTTTGATACAACGATGTACAACATGGTAACTTATGGAATACAAGTTTTATGTTGACAATCCCCTTTGAGAATATTGCCACAACGATCAGCTCAATTTCTTCTGCATATGGCTGACCCAAACTTTCCAGTGTCCTGAACCCTAATGGTTGTCTCTGTGTCTCCTCTAGGTTACAAGTGATCTGTTTGATATCATGTCAGGTCAGACTGATGTGGACCACCCACTGTGTGAAGAGTGTACTGACACACTGCTGGACCACCTAGACACACAACTCAACATCACTGAAAATGAGTGCCAGAACTACAAGTGAGAACATTAGATTAATTTAAGGGGTTTTGGCCACCTGTTGGGTAACTAATGAATGTGTATTAGAGGTGCACCAGAATTTCAGACGGCAACAAATATGCTGAGAAAATTACTTTAATTTTGGGTATCCAGTGTGATTTATTTCAGAGATGCACAAACACTAGTTTACACAGTTGTGGCATATAGATTATGCAAAACAAACAAACAAAAAAACATTTCTTTTTGACTCTATACTGCTGTTTCATTTGCAACATCATTGGGTGTCTCAGTATGATTCACTGTGTCTGTGTTTTGAATGACAGAAACTGCCTGGAGCTGCTGTCTCAGCTGCAGGAGGTGGACGAGGGCTCTCTGCTCAATGAGCTGCAGCAACTCAGACAGGAGGAGGAGGCACTGATACAGAAGCTGGAGGCCATTGAGGAGCAGCGGGAGGCTGTAGCTAAGGACCTGTCCGAGGCTCGCACACACACTCAACAGCTGGACACTGAGGAATTGCAGTGAGTGATCAGAAAGTGTTAAGAAGTTTTGCCTTAGTGAGAAAAAAAAACCTACATTCATTTTGGAGCAGAGTTAAGAGTGATGTTTAAGGAGCAACTGCAATGTCCATTTGACACTTTTTCACTCCTCTAGAGTGTTCAAGGTCAATGACAGTCATTCAGTCATCACATAATTGTGTAAAACTAAGGTCCAAATAATTGTAAAAGAAAACTGGACAAACCTTAAGGATTTTTAAGTGACTTGTATATCCCATGTGTAGCTGTCATTTTAATGTTACTTCTTCCTTTCCTCAGATATCAGAAAGAGTACTGTGAGTTCAAAAGGCAGCAGCTGGAGCTGGATGATGAACTGAAAAGTGTGGATAACCAGATGCGTTATTGCCAGACTCAGCTGGACAGGTTAAAGAAAACCAATGTTTTCAACGCCACCTTTCATATCTGGTAAACATTTCTTATTTAATTCTTGAAGCTCTTGTTCCATGCACCAAGATTTGTTCATTCCATCAACACTGAAATGTTACAAATGCATTTAAAACATTAGACATGGGATGGGATGCTGAATTGACACACGTTATGAACTTTAGATTTGTTTAAAATGTCACATTTTATTTATTTCACTTGATTTTCCACCTTTCTCCCCAGTTGTGTGACTATTTTATGCTTCCTTCTTATTTGAAAGAGGCATTTGAATGTCGATTCATTAATAAATCAATTTATGTACTGATTAACAAATGTGTAAAACTGGAATTTATTTTAAATTTCGGTTAGCTGATAAAATGTATGGTTTATAGTGATAGTTGGTGTTGTAGTGTGATAGTTGGTAGTGATCAAGTTCAGACATACTTGTGTCAGGTTAAGATCTAACTTCTCACCAGTACCAAACAGATTCCGGCTCTTCGTAACAAGATATAGTTGTGAGATTGGTAGGGTTTTGTGAAGTCATATTGTCTTTTATAGTGATTCAGGCATGGCACTATTTTAATGTTGGATCATTCGTAGTATTTCGTAATAACACTGTTTTATCAAATATACACATCACACTAATACATCATGGATGTCAAAATGTGTGGGTTCTTGCAACAAAACCTAGACTCTGACTGCTCCAATTAAGTTATCTGATTCTGAAGACTTGACTTGTTACTTGCAGCTCTGTAACATCCTTTTGGGCTACAGATGGTTCTTGACAGAATTTGCTGGGTTACAGCTGCATTCACATGCAATTTAAGTGCTCTCAGGCTGCATTTGGGTTAGAGATCAAATTTCAGAGCCAGGTTAAGGCTCTCCTATGGGATGATATGGACATTTAAGGACCAACTGTATTTGCAGATCAATCTTACTTTGGGTTCTTTAGATCACTTAATGTTAAAATGTAATGTCCTCCAAGGTTCATAGTTCTGTGTTCTCATTTGTTCTTTCTATGTGGACCCTTTTTCTTGTAGGCACAGCGGGCAGTTTGGAACGATAAATAACTTTCGTCTTGGCCGTTTACCCAGTGTGCCTGTAGAATGGAATGAGATTAATGCAGCCTGGGGCCAGACTGTGCTTCTCCTGCATGCTCTGGCTAACAAGATGGGCCTGCGTTTCCAGAGGTAGCACCCAGCATGCATAACAACCTCGCCAGTTCATGCACAGGGCAGTTTAACAGTGTGGTTGTCATGTCTTCACTTGGAGAGAGGCTTTGCACAAATGCCATTGTGAGCCGCTCTGTTATAATAACAAATACAGGAAAACTATTTTAAACAAACTAAGCCAAACTGAAAGTTAATTCCCTCCAAATTGCTTGAGCACATTTGAAAAAGAATCAAGGAAGCATTACTATGGAAGATTCTGTATAATTTTCAAATTGCTTGTAATCTCTTGGCAGATATCGACTGGTGCCCTACGGAAACCACTCTTACTTGGAATCCCTTACAGACAAGTCTAAGGTGGGTGTGGTCCTCTGCATTTAAGTTTATAAATGACTTAGAGATTGCTTGTTGTATGTACTCAAAATAGAACAAATCAATACATCACTGAATGAAAAATTACTATGTTGTGAAAAGTATTTGTCCCCTGATATCTTATATTTGTGCATATTTGTTTCACTTAATAGTTTTAGATCCTCAAATTTAATAGTACACGGAAGCTATATGTAAAAACAAAATACAGGTTTTAAATGATAACGTGCTAAAATGTTGCTATCATATCTCTCACCTGTATATAAGTTTTTTGTTACATTGAGTAAATACAGCTGGAATTTTTTTGCTCGTCTTTATAACAAAATGTGAATATATTGATTTATACTGTGTCCCGATTAAAACTGGACCCCTAAAGAAATTGCAATTTAATGAACATTTAAAATGCAACACTCAAAATACAAAGTTTCCAACAAAGCGCAGCACAGTGACAAGCAATCTGTCAAGCAAGTTCAGGCTACAGCTGATGTTCAAAGTGTCCTCCTTGTTCTCAAACACATGAGCAAGACATAGACGCCACTGCTTGATTGCCCCGTCAAAGATCTTCTGATTAAACATCTGCCACTCTTCAACCAGATGCGTCATGATGTGATCAACATCACAAATGCCGCTGTTCCAGTGCGCTCCAGATGTGATAGTCAATCAGACTAAGATCAGGGCTGTTGGTCAGCCATAACTGCGGCCGTACGAAGTCGAGTGTCCCTCAAGACAGCATATCAATCGTATCTCGTACTTGATCCATGGGGGGCGCTGTCCTGCTAAAATGTGAAGTGTCCACCGGAAACCTGCTTGGTGGCGGGATCAGAAAACTTATCCTGGAGGAAATTAGAGGCGGACAAAGTACTCGCATTCATTACTTAAGTGAAAGTACAGATACCACTGGTCAAATGTTACTCCAATACAAGTGAAAGTCGAATTTTTACTTAAGTTAAAGTACTGAAGTACTTGCTTTTAAAAATACTTAAGTATTAAAAATACATTTTCTTTCACCACATTGTTCCATTATTGGCACAACACATACCGTACCTAATGTCTCTGACCAGCTTGTAGAATTAGAATAAGGAATTGGTCAAATGCTACAGAATAACACAACACGAGCTGAAGAAAAAACAAGTCATTTGTTTATTTTTAATTAACGTTATTCTACTGATACTTGTGGCCTGTCACCCGGGGAAAAACAATCGCTTCAGAAGAAGGGAAAAACATCCACTTTCAGAATTAAAATAACAAGTAACGAGATCCTTGATAGAAGTGTAGGGAAGTGAAAGGCATAAAAAAAATACTACTCGTAGTACAAATACTCAAAAACTCTACTTAAGTACAGTACTCAAGTAAATCTACTTTGTTACTGTCCACCACCGGAGGAAATTGATGATTCTGATTCGGATACTTTAAAACCCATACTTCTCAAAGATTTAGTTCTTCTACTACTGTTCTGTTTGTATATCTACATTATCAGACAGAGCAAACACGTTTTTGCTGCATTAAAGCAGTTGCTTTAGGGGTTGAGTTTTTATCAGGACATAATGTATATTACATGAATATGTAGCAAGTAAAAAACATTCTGCACTGGTATAGTCTCTTGAACTATTCAGTGCACAAACTAATACCGAACTCCTGATAGCATAAGCATTTGAATGCATAAGATATATTTTGTTTCATTGTGTCTCTGTCTATGATTCTGTTGATCTTTCAGGAGTTACCGCTGTATTGCTCAGGCGGCCTGCGCTTCTTTTGGGATAATAAATTTGACCATGCAATGGTGGCCTTCTTGGATTGTGTACAGCAGTTTAAAGAGGAGGTTGAGAAGGGGGACACAGGCTTCTGCCTACCATACAGGCAAGAGAACTCATATGTCCATAACATTTTGAACAAACATATCTTAGTTGATAGGTATCTTGTCTTTTTTGGAGAGCTGCAACTTCTATGTCTAAAGTATCTGTTGTTTTATTTGAATTTCAAACACCTTTCACTTGTAGTTGTACCTAGAAATTTTCCTTGAACGAGGCTATTTGTGTGAACACAAGCCCAAATGTCTTAAATAGTAATGAGGGACCTAGAAAAATTTCAGACATCTTTGTGAGACCAGTATTGTCAGGCTCTAAATGTCCAGGGTTTGTGAAATGGGCTTTAAAGTCAAACCTAACACAGCAGGGACAGGACTAAACTCTGCACAGATGGTAGATCTCCAGGAGAAAGGCAGTAGTTTGGAGTTCAGCTTCTTCCAGCACTTAAATCCAGTCTAACTGCTAACACAGCATTTCTCTTCTCTAAGCAGAATGGACGTGGACAAGGGGAAAATAGAGGACACGGGCGGCAGTGGAGGGTCCTACTCAATAAAGACTCAGTTTAATTCAGAGGAGCAGTGGACCAAAGCTCTCAAGTTCATGCTTACCAACCTCAAGTGGGGTTTGGCCTGGGTCTCCTCCCAGTTCTACAACCGCTAGAGCAGAACTACATTTGGACCTGCTCCCAGAGGCCCATCACGTTCCTGCAGTCTGTTAGAAATGTGTCTTTAGATGCTTGGAAGTTCTTTTAAGATTTGTGCTGCTTTCAAATGATACTGGAAAAGTCATAATTAACGAGCCACAAGCCAGCTTCATAATTGCAAAAGGAAACAGTTGTTACGTATAAGAGCTAGCTCTCATCTCCTGCACTGTAGTATACAGCAACTTCTTTATAAATCCACAGATGCCATTTTTATTGTTACTTCAGGTCATACCTGCCCTAATGTTCTGAGGAATTCTTGGATTTCAGATCATTGTACTCCACCACCCATTGAATGTCCACTGGGACACTACATGGACGCCTGGGTTTTTATCAACTTTAGGGAATGAGAATCATTTTTGTGCTGAAGAGACTCAAAATACAGAATGTGAGGTAGTTTTGTGATTGTAAATGATGGTTAATGTTGGACCCAACCAAGAGCACTGAACTAGATCTGTGAAGAGCACCTATGCTGAGATATTGGGATTCTTCAGTCCTGGAGGGACAGTTTGGTGATTTCCCTGCTGCAACACACCTCCTAAATCTGAAATCACGAACAGCCCTCCAGGGCTGGAATTGAAGAATCATGTTCATGTTCAAACCATGTTCCACTGTACAGATATCTCAGATTTGTTTAACCTGGTAGGAAGAAAGGCTAAGGAAGGAAATTAAGTAATAGTGTAAAGAGTTGGAACAACCTGGGAGGTTATTTCAAAATGAAAATTTCAGACAGTCAGAAATGCCATATATTTCCAACTGCATTTCCAACAGTTAAGTAATCTCAAGTGTACCTGCTTATGTGGTTTTTGACACTGTATGACATACTTCAATCTTTAAAAATGGGCAAAAACACCTAACTCAATCTGAAATAAGTGTGCAGTGATCTACACATGTAGTTTACACAATGGTAATTACTGGACATATGCTTCCTCTTAGCTACATTAATCCTGGAACTCCAGTGCAGAGCTAAAGAAGCAAGCTACGGACCATCTTAGGCGATTGATTCTATTTGGCATTTGTAAGAAAACTAGATTAATTTGATTTTTGGCTGGACCATCTATTAAACAAAGAATGAAGCCATAGGAGAAGAGGTAAAGGATGTTCTTTTAGACAGAATAAGGTTCCCAGATTTGCTATAAACCCACCCTGCTTTGAGAAATACCCTCATGAATACTCAGTCCTTCAGTTTAGTTCCTACCCCCATTATAACACGTGGCTGAAGGTCCTGAAAATCTTTTTATAGCTGTATTTGATTTTGACCTGGGATTAAGACTGACCTCTGCACCTGTTTTTCTTAAGACACTACAATACAGTTGGTATTATGTAAAGAGAAAGAAACACAGTATTACAGTGAGTATCTTAGTATCACTTAGATTTGTGTGTGTGGTTGTTAAAAATGTTTATTGCTTAAGTTTCCAATTGTTGCCTTACAATCTCCAAAATTCTTACTTTAGAGCAGAAATTGAAAATATGTTCTTAAATCTGCAATAATGCAACAAGATTTACTAATTCTTTGCCATTTCTGTTGTTATTTTGCTGTCATCACCTAGCTTTGTACAACTTGGAGAGAAATGCATGACGAACTTGGTTTGTAATTTGCATTGCAGCTGATTATAAGGTTATATTGGTAACGAGGAGTATCCTGAAATTAATCATAGATGATCAGACAGTTACATCTGATCATCTAAACAATTACTCATAGGCTATTGTTTAACATAAGGCTAGAGATGCAGTTTCCAACACTCCTGGAAAACCTAATTCCCCACTACGTTGTAGTACAAGGCCAACTCATGTAAAATGTAATGATTTTGAAGGAAACCATTCGGTGGTTCGATGTGCATTGTAATGGAACCTATCCACTTTATTTACTAAGGGTTGCAATGTCTACAATGCAAATAAAGCTGTTTTATTTACTATTAAATAAGTGTCTTCTGAGTATTTTTGTTGTTTGTAAAATAACGGTAAGGGCAAAAGTAGACCACTTCCAGGAGAGCCCCCTAAAAGGCACCCATTTATGACAGGCATCCAAGGCTCATTGATATGAAGGCCAGCCCATCTGGTCCGATCCCATAGAAGAGCTATTATAGTACAAACTGCTGAAAACGTTTATACTAGCTATGACAGAAAGGTGTTTGGGGACACAGTGCATGTTATTTATATGGTTGCACCGCTGCAGGCCATGCTGACCCCCTGTCCCCTGTGTAACCGCCTACAATAGGCACATGGAAATCAGGACTACACCTTGGAGCTATGAAAGAAGATGGACTGGTTTGGTGAATCATGTTTTTCTGGTGAATCATGTTTTCTTTTACATTATGTGGACCGCCGCATATGAATCAGAATAATGCATTATGGGAAGAAAGTGAGGTAGCTGAGCCTGTGTGATGCCCTGGGCAATGTTCTGCTGGGTTCTGGCATTCATGTGACTCATACCACCTACAGTGAGGAGAATAAGTATTTGATACACTGCCAATTTTTCCCATGTTCAAAGAATGGAGAGATCTCTAATTTTCATCATAGATTTTACTGTATTTTAACTGAGACAGAACAAAAAAAAATCCAGAAAATCACATTCGTAAATTTTATTGCATGGAATAAGTATTTGATACAATAGAAAAATAGAACTTAAAATTTTGGTAACATTGTTTACAATTACAGAGGTCAGATGATTCCTTTAGTTCTTGACCAGGTTTGCACACACTGCAGCCAGGATTTTGGCCCACTCCTCCAAACAGATCTTCTCCAGATCTTTCAGGTTTCTGAAGTTTCTGCTCCCTCCACAGATTTTCTATGGGGTTCAGGTCTGGAGACGGGCTAGGCCACTCCAGAACCTTGATATGCTTCTTATGGAGCCACTCCTTGGTTTTCCTGGCTGTGTGCAGCCACGACCCATCTTCAGTGCATTGGGATGGTGTTCTTGGGATTGCACTCCAGGTCCTCCCATGTAGTTCTGGGCCAATCCCTCACCTTTCTCACGATCACGAGTTGATTCCTGCATGGAGCCCCAGTCCAAGGGACACTGACAGTCATCTTGAGTTTCTTCTATTTTCTAATGATAGCACCAACAGTTGTTACCTTCTGATCAAGCTGTTTGCCTATTGTCCTGTAGCCCATTCCAGCCTCATGCAGGTCAACAATTTTGTCCCTGGTGTCCTTAAACAGCTCTCTGGTCTTGCCCATAGTGGAGAGGTTGGAGGGTTGGAGTCTGATTGAGTGTGTACAGGTGTCTTTTATACATGTAACACGTTCAAACAGATATATAAGATCCAGAATTTTGTGCTGGTTGGTAGGTGATCAAATACTTCATGCAATAAAATGCAAATGAATTACCTACAAATCATACATTGTGACTTTTTGGATTTTCACA
>JBBPDE010000107.1:24063157-24078431 GCA_037974605.1 Nannopetersius ansorgii
TAATATACGTATATTTATCTGCCACTCCTTAAAGGCTGGGCCGTGAAAATAGTTTCTGATATTAAACCGGTCCGTGAAGAAATAAAGGTTGGGGACCACTGCCATACGCCAAGGTATTCATTGGAGTACTACAGCAAAACATTTATGGCAACCCCCTGTTACAGAAGTCACCTCCCTGAATTTGGGAGAGGAAAGTAAATGTATAAGAACGATTTAGAAATGACTGGTTTAATGGCATACAGTCATGCATAACCAAGCTTTTCTGCAAAATTTCTGAAAATATTTGTGTAAACAAAAATAAGCTTAACATCCAAAAATTCCAGTTGCAGTTTTCAAGAATAATAAGGTTTTGTAAAATAAACCATTAAAACAGATCATAAAATACAAAAAAATAACCTGAACTGACTCTTCCAGTCTTGCAACGTTCAACTTTGGTCATCAGATGAGTAGGTCCATGGCTCCTTCTCAGAAACTGGGCCTCGGAAAAATGTCGTTTAGATGAGAAACATCAAGTATAAGAAGTGACAATCTTTTAAATCGCTCACTTTGGGATGAAAACAATGAGTAGAGAATAAGTACTGGAAGGTCTGTTCTCTTTCATCCTGAATTTTAATGCAGTTCCCACACGTCGTCATATTTCCCTTACAACAACAAGTGCTTATCCACATCCTCCACGGCGTCTAGTTTCAAACAACTCCTGCTTTACTCCATCTTGCCTGCCATGACACTCTGTTCCAAAAGAAACTGGCATTTAATTTTTCCTCACTCCAAATCAGACAGGGACAAGAAGTCTCGAAGAATTGAATCATGTGAGTCAGTTGGAGGAACTGCTGTTATAGGAGTTTGACGTGGATGGCGCCAGGAGTGGCGGAGGCATTGGCGTGGTGACAGATTTGCGGATGTGAGGCATGAGGAAAGGATCGCTGGCCAGCTGATGAACATCAATCCGGTCCTCCTTCCTGTAGGCCAGGCAGCGACGGATAAAGGCCTGCAAACCACAGAAATGTCAAAATCAGTGGTGAAAGAAAACTAAATGACCAGAATCTCATAACCACGCCCCTTCAAAATATAACAAATAAGCAAAATAACTTAATATCATAAAACAAAATGCTATGTGAAAATTCCAAGCAGAAAAAGAAAAGAAAAAAATGTAGAGTAGAAAATAATCTTAACTGCATGTTATTGTGGGCCTAATTAAAAAATTGAATTAAATAATTCATAATGTGAACAACACAGAAAATAAAAAGGTATTCAGATGGCATGAATTATTGGTACTGTTGGTAAATTGCCTGACAGAATTTTGACCAAGGCTGTTACATTTCAACTCTAGTCCTGGGTACCCACTAGATCATTGTAGCTAATCACTGGGTAGTTTCAACTATTTCCTGCCCAAACACACCTGATCCAGCTCATCTGGTAATTATCGAGTGTATGAGGGTGAAGAGTACAAACAGGGCAGTTGAGTTAAAAACACTGGATTAGTTAAGGGAGTACAATCCTCGACATGACATGTGCTTAAAGTTTCCCATCAGCCTGTACCTTTGCTTCCGGAGAGACCACAGGCTTAGCAGGGAACTGAACCTCAGTGGCTTTGAGAATGGTGTTCTCCTGTAGAATGTCCTGCTGTGACTGATTATGTCCAAATGGCTAAAAGGTGTAGAGAATAACAGTCAGAATGGAAAACAAAAACCTAATGAAACAGTTCGTGTGTGTGCACTAGTTACCTTCCTCCCGTACAGGCTCTGGAAAAAGATAACCCCAACTGACCACACATCCACTTTATTTGAGATTTTAGGAGGCTCTTTCCCCACTACAAAGCACTCAGGGGGCAAATACCTAAAACAATTCAATTAAAGCAGATCAGGCACCAAAAAGAAACAACAAATATAGAGGATTTAGTACAGAGCTATATTTGATGACAGAAATGCTATCCTGCAAATGAATCAACATGCCAAAACAAATCTTTGAATCTCCACTATGACATTCAAGTATCTAATGTACAATCATGACGGATCTTTCTAATATAAAGAAAATGATCTAAATTAAAATTAAATTGTGTGCATTACCAGTAGGTTCCAGCTCCTTGCGATGTGAGCTCCATGCCATCGACAGAGTTATAGCTATCATCATCCATGATTTTTGACAGGCCAAAATCTGTGATCTTCATCTCCCCGCACGCCGTGCCATTCACCAGCAATATGTTACCTGAAAGACAGATTGAGTGTGCAGGACAGAAAGCAAGGGCTCAGTAATATAACTTTTGGTAGCTTTAACAATATTGGCCTTTGCAACACTAATATTGCATACAATGTTGTGTTCCAGCACTGAAAATATGTACATGGACAAAATCAATGTGAATATGGCACTTCTTTGCAGATCTTACCTGGTTTTAGGTCATAGTGGATTATTGGGGGGCGAATTTCATTAAGGTATTTCAGAGCATTAACAATCTGCATGACGATGGATCTTGCCTCTTTCTCAGACATCAGCTTGTGTTGCTTTAAGTAGAAATCTAAATCATTTCCCTTGCAATACTCCAGAACTGTGCAGAACCTAGGCCAATAAAATCACATTTAGATCGGGCAGCCAGTTTATTAATTGGAAAACATTTTGAATGTTTAAAAACAAAACACTTTTAAAAGTTCTAGAGAACAAACACTATTGAAAAAAAAAACTTTCATTCCACACAGAAGACCCCCCCCCCCCAACAAATACATTCAATAAAAGCTGATTAGTTCAAATTAAATTAGGGTTTCTAATATAAGACTCAAGCTACTTCATGCATTAATATCAAGCTGTATATTAAGTATGAGACTGATATCAGTAAACATCTCCCATCTCTCTAGTTACCCAATTAAAAAAACAATTTAAAAAATAAACTTACGAGTCTGTGTCTAGTGAGAAGTAGTCATAAAGTTTGACTATTCTGGGATGGTCCAGCTCTTTGTGGATTCTGTACTCTCTGCATGCATGTCTGGAGAACCACAGTAAATAATGACAAGCAAGAAGATGCTCTGATTTATATTCACAATAATCAATACATCAGTATGATCCTTTCATAAAAAATACTATCCCATACTGATTTAAAACAATTTGTGTCCATGAATTGTACTAGTAATATTACACACTTAATGCTGCAGCTAAATGAGTTCATATTTAGTATGTACATGGCATTCAGAACCCAATTGTGATGTTTATGGTGCAGTGAAAATGCAATAATACAGCCATCTTCACCTACCAACATTAAATGCTGTATTTGTTAATGTCTGTTTAAAACAGAGGCGCTATGGCAGCTATCAAAGCAGGATACTTGTGCAGTACATGTAGTATATGGTTTTGGTTGCTCAAGGTAACCTGCATGCTCTAGACATAAATACTTTTACATTTTATTACCCTATTTAGATGGAAGATGGCCAGTATAAGTGAAAACACTACCATTGTATATATCATATGCTAATTTTCCACTTTAAAATACTGCAGTCCTTTAAATTTATATCTCTAGCAGTAAAAGGCTTTTTGACATTTTAATATCATAAAACTATTAAAACCTTTTCAAGGATCTTGTGAACACAATGTCTTAACAGTAGTTAGCATACAAGTAACAGAAAAATGCGACATACTTGTGATAGTTTTCCTTTTTCTCTTCTCTCCAGTTCTTGTTTAGCTGGTGGATCTTAACAGCAACATATCTCTGCTCTGTTAGATCAAATGCCTGAAATTTAAAAACATACTTAATACTGACAACACTCTGTAACTTATTGTCAATCCAACTCAAACAGCAGCATTAAATGAACTGTTATCAATAACAAGAGATGTATAATAGAGTGAAAAGTGAGTTGACACTGTTTAATAACTCCAGTAGCATGATATATAATCAGTTCTGGCAGCACACATGCATACACACACAAGTAATTACTATCAGCGTCACTACTGTGCCAAGAATACTCCACCATCCAAATACAGTGGTACCTTGACTTACGAGTTTAATTCCATGACGGAGCTCGTAACTCAAATTACTCATATGTCAAATCTATTTTTCCCCATTGAAATGAATTGAAATGCCATTAATCCGTGTGAAAAAAAAAATCACATCTATTTTGTTTTTAAATAAGACAAATGTGTTTATAGATTAAAACCCAATACAATAGTATTTACTACAATAAACTGTTTTTATTAAATAGAGGGTTCAGTTCGGATCTACTTTGTTCAGTTTGGTTTCGGACCTACAGTTTTCCACTACAACTGGTTGCTATAGCGACCAAACATTCTGAAAAGCAGCACCAGCGGAGCGCTTTAAGCTGAGGTAAACAAATTAAATCAGAGGAATTTTATTTCTTATCTTTGGTTTGTGGCTGTTCGCCACAAAACGGAGACACTTGGCTTACCAGACAAGGCTTAAAGAAGCTACCGCTAATGCTAACGTTCAGTCAACAACACTGATGTAACCTCCAATTTGTACACGTCATCTGCTTTTTCTCAGCACTGTCCTTCGCACTCACTTTCTTTGGACACATGGAGGGAGCATTTGTCCTTGAAGTTATAATGCAAAATAACTACAAGCACAAATGCTCATAACCTGAATTTTAGCTCTCAACCCAAAAAAACAACAGCTGAGAGGCAGCTCTTATTTCGAAAAACTTGTAAGTTGAGTCACTAATAAATCAAGGTACCACGGTAATATCTTCTCACTGGTAGTCCTGACCACTGATGAATAGGATAAAGAGGTCTAACAAATGATGGACTACAATCTGTAAACTACAATGTAGACTTGTAACTAATACATTTGGTGTATGTGTCAGTTTAAAAAATCTAACTTTGTAGACTTCACTGAAGCCTCCTCTGCCGAGCAGGTGTAGCAGCAGATAGCGATCGTTCAGAGTTGGGTGGTCCTTAAATCTGCAGGAGAGGTTTGGAGGAATGTGCATTATTTGCTTAATTACTGCAGAATACACCTTAACACATCAAAGAATAAAATGTGTAGAATTTTGTCATACTGAGAACTGTCCTCGTTGTGTATTCTCTTCAGTTCGCGGATGTGAATATTTCTCACTCGCTCCAACCGTTCCAACTCTACCTGAATCTCTGCCTCTTCCTAGAAAACAAATGGATTTCAAGGGATTAAATATTAGAAACAATTCGATGCAAGAGCCCATTATTATTTTCAGAATTAAAATATACACTGAACATAAAAATGGTGGAATATAAATTAGTTTTTTTTCATGTCAGTCTATAAATGTTTTTTGTCAGTCTATAAAATGTGTTTTACACAAAAAGACTGACATAATGAATTGAATGCCAAATGTAGTTGGAAAAGAGAAGTAACACCTTTTTTAAGTAACCAAGTCTGAGCTTGAAAATCTCCTCCTGCTCGTGATATTCCGCAAGAGACAGCCTATGAAAAGAAACATTCCTTTGTTAAGTACATAACAGCTTGCCAAGAAATTGATGAATGATGAATGATGGGCAATGTGCATACGCTTCATTCTCCACTCCATTGCTTTTGCTTTTCCGTTTATTTGGCTCTAGGCTAGGAGGAGGAGTTTGGACCATAGCAGGCGGTTTCCTCTTCCCCAACAGCTTCCTCTGACGCTCAATTTCCTCGCGCTCTGCATTGATCCGCTCCTGCTGCCTGTCAACATGCAGATAATAAAATCAGCTCACTCAGCTGCTGCCCCAATGGAAAACTAAATCCCAGTGCCATTCCCATGTTGAAGGAAAGGCAACTTCATTACATGGGTCCAAGGTAACCAAATTTTTTTAGATTTCCACGACTTTTCAAATAACCAGTTAAAATCTTGCAAAAAACAATAACATTTTCCTGAAGTATGGGAAATCCAGCAGGGTTTTTTTTACCAGACTGTAAAAATCTTGAATAAAAACAGCAAAAGAAAGAAACAGGACTGACTTGATGAGGTTCTGAAAGGCATATCCATCTGTCCACTGCTCAGTGAATGAAGCGCCGCGTCTGACAGTTGTGAAGTGACCCAATCGGAGCCGGTCTTGCATGCTCTTATCCCGACAAGCCCTTTTTTCCTGCTTAGACTGCACACACACACAGACACACACACTTCAGATTGCAATGAACAGGCAAGACCACACACTCTGTATTCATGCTTCTCTCAAAAACTTTCTATAACAAGCAACCTGAGTGGACTACTGTTTAAATGTGGTAACTGGCTCCCATTGAAGCCTGTTGATTAAAATGATGGTTTTTACATTCGCACACCTTTTCTATAAGAAGCTGCTTGCTCATGGTGACGCACTTGTTGAGCCGCTCCTTGAACCGTTCCAGAATTTTCTGCTGCTCGTCAATCTGCCGCCTCAGGTCACAGTTCACCTGATGGAAAAATAGCATTTAAAAGAGTTATATTTTTATTTAAGTTAAATGAAGTGATCAATGAACGGTAGCCACAATTCAGCAATACATCGATAACGAGTAAAGGTGTGGTGCTAAAAACATGAGAAAACTGTTTAGAAAACTCTAGAATACATTCAATTCAATAAATATGCAAGTACAAAAATAAAAACAAAATGCAGACTTTTATAAATCATGAAAACAACAGATTAACAATTAATATACCAAACTAAATTAATTGGGACTGAGACTAAATAATATCCTAAAGCATAAATGCAATCACTTCCAATAGTATTTACCATCAAATACCGTAAATCGCAGCATGCATGTGCACAGACAGAGAACCTGTTTACTAGGTATGGGTAAAACCTAAACTAGGACACACTAGCTGTTAGCTGACTGAACACAGAGTCATAAATTGCAGATTGCTGACTGTATTTGCAACAAACACGAAAAAGAGTAGGACAATTTGTATGTCAGATTTAATGTCCATAAATTTAGATTTCGAAAAACTTTAACAAATCAAACCACACAGAAATAAAGAATGAAGGAAGCACGGTTAAGTGTTTGGGCCTGGGAGGCTCACTCATGGTTATACTACAGCTTACCCGCAACAAGTCGTCTATTCTGCCTTCTTTTTTCTCAAGGTCTGAGTTCTTGTTGGTTTCTAGTGCGAGGAGCTTGTCCATTGTCAAATCGCTCTGCGTCCACAGAGATATGGGAAGAACAATAAATATCAGAATGTCTATCACAGCAACATCCAGTTCTTTGGTTTAACTGAAGCTGCGTGGTTTTTAAAGTTCACCTGTGTAGCTCTGTGTGAGGAGTTTGCAGATAAAGGCTTCGCTGAGCTTGCAGTGAGATCTGTATTAACAGAGCTCACTGAGGGAGGACTGTTCTGTTGTACCTAAAAGATTAGAAAAAAAGGATTAAACTTTTAGTAATAATAATACATTTTATATTGTAGTACCTTTATAAAACAAGCTGACAAAGATCCATGGGGAGAAATATATTAAAATAGTATATGCATGATAAGCCAAACAAAAGACAACAAAATACAATTTAAAATCATATTAAGAAAACATAAATCGGGTTTGCCTTCTGTGGTATTAAGTTTCACATTATTAATTGCAATTGCATTACATTCATACTATGCATTAAGGGACCAACTGATGTCTGAAGGTTACATTTTCATTTCAGATCGGACAACAGAACGCGTTATCTAAAAATTTGGGTGATGGATGGGTGATAAAAAAGATAAATGTCGAATAGGGCTGTTGATACACCAAACCCACAATTCGGTTCATATCACGATTTTGGACACGGTTCTTAGGCTTATGTGCGGGCTGTGTCTGAACTAGAGAGACGAGACGTGTGTTTATGGGACAGAGATCAATTGCCAAGATCCGGCACACTATTTACCCCGGTTTGGGTTAGTGTATAAAAACAAACAGAGTTTAGCAGAGTTAAGAAGAGAAAATAGAAAGCTTGAGAGTATCACACCAGAGCAGCTTTAAATATGAAGTAGATAAGTGGGGCTCAGGTGATTTTGCTAAGTAACTATAGAAGTTTTTCTATAGACATTTTTCCCCAAAAAATTGTTATTGACAATCTCATAGATCTTTTGTAGTTACTTACTCTGCTGCTTCAGTCTGCCATTACTCTCTGTACTGCTTCTTGTCGACTGTGTTGTAGACTATCCTATTGTATTCTATCATTCTGTTTGCTCTCGTGTTTTAAGTCTCTACTAGTGCAGACAGGACAGGGCTGCACAAAGAAAGTCTTTAGTGTTGCACCACTGGGGGACAGTTATTATGTTTTACTGCATTGGTGGCTGAAATAAATTTACTTGACTTTTCAAATGTTCATATTCATACAAAGAATAAACAAAAGTGTACAATAAAATTGAAAATTTGGGGTTAAACCAAAAACAAGTGCCCTTTCTGGCTTTGTGCAGCTGGTTACTAAATTTGTACTCCAATTCAAGAATTTTAATGATTAAGCATCCCTTTTTGAGCAGCTGTATCAAACGTTAAAAAACCATGATGTGCTCATCAACTGTATGTGTCGGAATAATACATTTTTAGGATATTTTTAACAGTACATCAAGAATTCATTATGGCTCCCTATGAAAGCAACAAAAACGAAACCGGGCAGCTGAGGAGTTCTAAACAATTAGTGTTTGTTTATTACTTATTTATTACTTTAGCAGCAAAACAGTTTATTTTTAATTGTACAACTAGTGTTGAACACATCTCACTACTGGAGATAGCTTTGCTGGCCTTTTTTGTTCCTTATTTCACAATTAAAATAAGAAGCAAACTAAACACTGCCAAAACCAGCTGAATACAAAATGAGGGGATCATAGTAAGAAACATGCATCCTATTCACAAAGATAAGTTGTGACTTCTCAACTAAAAAATTACCTTCATTGCAGTACCTTCGTTGACTTGCAGAAATTGCCAATTTCTGTAAGTCACATACTTACAATTCTAAGCCTGAAAACTCAAACAGTGAGTATGAAAGAACATACCAGCGCAGCAGGGTTGGAGAGCGAGTGTTGCGGAGAGGAGCGGACCAGGGGTGGGATTCCACGTGCTGGACTGCTCCCTGGACCACTGACCCCCGCAAACTGACACAGAGTGACACAGTAAAGCAGAAAGAGCAGAAAAAGGGGAAACAATAAAGAGGACTCCAAATTAAACAAACAAGAGGAGAAAATGAAGCCTATATTGACGACAGTACAAAAAAAATAAAACCCACTGAACTTTCCAACCAGACACTCACCTCAAAGTAATCACTAATTTTAGGCCCTCGTGTTCCTCCTTTCACTATGAAAAAGAAGAGAAACATTGCTCTTGCTGAGTAAAATAATTCAATCTATACTCTGGTTTTAGAGCAAAAAACAGATCAAAGACAAAAAAATAGTCTAAGGCAGTGTAGGACCCCCATGTGCCACCAAACAGCTTTGTCTGTCTAGGGATGAACTCTGAAGGTATGTTGTGTTATGCAGTAGCAGATCATTTATGTCTTGGCCTCCATGAATCAAACTAGTTTGTCCAGCACATCCTACTAATGTTTGATCAAACTGAGATCTTGGGTCTTTGCTCGCCTTCAATACCCATTCCACTGTTGCTGGTTCACCGGTTGTCCTTCTTTCAACCACTTTTGGTGGGTACTGATCACTGCTTACTAGGACCACCCCACAAAAGATGCTCACGCTTGCCCAGTTTCCAATGCATCAACATTAATAACTGATAGTTAACTTACTGCCTAAATTAATGCTGTGACTGACTGATATATAAAAACATACACACACTAATGCATATATAAAAATATTCAGCCAAAATAAGATGTTACTAATCAGTTTATACCCTGAAATTCCATACCAGTGCACCCATAATGTCACAAAATACATGTAAGAATAAGAATGTTTTACCCTGGTCATAACTCTCCCCTTTTCTTTTCCTTGTTCTCTGCTCACTGCTCTTCTTTTCTGGCGTCTTTGGATGCCAAACACATAAAACAGACAATAGCATTACAAAACATTGCTTGTCTGAATCCAATTCAGGACTAAAAAGATCTAGATGGAGGTGCCAGAATGACTTTTTTGCACACATTTTTGCACTACAATTTCAGAGTTTTTCTATGCACTGATACACACCAAGCCAGCTGCTGTATACACTTTATCAAAATCTAACATTATACCAACAGAAATGGCTCAGAATGAAGGGAATGGCACAAATCATGTTCCATTCCCTTACATAATTAAAAAATTATTTACATTCTTCTGTAAAAATTCTGATGTTATAGTACTTTGT
The DNA here is from genome assembly GCA_037974605.1 of Nannopetersius ansorgii. NCBI lineage: Eukaryota > Metazoa > Chordata > Actinopteri > Characiformes > Alestidae > Nannopetersius > Nannopetersius ansorgii. Next base: position 24,073,334 of record JBBPDE010000107.1, read on the forward strand.
CTTAAATGTTTTTTTCAGTGTTACACACAATCTAAAGCACTAAAACAATAATAAAAAACACTGTATGGTTTTGTGAGACGCAACCTATTAAATTTGGCACATTTCATGCCGCTAAATTTTCTTCAGTTAGTGCTAGAATGGTAATTAAACAGATGGTCTTTTCCTTGGAATTCATGTTGTCTTTGTGTGTGTAAGCTCTCACCTCAAGTTCTTTATCACTCAAAGACCCTCCGCTACATAAGCTTTGGTTAGAGGACTCATTCTGACCAGTTCCCTGTAAAAAAGAAAGCAAGGTAAGCTCTTCTTCATCTGATGACCTTCAAGAGCAGGTGTAATAGATAGGGTATAACATTACTTTTTCTATCCTGATACAGACCTATTGAGTGCTGGCTGACAGTGATAGCAATCCAGTCTTTTTAACTACTATTCTTTAACTACTATCAGCCTTGGATACTATCCTGTGTGAAAAAAGTTCCATGTACGTAACATTTAAATAACTGTTATTCATGAATTTCTGCTTAGAATAAGCAAATAAATTATGAAAGGTACGGGTGGGCAATGTGATGATACTGTTGTGATAAACTTTATCACAAAATTATATTTCACCTAGGGGGGGCGATATAAGCATGACATCATATATTGGATTTTTTACAGTTAAATCGCATTTTTGATTTTATCACGTTATGTATATTGATTTATAACTATAGATTTTTTTTGTTTACTCTTCTGCAAGTTACTGAACAGTACAACCCAACTATTTTCCTTTGTAAAATATCTAGTCCTAAAGAACTAAACACAACATTTCTGATTCTGAAATTTTAATCAGTTTGTGCAATTTTCAATTTTGCCAACAAAAGCACTTACATCCTTATAAAGTAGTGAAGACAAACAAGTCTGCATGACAGTGGGATCAACATAGAAAAAGAAACAATACTTAACACCTGAAAACTTCACTTAGTTATCGGCAAGATGGTGACCAGAGTTATATATAAATTTGAAAAAAATAAAAAATAATAATAATATATATATATATATATATAATTATTAATTATCTAAAATATGAGTAATATAAAGTATGTAATTATTACTGGATACTGTATATTGTAATTCTGTTTTGGTTCTGGTAATTAATTTAACCACATTTACCAGTGTTTAAATTCAGCCAACGGTTTTGACCATGACCAGTTGACCTCAGGAGATTTATTTTTTAGCCTGAGGCAGACAAGAGAAAGGACGGTTTTCTTTTACTCCTTTTATTTCTTTCCTTTAGCGAGTTGGTTCGCAATGAGCATTCACTCATAGTTTGGCCATTGTCTGCCAGAACGTGTTTTTAGAGAGAGATCTTGCTACAGTCATTGTTTGTTTTCTTTCTTCACTGGCAGAAAATCTAACTGCTAGTATTAGCTGAGTGAGTTTCCTTTGAAGCTGTTCTCGGGACTGGCTTGCAAGCTGCAGCTAGCCTATAATTCACCGGAGCCCTATCATCACCCCCAGTGACTCGCTGCGTCGGACACTGTCCGTTTCCGAAGGAATTGGGGAAGCAGCATTCTGAATGAGGCGAGCTGACCCGCAGCAGTGGCGGGAGTATCTGCGTGAGTGAATTCCTCTGCACCACCAAATTCGTCCGATCGGACTGGTGGATTGTGAGTAGAGTGAACTCATACTTGCACTGAAACACACGGTCCTCTCTCCACAACTGGAAAACCGACTTGGTAGACAGACAGTGCAGCGGTTGCTGTTTTGCCTGCAGTTCAGAGAGCTGCCACATGTGCACCAACAGGCCCCATCTGCGCGCTGGTTTAGGTTTTTTTTTTCTTCTTCTTTCCTCGTGTATTGATAGTTTGTTATGCAGATGTTTTATGTGTTATGTATTACATCTCTGATGTAATTATGTTCACCCTTCTCTCCGGTGCGGGTGTTTTACTCTTGTATCCCTATTGTTAATCACACTTTCTTTGGGGATGCAGTTACTATCCATAATATTTGATATTACCATTATTATTGTTGTCCATTAATAGATATATAATCATTATTTTTCTTGAATTATAGCTTTGTAGTATTATCATAATTATTATTGCCCATTAATAGATATATAATCACTATTTTTCTTGAATTATAGCTTTGTAGTATTATTATTATTGCTCATTAATAAATATAATCATTTTCCTTGAATTATAGCTTTGTTGTATTTGCTACATACTACAGATAGGCTATTCTCACTTGGATGGTTCCATTTTTACATACATATATATATATACATACATATATTTTTGTCTGGGGAGATACACATACACTAACTTGGGGATAGTGTTGTATTTTCACAGTGGAGGCACCGCGCTACCCAAATTTCATAATATAATTACTCTATTCATATGTCATATACTACCACTACACAGCTATACAATTATTCTTATAGCATCAGGAATTTCAGCCACCTCACCATTCCACCACTTAGAATTCAGGAGCCTGTTGCGCCATTAATTAGTGTAACTGCCAGTAGCCTTATGCTGTGCTGGATGACTAGCATCCATTAAAAAGGGGTTACGTATATATGAGAGAGAGAGAGAGGGTTGAGCTGTGGGTGTGTATAAGAAACTCATGGTTGCTTTCACTTTTTCTTGGAAGAAGAGACCGGAAGCTAGTCCAACAGTAGCTAGTGACGGATTTGCCCACCAGGTGGGGTTCATGTCAAAGAATGTCTGGAAGGGTGTTATTTAGGCACACCTAAATAAAAAGTATGCTGAACAGAAAACTGATGACCAGCTTGATGGGTAATTATGGTGGGTCCACACTTCTAGATACATTTCTTATGAATGAAGACTCATCTACAAACCTTGATCACTCCGACTCCTGTAAAGCGGGCCTCCAGCAATTCCTGCCGCCGCGGGTCCAGACTATGCAGTTCTTCCATCCTCCCTAGAGACACATTTCACATTTCAATTACTCATTATACTGAATCAAAACTGATTTCTGAATTACTGTGAGCTCACTGAATGGCTTTCAAAATGTTCGACCACAGTTAAAAAAGTTAAAACATTGTTTTGTTGTGTTATTGGCTGCAAAAAAACCCCACAAATCCCTACACGTTCTAACAGACAAAGAAAACCAAGGAACTGCATTTTCAACAGTCATGTCCCAGGAACAATCGGTTTTGTTATATTTGAATAAGGAGCTGTGAATAAGGAACTATTTTCCTTAGGAACTAATCATATGTCCCCTTTAACATTGAATAAAAAACAATAGACAAAGCAACACAAAAAGGTTCTGTTCTATGCAACGCTGTTAAAACAACCATTAGGGGCGGATGTTTAATTGTAATGCATCTATATGCACAACAGTTTTTGTGTTTGTTTTTAAGAACATTACAAAAACGTATAGTTGATTCAAGATGACGATTTTGAGTTGTATGGATATGAATTCCTTCATTTAGATAGGAAGAATAAAAAAGGAGGCGGGGTGACACTTTATATTAATAAAAATCTAATATACAGAAGAGTGGAAAGGATGACCACTATTATTGATGGAGTGATGGAATGCATAACAGTTGAAATTAATATGGAAAAAAAGAAAAACATATTTGTTAGGTGTATATACAGATCACCAGGTTCTAAGATCAAAACTTTTAATAATAGTATTAATAGAGCTATTTACTAATTTGAACCAGAAGAGGATGTTTATGTGTGGGGACTTTAATATTGACTTCTTGAAAGTACTTTATACATTATATTATACATTACTACTACCATATATGAGTTACTGTGTAAAAGTCTGGGGAAACACATGCAAAAGTAATATACAAGCAATAAATACAGGACAAATAATATATAAAGCAATAAATAACTTCCTTCTGAAAAAAATACAGAAATTGTTTGCAGAGAAAGAAGGGGAGTATAACTTAAGGGAGACTGAACTTAAAATGCAGGGGTAGAACAACTGTAAAAGTATGTAAATCTCAATAGTTGGGGTTAAATTATGGGATAATCTAACAGAAGCAATAAAAGAAAGTAAAAACATAAAGCAGTTTAAAATTTAACCCAGCATGGTAATTGAAGTTGAAAACAGAAAACAGTTGAAAACCTTTTTTTCTTTATAGTTGTTTGGAAAGTGGTAATTTTTGCTTTTTCATTTTGTATTTTATTCAGTTGAAAGAAATTATTGTGTATGGTTTGTTCTGATTTGTTTTTGTTTTTGTCGTGTTGTCTGTGATGCATTATATGATAGGGGTAGGGCCAAATAAGTTTTTACTTCTGTCTTCTTATTATTTCAAACAGAAGAATGAAGTTTGTTATGGAACTAAGATGAAAGTGAATATGCCTGAAATATGTTTTACATGTTTGTTTGAAAATACACTAAGACAAAAAAATACTTGATTCATAAAAACCAATGAACACAAAAATCTACATATAAGCACATTTCTAGGAGAAAGACAAAGATTTTAATATCTGTTGGTCTGTTTGTTTTTATGCCATTCTCATACATATACAATGATAGCAATAATAGTAATAGTCATAATAATTATAATTTTGTACATTTATACACCAATTTACAGCTAATAAAACATAATTAATGCCACATTTTAAAACCTCACTATTCCTTTTATTAGACATTATTTTATATGCTGGTCTGCATGGCATCCAACTAAACAGAATTCATTATGGTTCTCTTTTTAATGAAACATTCAGCTGCTACATGTTCCTTCGCACTGATAAATTAGGACAATTTATCAAGATAATGATTTAAAAAGATAAATCATATTGGGAACCAAAAAAGATACAGACACCTCAGGAAACAAGGAAACTATTTAGATTGTTATTTCCCAAAAAATTAATAACAATCTTTTCACATATTTATTAGCGCCACGTGTAGTAGTACGAATAAGAGCATAAATACATTTGTTTGGATAAGCAGTTTCAGGATTGGGATCAGTAAAATCTTAACCATACCCAACCATAACCCCTGATAGTAAATGGAGAAAACAGATCTTTAAACACTAAGTTACACTGCACTGTCACTTTACACGACACTGTGACTTTACTGTACTATAATAACTTAAGACTACTGCTGCTGCACTGTGTTGTCTTTCATGTCTTTATGTTCT